>PVLA01002953.1:0-201686 GCA_004027455.1 Hydrochoerus hydrochaeris | reverse complement strand
CAGGGGCATGGGTGAAGGGATGGCTGCGTGGGGGGACAGAGGTGCAGAGGGATGGGTGAGTGGGGGTATGAGAAGTATTTAACCTCTGGACAGCTGTTTGAAAGAAAATCTTCATGGCTGACATCTTTCTTTCTCTCTTTCTGTCTTTTTGAGACAGGGTTTCACTATGCAGTTGAGGCTGGTCATGAACTCTCAGTGATCCTCTTGCCTCAGCCTCCCAAGTCCTGGAATAACAGGCATGCACCACCCTGTCTGGCTCAAAACTGAGCATAGTGACCCCCAAATCACCGGGACAGATGGCCTCTCGTGGCTCTTGGCCATACGGATGGATTGCTAAGCCCAAACCAAGAAGCTAAAGCAGCTTTGGGAGCACAGTAGCAGCTCATGATTCCCGCATGTGCACCCCAGGTCCCACCTGTTCTGCAGTGCGGGGGTCCTCAGCTGGGGGGGGGTATGACTGGTGTCACATGGGCAGGGCCCTTTGTCCAGAAGGGAGGTGTGACACTACTGGAGGGCACATGGGTGGCCTTTGCACCTGAAGGTGTCGCTCCTCTTGGGTCCCCCATCTTCCTGGGTTGCAGGAGGCGCAGTCCACAGCGAGGCCCAGGATGAACTGGTTACTCCATCCCCCCAGAGCCATGTCCTTCTTGTCCCCATTGCTACTGGCTGGGCAGGGTGAGCAAGGGCCAGACCAAGCTGCCTTGTCCGCGCACAGCTGAAGCTAAGAAACGCCTTTTTAAAATTGCTTTTCTTGTAGGGTAGCCCAGGCTCGGCTCAAACTTGTGATCTTCCTCCTGCCTCAGCCTCCCGGAGCCCAGGTGGCAGACATGCGCTAATGTGTGGCTCCGGCTTCTGTGATGCTCTGAAGACAGGAAAGCAGCTGTGACAGAGACCACCTGGCCCACCACACGACTCCTGGGACATTTGCAGGAGACAGAGCTGCTGAGCTTCCTTCTTGTCCTGTCTCCTTAACCGGGACCTGGCAGGCCAGGGACAGGATGGTCCCCTCTGCCCCACACTGTGCACAGTCCCCAGGGAGGAAAAGCCAGATGGTAAATATCAAAAGTTACGTTTAATCTTCAGATCCAACAGGAGCAAGGCAAAACATACAAACAGGGAGCCCCGGGTGCCCCCCAGCCCAGCCTGAACGCCCCAGGCACCCCATACAGAATGGCTTGAGTTAAGGCGCAGGGCCGGGCCACCCAGCCAGCTCTCCCCTGCTTTTCAAGGCTCACAGCCCTGGGGGAGACTCCCCTCCTCCGCTGCATCCTGGGGAGGCTGGGAGCCCCACTCTGACACCCCGGCCCCAGCGGAGGTGGGGGCGCCACCTCTGCCTTCCCAAACTCGGTCCTGGAGGCCAAGCGGACAGGAGGGCCCGCACTTGTGCTCTGCTGCCCAGCATCTGGGGGAAAACTCGGCAAGGGGACTGGCTGCACCCAGCAGGCGGCCTGGCCGCAAACCCAGGGATCTCTGTCCTGGGCTGGGCCAGCCCCGGGTGAGGTAGAGGACAGGACGCTGGCTGGGAGCAGCCTCCCTGGTGCAGAGGCCCTGGGGCTGCTTTCCAGACCCGCCCTGTGGGGCAGCGGGGGACCCTGCCGCGCCCTCCGATCAGCGACACCACCAGACGCTGTGCAGAGAGCAGCGACGACGCTTTATTAAAGGAGGGAGGCGCTGGACCCCAGACCACTGCAGTCGCCTGGGCCCATCCCTTCTGTCCGCCGCAGTCTGGGGCCGGGGCTCTGCTGGCCCTGTGCCCACGCCTCGGGCCTGGTCCCCTCATGTGGCCAGCGGCTGCTCGGTGGCCAGGGCTGCGCCCCGCAGGGAAGATGATCCTGCAGGGGTGCAGAGGCGACTCAAGCACCGGACACGATGGCCTTGGCCATGAAAGGATGGCACAGGCGACCGGGGACAGGAGATGACAGAAGACTGCGGAGCCGGAGGAGCTGAGGGCACCACGCGTGCCGAGCAGGGCTGCAGGGGCTGGAGAGGGGCTGGGCGCTGGTGGCCCTGCCCAGGACTCAGCACCATGTAGGGGGCCGGCGTGGGCCGGGCTGGTGGGGGCGGCTGTCCTATGTCCCCTGCAGTCGCCAGTGGCCCCAGTGTTGTGGTGTGGTGGCGATGGCCCTGCATGGCCTTGGGGGCTTCAAAGAGCCCTCCCTAGGCCGGGCTCCCGGGCTGGGTGGAAGGGCTGGGCACAGCCGGGTCCTGGCCCATGGGCTCTGGGGTGCTGCAAGCTGGGCTCCCGGGCTCCTGGGCAGGCCCTGCGGCCCCTTCTGCCTTCTCCACGCACGGCTCTGGGGGCTGCTCAGTGGGCAGGGGCGCCTTGGCCTGCTCTTCACCTGGAGGCTGGGGGCGCGAGCCGTCTGGCTCCCTCGGCGGGTGGGGGCTGTTGGCCGGGGCCCACGGTGACTGAGGTAGGTCCTTCTGCAGAAGAGAGGCTGTGGGTGACACGGGGACAGGAGCCTGGAGCAGCCCTTTGGTGGGGGCAGCACAAAGTGCTGCCCATGGGCTGCCGGTGCAACGAGGGCAGGGGCGACGCCCTGGAGCTGGGGTGCCGGCTCAGGACCGGGGGAAGTGCCACCCTCACCCTGGCTCCAGGCGGGGCTGGGACGGCCTGCCATGTGCCTGTGTCCCACCCTGGACAGTGCCCTGCCCATCCTGGGATCCCCAAAACCCAGCCCAGTGGAGGTCACTAGCAGTGCTGCCTGGAGATGGACCCCGGCCACAGATGCTCCCTCCCATGGCCCCACACTGGGTCCCCAAAGCGAGAGAGAGACACAGAAGGCTGCCAAGAGAGTGCAGGCCTCGGGCAGCACCTGGCCAGGCAGCAAGGGGACCCACAGCAGCCGCCGCCCACCCACCCACCACTCCCAAAACCACAATGGTAAACCGCACCCTCTGGAAAGTAGCATGGGGCGGGCCCCAAAGAGGCCCGAGGTGTCTTACTCAACTGTGACCCCGCTGGGCCCCTAGGCTACTACTCCCGCAGACACTGACAGAAACCGGTATTCACCGCAAAGCCGCTGCCCGTCCAGAAGGCGCCCAGCTCCTGGCGCCACAGGGCCACTGCGCAGGATGTGACCAGGGTGCAGGGCACCAGGTAGAGCAGCGCAGGCTGGCCACGCTGCATGAGCGCCAGCGCCACGAATGTCACCAGGAGGCCGATGCCGTAGGCTGTGGGGAGGAGGGGAGGGGAGGGGGGCGGTGCATGGTGCTGGGTGTTGGGGTGTCTGGCATGGGCCCGGCTCCCTACCCTCACCGTGTGTGTGGGGCAAAGCCCAGAGGAGGTGACAGGGGGCAGAGGCGGAGGAAGTGAGACATAGTGGACGCACTTGGGTGATGCCCCACTAGGGGTCCCCTGGGGGACACTGTCACCCTGGGGGGCCACCACACCCACGGGGTTCTCACTAGTTTCGGTCTGTGGTCCTGGGGATGGGACCAGAGGTCTTCCCGAACCTTCCTTTGTACTGAGACAGGGGCTCACTGTCACCACATCGCCCAGGCGGGGCTTCAGTTGGAACCAACCCACCCCAGGGCACCAGGGTGACACCATGTGCCACCAATCTGAGCTCCAAGATGCTTAGAAAGAACCTGGGCTCAGCAGAAAACAGGGTCCCGTGTATGTGGTTCTGGGGTAAACAGGGAAGGTGACCAGGAAGAAGAAGAAAAGCAAAGCAAGAGGAGCCGGGGATACGGACCAGTCCCTGCCTGGCAAGCGCGAGGTCCTGGGTTCAAATCCCGACACCACTACAACAAAATAGGAGCAAAGAAAACAGCCACCCCCACGGGAGCCAGGCCAAGCCAGCTTCCCAGCACGCATGGTACCCACCGACGGTGCTGGCCACGAAGTAGACCCTGGAGGACTGTACCTGCACGTCAAACCTGTGGCAGTAGGCCACCAGCAGCCCTGCAGGGGGACCCCAGGCTCAGCACGGGCCGAGGCCACCCCTCCCAAAGGCTGCTGATGCACCCGAGGCATGCACAGGCCCAGCACGGGGTCACTACAGGGGACCCCACCTCTGCACCAGGGGGTGCAGAACGCCAGGGCGCAGGCCTAGGACACAGATGGGGCAGAGACTGCCCTAGTCAGGGCCCACCCCTATGTCCCCCGGCAGGATCTGGCCCCACCCCAGAGAGGCCTTCAGCACTGGCCTGTCACTGCAAGTCCCCAGCCCCAGCCTGGACACCTGGCACCAAGATGTCTCCGAAGCCCAGGAGGGAGAAGGGCCGGTCACACAGGGCCAAGGGCGAGGAGTTGAGCCTGGGCACCTTCAGGACCATGGGCAGCTGCAGGAGAGCAAGCAGGGCTCTCTCCAGGCCGGCGCCTGCCTGGCCTGGGGGGGGCCCTGCACCCCGCCCCCCGTCAGACCCTGAGCCGAGGCCACACAGTGGGATAACGCACCTTCTCGTGGGTGGCGGAGTCCGAGGGCCCAGTGGCCACCTCCACCATGATACTGTTCCCGCTCTGCACAGAAGGGCCATGTTAGGCTGGGCGCAGGGCAGGGTGGGGGGGTGAGGGGGTGGCAGCAGGGGCCTACCTTGGTCAGGAAGGGCGTAATGAAGACAAAGAAGACGTCATAGATGAACAGCACCAGCAGCAGCAGCGTGCAAGCCTGGGGGAGCGGTGCGTGCATGAGGGAGGCCCAGGCGGGGGTGGGGGGCTGCCGACCCCGCCCCCCCAGTGGCTGAGCCTCACCTTGAAGGTCGGGAGGCGGATGGTCTTCAGCATGTACAGGCAGAAGGTGATGCCCAGTGCATCCTGCAGGACCCAGGCCCACCTGGAAGGCAAGGCCTGGTGACCCAGACACCGCACCTGGACGGCCACCGGCGCAGAGGCCACGCTCCATGAGGGTGCAGGGAAGCGGTCCTGCCCCGGCTGGGCCCTGCCGTTAGAGGCTCTGAGCACAAAGGACCCCAAACAGGTCCCTGGCTCCCTGTGCCAGCCAGCCTGTCGGGGCTCCAACCTGTGCCGCGGGCGGTGGGAGAGGCCTGGGGTAGAGCAGCAGGCAGCCTGGGGGGTGGGGCACAAGCGCACTGGGCACCCCCCCCCAGCGCCGGCAGACGTGAGCAAACAGGGCCAGGGCTGCAGCCCTAAGCAGGGGCCACAGTGGGAGACAATGCTGGCACTGGGGCCCGAGGAGGCCATGGGCGCCGGGCTCAGAAGGGATCACGGCATCTCCGTCCAGATTCCAGTGGGAGGCTGGGGGCAGCCGGCCAGCCTGGGGAAACCAGACACGGGGCTCTGGGTGGGAGGCTCCGCCCCGGGCACCTGAGGACAGCAGAGGGACCTGGCAGGCGGGGCGGCGGCACTCACTGGTCCTCGTTGCGGAAGACGCCCCACACCACGCTGACGGCCACGCAGCAGAGCGCCAGGAGCAGCATGCGGGCCTGGGGACGCTTGTGGAAGTAGGGCAGGCTGTTGTCTGGGACCCTGGTGGGGACCGCCCATCAGCAGCTGGGACCCCCTCACCATGGGGCCCCACCCCAAGCCCCGCCTGGCTGGCCTTAGCCCCCCCGGCTTCCCCCAACACCCCACTCCCGGGGACTTTGTGGGGTCTTCTGAGTGAGGCCAGTCTGCAGCCCCAGGTGGCTGATGGACAGGTGCAGGGTTCTGGGGACAGTGCAGGTGGCACCTGCCGTACGCCCTGCACCTCATTGGATGGGCCAGGGCAGGGCCCGGGGACCAGGCTCACCTGCACCCACAACAGGGCAGGCGGCGCACGCAGGGCGCCAGGCAGCTGTAGAGGCCGGTGGAGGAGGCCAGGCAGAAGATCCCGATGATCACGTAGACTGCAGGGCAGGGCGCAGTGAGGGGTGCCCCAGCCCCGCCCCGCCCCAGCCCCGCCCCGCCCCGCCCAGCTGTACCAAGGTGGTCGTAGAAGTAGTAGAGCAGCACGAGCATGGAGCAGCACATGACCACGAACACGCAGATCATGACGGGTGTCACGTCCACCGCCCCGTCCTCCTGCTTCTCAGGGCCGTCGTCCCGCTTGTGTTTCATGTACCTTCTTAGAGGACAGGGGTGCTGGGGGCCGCGGCCACCTCAGCCCCTGCGCGCTCCCAGCCCTGTGACAGCTGCCACCTCCCCTGTGGGGGCTGCAAGGACTGAGCCGGGAACCCCCACCCCCACCCCCACCCTGGGGCAGAGGACTCACTTCCTCACGTCCCGGCTCCCGGCCCAGTAGCCCCCGAGGGCGACTGTGCCCACCGCCATGATGAAGATGATGACCATGTTGTAGTCCAGCACAGGCTCGCTGGGTGCGTACAGCGCCACCCGCACCTGGTGGCCGAAGCTCTGTGGAGGACAGGCGGGGACGGGCGGATGAGGGGAGCCCTGCCCCCCCCCACCCAGCTGCACACCCGAGAGCCTGGGCGGCACAGCGCAGGGCGCCTACCTGGAAGATGTCCAGCATGTCCCTGTAGCTGATCAGGGCCACGGGGATGCCGATCTCCTCATACTGCGTCTTGTTGCCTCCAGGAGGCACCTGTGGCCCAGGAGGAGGCAGTTCGTCCGTGCGGGACCCTCGGACCCTAGGCCGCTGGGCCCGGTCCCCTAACAGCCACTGCCGGGTCCCAGGCCTCAGGTGGGGGTCAGGTGGCCATGAGCCAGGCTAACTTGGGGGTCCAGAGGGCACCCAGATTCCTACCCAGGGCCCTGCTGGGCACCAGCCCCTTCCCCAGGGCCTCAGGCAAGGGACCCACAAGCAAAGCCAGACCTGCCCGCAGCAGCCACTCACCAGCTTCTCCTTGCTGACCACCAGCAGCCCGCGGGCCCCGCCGCCCTGCGCCAGGCGCACTTTCTCGTAGAAGGTACAGTTCCCACGTGCCACCAGCGGGACCTGGTTGCTGAAGCCCCCGGGAGGGAGGTCGTTGGGGGAGCAGAGCAGGGAGGACGACCAGTCGCCAAGCTGCAGGAGAGACTGTGGGGGTGGGGAGGGGGCGTGTCACAGCAGCTCCAAGGCCACTGAGTACCAAGAAGGATGCAGCGACTGTGCCAACCCTTCAGCACCTGGCAGGGTGCGAGGTTGGGGGGACCTTGAGCAGGGGCTGTGGGGATGTCCCTGAGGGTCCCGTGGGGCCCCAGCTGTGTCCATGGGACGGCAGCTCGCCCTGCCTGCTGGGACTCTTTCGGGATCGGGTCCCAATGTCTGGGAGGTGGGGAGGGCCAGGCCCGGCCAAGGGCCGCTGTCCAGAGCGCACGCCTCCCCTGGGGCTCTTGGCCAGCCGTGCCCGAGAGACCAGGGATCCCGTGGCCGCCTCAGGGCCACCCTCCTGAGCCCTGGCTCCAGCTCGCAAGGCTGAACATGCTCCCAGCATGCACCAGGCAGGGCCCCTGGCTCACGGCCCCCCAGTGTAGGGCTGGCGTGGAGGAGGGGCGCCTGTGCACATGCGCACTCAGGGACAGGCAGGAGGAGGTGCTGCGCCCCGGGAGGAAGGGCGATGCAGGGCACAGCAAGGTGCACACCGCCTGGCACCCAGGACCCACCGCGGCCTGGGTGCCCGGGCGTGGCGCAGGAGCCTCACCGCCTTGCTCAGGTCGTGGGGCAAGCGCGCCCACTGCGGGTTGTACAGGATGCAGTAGTCCCTGCCTCTGGGAGCGCCGCTCTCAGATACCACGTGCACCATGCCGTACTCGCATGCCACCTGCAGGAGGACAGGACGGGGGATGGGCAGTCAGACGGACCCCACAGGGCCAGGGTGCCTTTGAGCAGGCCTCTGGGGATAGCAGCCTCTCCTTAACGTGGCTCAGGGCTGAGTCACCCGGAGGGAGGGCGCCGGGGACAAGCTGACTTCCCACTCTCTGGACAGGACAGGATGGCACAAACTCACGGGGCCTGCAGGGTCAGTGTGGACAGGAGGGAACGGTGTCCCAGGAAGAGCGCTCTTGCAGAGTGTCCACAGCCCTGTCCCCCGCCCAGGTGGCCACTGCATGGGGGGGGTTTACAGCTGGTCATGTGACCAGTCCAAGAGGGCACAGGTCAGAGGGGACCCTGCCCTGCACCCCATCAGCAAGCAGGGCAGGAAGTGGACAGACCAAAGGGGCTGAGGGGACTGGACTCTGGGGCGGCCGGAGCCGAGTATGTGCTCTGCAGGGGCTGAGGCCTGACGGCAACTGGGCACAAACCCAGCCAGCCACAGCAGGCACTCAGGGCCACCCAGCTCCTGCTGCCTCCGCGCCCTTACCTGGCACCGGCCAACCAGGGACAGCTGGCCTGGGTCCCTCCGCAATGACCCAGCAGACGGAGAGGGGTGCTGAGCACTGTTCACACAGGCCAAGGGCAGAAGTGCCCGGGACGGGGGCTCCCCCCCTGCTCACCCTGCCTCACCACTGCCTGCTGGCCCTGCCTCCTGCCCGGGCCTGGCCTGGCTGCTGCCACCTCAGGCAGAGCTTGGTCCCACTGCCCTGCCACCCGCAAGAGGACACCCTCTGCCTCATGTGGGCCGTGGCAGGGCGGGGTCCCAGGCGCCTTGGCCTCCACCTTGGCCTTCTTGGGGACGGAGTGCCCATCTGCACCCCTGCTCACTCCTCCCACAGGGCTGCATCACCTGGGCCAATCATGGCGTCCCCTGAGGCCCTGCACACAAACGAGCAGGCAGTGGCACCAACCCGCGCCCTGGGGTGAGGCCAGCAGAGTCCGTGATGTCACGCTGAGCCCCTAGTCCTACAGGTGGCTATGCAGGGCTGCGGCAGTGAAAGGGGGGCTCTCACCTGCCCTGGGGTGAC
Source organism: Hydrochoerus hydrochaeris (assembly GCA_004027455.1). NCBI lineage: Eukaryota > Metazoa > Chordata > Mammalia > Rodentia > Hydrochaeridae > Hydrochoerus > Hydrochoerus hydrochaeris. Next base: position 192,961 of record PVLA01002953.1, on the reverse strand, counting down.
CGTTTCGCCTAAGAGCATCTCACGTGAGGCCCTGGCCACCTGGAGGTGGCACTGTGTAAAAGACCACAGCCCTGCCGGGCGTGGTGGCTCACACTTATAATCCCAGCACTCAGGAGGCTGAGGCAGGAGGATCACTGTGAGTTTGAGACCAGCCTGGGCTACAAAGTGAGCTCAAGGCCAGCCTGGACTGCACAGAGACCCTGTTTCAAAAAGACAAAAAAAAAAAACAAAAAAACCCACAGCTCCCTGATCCGCGCGATCCAGAGCTGACATGGGCTACCTTGTGAGGGGCCCCAAGCCACCCCCAGCTGTTGTTCCAGGGTCCCTGTCTCCTGAGATAACGAACCTGTGAGTCACCCATGGCTGCAGGCTGCATCCTGGGCACCCGGCAGACACTGTCTTCTGCCCACTTACTGGTCCCAGCCTGGCCTGAGCACCTCTCCCAGTGTCTCCTCCCCCACCTCCTGCAGGTGCCCCCACTGCCCTGCCCACCCGAGGGTGCCCTGCCTGCTGTGTGCCCTTCAGACAGGCCCAACCGGGGTCCAGCGTCCCTGACACCTGCTGGGAGGCAAGGTAATGGCCACACAGGGGCTGGGGTCCACGGTCCTAGCCCTGTCCATCTCCTGCATCTGTTAATAAATTTTGGGGGGGATTTTTTGTTTGTTTGTTTTTGTCTTTTTGAGACAGGGTCTTCTTAGGCAGTTCAGGCTGGCCTTGAGCTCACTTTGTAGCCGAGGCTGGTCTTGAACTCTCAACGATCCTCCTGCCTCAGCCTCCCGAGTGCTGGGATGACAGGCGTGAGCCACCACGCCCGGCTTGTTGATGAAGTTTTACTGGAAAGCAGCCAAATATGCTCTTAAGCAGATGGTCCTCAGTGCCCCCACCAGCGGGGGAGGGGCAGCAGCAGGAACCTCGGGGCCCAGAGCTGAGAGTACCGGCTATCTGGCCTTCCCAGAAGACAGCCCAGCCTTGTCCCCAGATCTGGGCTGCTACTGAAACGCCTTTTGTGTGACACAGAAATAGAGAGAACCACTGCTCTTCAAAAAGATCACTCAGAGACACAAAAGCTCATTCACTGATATTCTGTCCCAGGAATCTGCAAAACTGGTTTTCCATTAAAAAAAATAATAATAATAACCCTGGGGCCGGTTGTATCGCTCAGCAGCACAGCGTATGCCTCGCAAGCGTGAGGTTGTGAGTTTGAGTCCTGGTACTGCAGGAGTTCAGGGGTGAGGACCACTGGACACTGGTGCCTGAAGATGACACCATGACACGGCCACCTCCAGGGCTTCGAGATCACAGAGCAGACGGGACACTTGTGGGGAACTGAGCCTGGGAACAACACAGTGGGGCTCGAGACCATCACAAGAACTGCCTCCCTGCAGGGGGTCCCCAGGTCCAGCAGGACCAGGTTATTGCCAGGGGAAGGGGCGGAGCACACTAGGGGCACCCACACTGTCCCGATCAGCTGACCACGGGTCCTACGGACACACTCGCCCCACTTCCATCCTGCAGTGATGGGGAGGTGGGCACAGCTGCAGATGGCAGAGCTCCTGCCCAGGGTCCCCGCACGGCCGTGAGTTCAGGACTGGCACCAAGCAGCCCCCTGAGCAGAGAACGGCTGCTCCGGTTTTTGGGCACCCTCCTCCTCCACCCTCGGTCCACAGTGGGTTCCAGGAAGAGCGGGAAGACCTGGAAGCTGCTTCCTTGTTTCGTTCTCGGAATGAAACATGAACTCTGCCCGCCCAGGATGAAGTCCAAAAACCCCTGCATCCTGAGTGCTCCGCCAGCTGGCCTGGCCTGGCCTGGCGGGCCCTACTCCACCCTTTCCCCCTGCCCAGAGCTGCTCCCTGGGTTCCTGCCCTGCCCTCTCACTCCCAGGTCACCGCAAGGACCTCCTTTGCGGGGACACCTTGCGGGGGTGGGGGGAGTGTAAACTCTCCTTGCGGGGGTGGGGGGAGTGTAAACTCTCCTTGCGAGTGCTAAAGCTCTCTCCACTCCAGCCCCAGCCAACTGCTCACCTTCCCCAAAGAAATCACCAGCTCACATCTCTCGACCCGCGGCCCACTGCCGGCTCCTCTCCCGGGCCCACCTGGAGAAGTCCTGCGCAGTTCAGGACACTCATGTCACTGCCTTTAAAACCCTTCTAGGGAGCCAGGCGTGGTGGCACATGCCTGTAATCCCAGCACTCAGGAGGCTGAGGCAGGAGGATTGGTGCAAGTTTAAGGCCAGCCTGGGCTACAACGTGAGCTCAAGGCCAGCCTGAACTGCATAGAGAGACCCTGCCTCAAAAACAAAAACAAAAACAAAACCATCCCAGGGAAACTGAGTCCCCATCTCTGTGGCGCCTCCACAACCCCACAGCCACCTCTCTCTCCTGCAACCCCTCCACCAGCTGGAGCAGACCGTTAGGGGAAGTGCAGGCCAGCGCAGGGAAAGTCCAGCGAGCCAGAGAAGCAGGTGGGCAGCTGATGGGTTTCCCCGGATAGCCTCTGAGGGCAACAGAACAGCCAAGACTAGAGGGAGACCAGCGGCATTCCAGGGTGACGAAAGAGCACGGAGCATAAGGGGCCATCAGTGAAACTCGCTATCCAAGGGGCAGCTTCCCCGGCACCCAGAGGCATCAGGGAAAAGGCAGGAAACCGCTGGACCACTTGCAGCTGGATGTGACAAGAACAGAGGAGCTTTGAAAAAAATGTCATTTCTGCCTGGTCATGAATAGACGTGAGGGACAAAAGCTGACACACGGGGACCAAGCAGCTGCGAGGAGCTACCACAGAGACACGCAGATGGGGTGCACAGTGGACGCGGAGAAAGCGCACCAGGGGGAGAGGTGTCTTAGGAGTTATACACGTGCCTGTCATGCTAGCACTCTGGGAGGCTGAGGCAGGAGGACTGAAATTTGACTGCAGTCTGGCCAACTGAGCAACACCCTGTCTCAAAAAAAAAAAGACTGGGGAGCTAGTTTAGGGTGAAAGCCCTGGGGTCCCCAGTTGGAACTAACCAAGGAATGCATTTGTAGACTTCCCAGGGCCCGACCTGCAGACCCCAGGAGAGAGGCCCTGCTAGACTGTGACACCCTTCTTACTAACTGACCCATGGCCCCCTCGTCCCCTCCTGGACCCCAAAACGAGACGCTTATGCCCCCTTTTGCAGACCAACAACTGCTGCTCAAAGCTGGAGCCCCCTTGCCCAAGGTCACGGAGCACAGTTCGTGAGGGGCAGCGGTTCAACCCCTTTTCAGGTCTGGGTGCTTGGCTGCTCCTCAGTGCCGGCAGGTTTCGGGGAACACGGCAGACGCCCCACCCCCTGGGGTCCTTCTGGCAAGCCCGGGGTGGAGACCTAGTTTGCATTGAGCTCATTTCGCAAAAGGGGAAACTGAGGCTCGGGAAAGGCAGTCACCTGCTTAAGGCCACTAGTGGCGGCGGCTGGGGACCCCGAGACCGACAAGCAGGACGCGGGGAGCATTCCCGCGGCGGAAAGGGGAGGAAGAGGAGCCAGGACCAGGCCCGCAAGGTCACGGCCGGGCTCCCGCCGTCCGTGGGGGGCGCGGACGCCGGAGGCTGCTCCCCGCGCCGGGCCGGGCGGGGTCCGGCGCGTACCCCGGAGCCGAGGGACCAGCACCCCCACCCACAGCGGCGGGACGGCCGGGACCAGCGCAGCCCTCACCTGGGCCGCGAAGAGTACAAAGGCCACTCCGAGTCGCGCCACTGCCGAAGCCGCCATTCCTGCCTGTCCCGCCGCAACAGACAGCGGAGGTTTCCCAGCAACGCCCCGGGGCGCCGCGTCGCGCAAGAACTGCGCGTGCGCGCGGGGCCGGGGTCAAAGGGCGCGGCGTGGCGCCTGCGCAGAGAGGCGCCGGCGGCACGATGGCGGTGAGTGCGCGGTTGGACGCGCTGCTGGGAGAGCAGAGGGGCTGCGGGGTGCACGGGGACAAGGGAGCTCCGGCACTACAGACCCGGGGAAGATAGGGGGACTCGAAGACAGGGCTACGGAGCGGGAGACGTATCTAAGAGGCAGGAAGCTGCACACCGGTGATTAGGGGCGCTGTGGACCGGGGAAGTGGGGTGCTGCAGATGGGGGGTGCAGGAGGACAGGTGGCCGAGAGATTGCAGACTATGAAGACTGGGGCTCTGTAGCAGGGAGAGATGGGGGTCAGCCGACCGAGGAGGCGGACGGGGAGGGCGGGTGGGGACGGGGGAGGCGCGGACCCCTGAGACTTGGTGTCCGGAGAACAGGAGTCAGAGCTGGGGCCACGCTCCCCGCTTCATACGTCCTGCCTTCCCGCAGGACAAAGAGAAGAAGAAGAAGGAAAGCATCTTGGACCTGTCCAAGTACATTGATAAGACGATCCGGGTGAAGTTCCAGGGGGGCCGCGAAGGTGAGGGGTTGACCGGACAGAGCTGCCGGTGTTTTAGGTGCTTAGAACAGGGGCCACCTTGTGCTGAGCGCATCCCTGGCCCCCACCCACCCCCGCCAGGAACTACTCCAATCCTGACAGTGCAGCATCTTAGACACTTGGCAGTGTCCCCTGGGGCAAGGGTCACCCGCAGTTAGGAACTAACGCTATGGCCAATCTCTACTGAGTGCCCAGAGAAACTTTTTAAAGATGGAATCCCTTTTGCTGGGCCTGTCATCCCAGCACTGGGAGGCTGAGGCAGGAGGATCTCAAGTTGTGTGTGTGTGTGTGTGTGTGGTTGAACTCAGGACCTCCCGCTTGCCAGGCAGGCACTTATGCCACTGAGCTAAATCCCTGGCCCAGATCTCAAGTTTTGAGCCCAACTTGGGCAAATTAGCAACTTAGCGAGACCCTGGCTCAAAATAAAAAAAAAGGGCAGGGAGGTAGTTGAGATGTAGTACAAAGACCCAAGGTTCAGTCCCCAGTACTGAGAAAAAAAAATCTCCCACCTCCTGTTTAAACTGTTCATGGCTCCCTAGTATTCCAGAGTGTGTGGAAACTTTGACTGCTAAGTGAGGTATGGAGCTCTTGACTGTCACATGTGTGACACCTGAGGTCCCCCGTGGACTCTAAAGAGGGAGGCTCTCCGGGCCAGGTGGTCTGGTGTGAGACCAGCAGCCTGGGTGCCAGCTCCAGACCATGAGGGTCAGGATTAGGACCCAGCCGTCTCACACACCAGCCGTGGGACTTGAGCACTTCAATTGTCATTTCAGAGCCTCAGTTTCTGTATTCATCCTATAGCAATAACTCACTATGTAGCCCAGGCTGATCTGGAACTTGTAGCGATCCTCCTGCCTCAGCCTCCCAAATCCTGGGATTACAGCCATGCACCAACACACTCAACCCATATTTTTTGTTTTTGAGACAGGGTTTCACTATGTAACCCAGGCTGGCCTTGAATTAGTAGCAATCTTCCTGCCTCAGCCACCCAAGTGCTGGGATTATAGGCATGCATCACCATGCCTGATCAGTTTTTGATTTTTGAGACAGAGATCTGGGCTCCTTTTTCTCCATCTGGGGACTGATAGGTGGCATCAGTCTGTAAGGCCCAGTGCCTGCCTGACCATCTAAATACAAAGCCCATGTTAGAGTCTGAACATAAATGTTTGCTCCATCTACACCATGCTGGCTCCTGGGCAGGTAGGTTGTGTTAGTCAGATGTGGTTCCTGCTCTTCGGGGAGCTGGTGTTTGTTTCATACCCAGCATGGCAAATGTGTGCCTACATAGCAGGTTAAATAACCCCAGTTTTTTACCTTCCTGGGTTATAGGCTAGCCGGGCATGGTGGCACATACTTATAATCCCAGCACTGGAAGGCTGAGACAGGAGGGTCCCTGAAAGTTTAAAACCAGCCTGGGCTACATGGTGAGATACGGTCTCCAAAAAAGTGTGTAGGCAAACAGCTTGGTGCCGTGGGCTCAGGGACCCCCGGAGGCTGTAATAGAGGGGGATCTCTCGAGCTTCAGCCCCAAGCTCACCGGTTACTAGCATAACCCTGTCGCAGGACTCCTGTCTTCCAGTCATGCTGGTTGGGGACCCTCACTCGTGCCTGGGGCCCTCCGCCCACGCCCATTGGTTGCTATGCCAGTGAGACTCGTGTACCCCTTGTTTTGGTGGCACTGGGGATCGAACCCCCACAGCAGAGGTGAAGGGAAGCACGCATGATGGCAGGTGTATTCAGGCGCCTGTGGTCCCTGTCGCAAACAAACGAATGTGACTGCTCCAGTAAAACGTTACCGGCAGCAGCAGGCATGAGTGTCCGGGTCCAACCTTGGGGACGCAGGCACGGGGGTGACGGGCAGGCATCCGTCCTGTCGCCTGAGTCCAGGAGAGGGAGCCGGGTAGCAGCCAGCATGGTGAGCGGGGCCTGGTGGAGGTGACAGAGAGATGAGAGGTGACGGAGGAGGAGCCTGGCAGAGAGGAGCATGCGGTCCCTGGAGGCAGAAAGTCACCTGCGGAGAGGTGGCCGAGACGCACCAAGATGACCTGTCAGGCAGGACAGGTGGCCCTGGCGGGGACACCGGACTCATCCCCTCTCAGGCTGTGACTGGGTATGGCAGATGGGGCATCTGGCCAAGGAGCCGTGACCCAGGGCACTCTGGGCAGCCAGGGAGGGGCATTCCTCCGAGAGCCACCAAGGACCCTGCTGGGAGCTGGGTCTCCTGGGGACCCGGCTGAAGAAGCCGCAGACCCAGGCAACAGAGCCCACCCAGGGCCTCCACGCACCCCCTCCCCACCCCGCTGTGTAATGGAGGTGAAATTCACCGCCCAGAAAATCACCAGTTTGTAAACGTACTACCCCAGAGCACAGAATCGCCGCACAGGGGCCGCTCTGCCACCATCCGTATCTGTGACTTTCTCATCTCTCAAATCAAAACTGTTCCCCAGCCGCTCCCCACGGCCACTTTCTGTCTTGGTGTCGCCTTCCCTGATCATTTCTGGTCCGTGAAGCCCACACTGTGTCCTCTGTGCCTGGCGTCTCAGCACGGCATCCTCAAGGACCCCAGCCCTTCGTGCCTTTTTCAAAGTTGTTTTTTTGCCAGGCATGGTGGCGCATGCCTGTTATCCCAGCACTTCAGGAGGCTGAGGCAGGAGGATCACTACGAGTTCAAGACCAGCCTGGGCTACACAGTGAGCTCAAGGCCGGCCTGGACTGCACAGCGAGACCCTGTCTCAAAAGGACAAAAAACAAACTGTGTTTCTTGGACCGTGATCCCCACCGCATGGTCTCAGGGTCCCTGTGGCACCCCGCCTGCAGTGCCTGCAGCACGTTGTAAGCAGATGGGCGACGAGTGTCTGTCTTCTCACACGTCTGCAGTTCCCCGTGGGGGGAATGTGGCGTGTCTGCCACTGTCCTGCAATGCACACTGAGTCCTTGTCACCCGCAGTCACCCCGCTCCCCCCACAACCCCTGCTGGCACCTAGCGTTCCAGCCTCTGGTCACTTCCCGCCTGCTCCCAGACCGCTCACGAGACAAGAATAGTTTTTGCTGTTTTTTGGGGGTTTTTTTCCATTTTTTTCCCCTTGGGTTTTCTGAGACGGGGCCTCACAGTGTCACCTGGGCTGGCCCTGAACTCTCAGGGATCCTCCTGCCTCAGGCTCCCAATGCTGGGGTCACAGATGTTCATCACCACAGTGCCCAGCTTGGCTTTTATGCTATTATGTTTTGATTTGTGGTTTTTACACTTTTGGAATTATTGAAGAAGCCTAACAGAGCTCGATCAGCCATCACTCAGCAGCGTCTGCCCAGGAAGTTTCATTGGCACCTGGGACACCATGCATGGCAGTGTCCCCCACGTCCACAGTGGACGGTGACATGGCCCATTACACTGGCCACTTGGCCTCTGCAGGAGACTTTTGCTGGCGGTGCCTGGTGCCCAGCCCTGAAGGAGCCCTCAGCGCCCTGTCCTGGGGCGGGTGCCGACCTCACCCCCTCTCTGTGTGCTTCTCTTCCCGGTGGCTTCTCCAAGCCAGTGGAATCCTGAAGGGCTTCGACCCGCTGCTCAACCTTGTGCTGGACGGGACCATCGAGTACATGCGAGGTGAGCCGGGCCCCCTCTGCTGCCCGTGAGGGACACCGGGCTGCCTGTGACCTGGGTCACCTTCCCCACCCAGACCCTGGTCCCTGGCCACTGTCACGAGCCGCAGAGCCTGCCCTGTGCGGCAGGCCTCCCCGTGACCTCCCCCTTCGCGCGGTGCGAGGCATGGGACCCAGGGCCTTGGCTCTGAGCTGTGGCCCCAGCCGCTTTTGTTTTAGGCGGAGTCTCGCTGGGCTGGAGCCTGCAGTCCTCCTGCCTCAGCCTCCCAGAGTGCTGGGGTGACAGCTCTTGCTGATCTTTAGGTGTGGTAAGGTCCTCGGGCTGAGTGTGGTCACTGAGAGCCATGCTCAGGGCTCCCCCGGTGCCCCCCTTCTGCTCCTGAGTCCACACACCCCTTAGCCTGAGGGTCCCTTGTTTCTCCCGCCTCACTAAGCACCCCACACCCGTCCTGGCTGCTGCCATCAGCCCCCACCCCAGCTCGGCCACGCTGAGCTTCTGGGAGCACCAAGGCCCGGAGCGGTGGCAGAGTCACCGCAGCTCAGCGGGGAAGCCAGGATAGCATGGCGCCTCAGCAGTCACCTCTCCCAGCCCGAGGGCCCCTGGGAAAATGCAGGAGCCGCCATGGTGGTCACTGTCCCCCATCTTGTAGGGCTGGCATGGCACCCCAAGCTCTAGTGTCAGCCGGGTCCCAGACCACAGCAGCAGCCCAGTGTCCCACTCCAGGCCGAGGGTCCTTGGCTCCTCCCAGCAGCCTGTGACAATGACCTCAGGAGAGCCTGGCGCCGGCTCACTGCCCCTCATCGCAGGACAGCAGCACTCATCAGGGAGCCCGGGGGTCTCACAGAGTCCCAGAGTCCAGGCCGTGGTCCCCGGGACCCCGTCACCTTGGGCTGCCGTGACCCCGATGAGTTCTGGAGTCAGGGCGCCCCGATCCCCCGCCCCGCCCAGGCTCAGTGCCTCTTGTCCCCCAGACCCCGACGACCAGTACAAGCTGACAGAGGACACGCGGCAGCTGGGGCTGGTGGTGTGCCGGGGCACGTCGGTGGTGCTGATCTGCCCGCAGGACGGCATGGAGGCCATCCCGAACCCCTTCATCCAGCAGCAGGACGCCTAGCACCCCGCAGCCCTGCCCTTTTGTATCGGTTGAATTTTTCTTTTCTTAATAAACCCACGAACCTTTCGCAGCGTCTGCATCCAGCCTTGCTTTCCCAGCTGTGTCCCCAGGGCGCGGTGGTCCCCGTGGGACTCAGTCCAGCCCCCCCGGGACTCAGTCCATCCCCCCCAAACCCAACCCTACCCCTGTTTGTAGATCACTGGTCACAATCTCAGCTGGGAACCTGAAAGAGTTCCCAGGTGACCCAGGTGGGCATGCAGGAGACGGGGATGGGTGGGCCAGGAGCATCCGTCCCAAGGGGACTTTGTCCAGCTCACCTGGCTCAGCCTCCATGCATCCCTGGACTGTCCCCCCAAAGCCAGCTCCCCGTCACTGCCCACACAGCCAGGTCCCTGCCAGCAGCCCAAGTCCCCTTCGGGAGCAGGCGTGGGGATCCACCTGGGAGGCTGGCAGGATGGGGGAGCCTCACCCCTGGCTGTGCTGGGGGTTTGGGGGTGGCCTGAGGGTTGTCCAGGCAGGAACCCAGGCTTGTACACAGCTCACAGCTGGGGACATGGAGGAAGCAGGCTGGATGGGGCGCAGAGCCCAGCCCCCAGGGCCCTGGAAACAAACCAGGGCTGAGGCTCACCCCCCACCGCCATCTGGCCTGGCCCTGCCTCACCTCCTCCATCCCTCGGAGGCCTCATGGGGGGCGTGGATCTGTGGGGGTCACAGCCCCATGACTCAGCCCAGCAGCCCTCCCACTTCAGGCCCCTTTCTTGGCGGGGGACCAGGACCCCAGAGCGGGCTGCCCACGGAGTCCACACCCTGAGCCCCTGTGTCCCGGCCCTGCCTGGGTGACAGCAGCTCCGGCAGCCTGGGGTCCTGCACCCTGGGGAGAAAGCGGCAATTTCCACTTTGGGGGGCCAGCGAGACCCCTGGGAACACCTGGGTTTGGCAAGCAGGCAGAGGGGACCCCAGCTGGTCCCAGAGCCAGAAGGCTTGTTCCTGCCCCCCTCAAAACATCCCCCCAGGCCATGCCACCCCCACCATCAGCATCACCCCGCAGTGAGCCGGCGAGGGCCCTGCTCCCATCTCCTTCCGCCCCCCACCCCCACCCTCCAAGCCAGGTCCCACTCGGGGTCAGAGACAGGCACGGAATGTCCATGCCAGCTCCATACACTTTCCAGGACCAAGGCTGCACCAAAACGGGCCTAATATAAACCACACACCGTGACATACACCTGTCACCCCAGCACTCTGGGAGGCTGAGGCAGGAGGATCACAAGTCCAGCCCAGCCTGGGCCACTCAGTACTTTACCAAGACCTATCTCAAAATTTAAAAAAAAAACTAAAAAGGCACCAGGAGGGGGCTCAGAAGTAACTCACTGGTAGAGCACTTGCCTACCATGGGCAAGGTCCTGGGTTCAACTCCCGGGATTGCAAAAAATATTTTTTATGCCACTACATTTTGGGCATGTTTATTACACAGCAGTGAATCAAGAAACTTGCTGACAAAAGCCTATGACAAATTGCCAACTGATGAGGCAAGTTTAACACAATAAAATTTATGGTATAGTACTATTTATTCCATGTATTTAAGACAAAGATTTCTAAAAGATTGTATTTTTTTTTTTTTTTGAGACAGGGTTTCCCTATGCAGTGGGCTGGCCTTGAACTCACTGTGCAGCCCAGGCTGGCCTCAAACTTTCGGTGATCCTCCTGCCTCAGCCTCCTGGATGGCTGGGATCACAGGTGAGCGCCATCACGCCCGGCTCAAAAGATTGTATTTTCTGTGGGTTTAAATGTGCCAGGGAAAGACAGAGAAGAGCCTGGGCCTTCTGGAATTGGAGATTCTGGTCAACAGCGGGTGTTAGCCAGTTTAATATTTTAAAAGGAGAAATTTAATATTTAATGTTTTACCTTTAATATTATATGGAAAATTTAATATTCTACAAGGAGTCAGCAGAGCAAGAAGGGAGAGGGAACTGGAGTGGGATTGAGGCGACAGGGGGAGCTGCGGGGAGGGGACAGGGAGGGAAATGAGGGCCACCCGGATCCCCTGATCTCTGCCGCTATAAATCCCAGCCTGCGGCTCCCCCAGGCCTCACCATGCTGTGACCATGATGGGGGGTCACCCCCTGACCCTGGCCCAGGTTCCCTGATTTCAGCTCCCTACCTGCGGCCTGCTGCAGCTGCCCAGGGTCAGCAGGGCCCTGGGCTTCCAGGCACTGGCCAAGCAGGGACAGAGGCCCCTGGAGACCACAGGGCAAAGTGGGCGGAGCCCAGCGTGACCCCGGATCCCGCAGATGGAGAACCCAGGCCACCACCTCCCCACAGCTTCTGGAAGCTTCCCAAGGCAGACGTCCTTCCCCTGCCTTGGAGGAGCTTTGTACCCCTAATCCTGCCCCAGGCCCTTTGCAGAGAGGCCAAGCAAGCATCCCGGGGTCACACAGAGGTGGGCGGGGCTGTCCCAGCACCTCCCACACCACCCCACCTTTTTGGTGTAGAAAGTGGGGTGCAGGGCAGGATGGGAAGGAGAGGCCCAGAGGAGGAGGGGGGAAGCGTAGAGGAAGGGACAGAGAAGTCACCTTGGCTGCACTGTAAGCCCCTGCCTGCCTCTCCTCACCCCTGCCCGAGCAGCCTTGGAAAAACCTCCAGGGACCTGTACCGCCCTGCTGTGTAACCCCAGGCCCTCCCCCATGCTGCACCCCTGTAGCCAGCACACCTGGCTGCCTCTTCCCTGACCTCAGTTTCCCAGCTGGTGAGATGGGAGAAGAACCCAGTTCTCTTGGGCCCAACCAAGGATGTAAAGAGAAGCAGGTTCACAGAGGGGCAGCTTCTGGCCAGGCATTCTGACATTCTGGGAAGCTGAAGCAGGAGGATGGTGTGTTCAAACCCAGCCCGGACAATTTAGAGACTTAGCAAGACCCTGTCTCAAAATTAAAGATAAGATAGGCTCCGTGCAAAGGCCCTGGGGTCTGCACCAGCACTGCAAAACCAACAGAACAGTCAGAGGCACAGGCCTTGCCCACAAGAAGGGCTTCAGGATCCAAGGTGGTGGGATCCCCGTGCTGCCCCCGACCTAGGCTCCAAATCTCCCAGGCCCGCTGTCCCCACCCCACGTCCCCCATCAGTCTAGTGGCCTGGTGAGCTCAGGGTGGGCGTCTGGATCTGGCCAATGACAGCCCATCCTGGTCCCCACCCAAGGCTGTCCACACACTTGGTCACCAGCCCTGGACCTGGCCAGCGCAGCACACTCCAGCCAGCAGGGGGCAGGAGTCTCCCAGGAACAAGGCCCAGGGTCACCTGCAGTGAGCTGGGGGACAAAGGGGTGAAACCGGGTCACCCAGGGGAATGGGCAGAAATCAAACTCCAACCAGACGCCATGGCCGCTTCACACGCCTGTTAGCCCAGCTCCTCGGGAGGCTGAGGCTGGAGGATCTCCAGCTTGAAGCCAGCCTGGACCATTTATCAATTTAGCAATCTTATGTCCAAATAAAAGGGGTGAGTGCGGTTTGGTGGTAAACACTCCCCTAGCCTGGGCCAGGCCCTGGGTTCTACCCCAGCACTGCAGACCACAGAAATAAAATAATAAAATAAAATAAAATAAAATATCGATCTGGAAGCTTTTAAAGAACACGTAACACTGTTTCTACCCCCCGATTCTTCCAGAAACTACTTCTCTAGCTCCAATATAACATCACCAGGCGAAGACATAGAAAAAAGGAAACCACAACCAATACTGCTCCAGGACAAAAATACCAAAGTCCTTATTGAAATAGTAGCAAATTGAACCCAGCCATCTACACAGAGGAGTGAAGGCCTGTCCCAGCTCCTGCCGTGGCTGAGGCAGGACGATCTTGAGTTCTAGCCCAGCCCCAGCAATTTAGCGATTTGGCAATGCACAAAACAAAAAACTAAAATAGTGCTAGTGCAGTTCAGAGCAAAGGCCCTGGGTTCCACCCCCAGTACTGCAAAGGGCAAGGGAATATCACCCGCTACCATAAATGGACCTTCTCAGGAGGCTGAGGCAGGAGGATCACCGTGAGTTTGAGGCCAGCCTGGATTACATAGTGAGACCCTGTCTCAAATAAAAACATAGACCTTTTGTTTTTTGTTTGTGGATTCACATTCTTGAGATAGGATGGTATTGCTACGTAGTTCAAGCTGGCCTCAAAGTCTTTGGGTACCCCAGGCTGGTCTCCAACTCATGGCGATCCTCCTGCCTCAGCCTCTCGATCGCTGGGATTACCTGTATGTGCCACCAGGCCCAGCAAATGCACTTTATTTAGGTCCAGATTTGAACAAAGTGTAAAAAAAAAATTATAAGACGATCAGAAAAAAAAATGAAGAATATTAATATTCTTAGCTGTGCAAAAGTTCACTGGGGGGACCGTGTTCTGTGGGTGGGTACACGGGGTTCAGTCTGTGATTCGCTTTGTGTCCGAAATTTTCTGTAATAAAAAAGTAACAGAAGCAGGGGGCCCCTCCACTGTCTTTCAGGGGCTGCCATTGTGCACCACGGGGAGAGTGTTCTGTCTTGTGCTGTGCTGTTTTGTTCCGTTATATGGGGTGGAACCCAGGGCTTCACAATGAGCTCCATCCTTAGTCCTTTCTTATTTTTTATTTTGAGACAGGGCCTCAGTAAGTCACTCAATTGCCCAGGCTGGGCTTGAACTTGCAACCCTTCTGCTTCAGCCTCCCGCAAAGGTCCCTGGGAGGGCTGGGATGACAGGCCATGTTACCCACCCCAGCCTACAGGGTGTGTACTTCCAGGCTCTGATCTCCTTGGAGCTTTGCCTTGCCGCACTGACTTGGGGACCCTTTGTCTCCCTGCTCTGCGTGTGCCAGCAGGGCCTGCCTGGGGACACAGTATCCCAGTGTCTCACCCTGGGCCTGGCCTAGGGCAGAGAGCGACTCTGGAAAGCATCCTAGCTCATGTTGCTGCTGCCTGCTGGCCACGTGTCAGGCAGCCTCCTAAATACCCCATGAACCCGGTCCTGGTCCCCCGCCCCGACCACCGCAGGGACTTGGCAGATGGAAACCCTGGGAGTCAGAGAGGTCAGCCAGCAGCCTGGGGTCACACAGCCACCGCCAGTCACACCTGGCCCAGGCCCAGACCTCCACAGCCCGAGCGCCCTAACTACTCTGGTCTTCCCCTGAAGGACCCAGGACTGTCCTCCGTCACCACGGAGAAGGAACTTGTCGGAGCTCCTGCCCCCCAGCCCCACTCGGGGCTGTGGCAGCCCTACCTGATCCCCGATTGACGGGGAAGGGGAGGGGGAGGGCATGTAATTTTAGAAATAATTACACCACATCAGGGTTCCTAAGGGGGGCACTCAGGGCAGGAGGGCCCCCCACCAAGCACCCCCACCCCGCACACGCACCCCTTCCCAGAGGGCCACTCAGGGCGCCCCAACCCCTCCGCAGTCAGCGGTCACCTCCCTGCCCCCAGGATGCCCACAGCAGTTCCCCAGCTGGCTCTGCCCTTGCCGCCCAGGTGGTCCATCTCCATGGCAACAGCCCCCTCAGAGGTGGTCCATCTCCATGGCAACCAGGTACCTGAGAGGCTGCCACCCAGCCTACAGCCCCCTTCCCACGCTCTCTCCCACGCCCCATCAAGGCAGCTCTGGGAGAGGAGCACGGGGGACCTACAGGGACCTGGTCCCAGAGAGGGTGAGTGACAACCCAAGATCACCCAGCCTGGGCGTTTTGTCAAGCGCCAGGTCCCCCCAGCTCTGGTGCAGCCCCTGTCCTCTCACCAGAAGAGAGAAGCTCTGGCCGCGGAAGGAAAGGAGAGTGGCACCCACCAGTCCTCTGGGAGGCTGAGGCAGGAGGGCTGCATGGTTGAGCCCAACCCGGGCAACACAGCAAGTTAGGGAGACCTGGTCTTAAAAAAATAAAAAAAGGGGCTGGGGCTGAGCTCCGCGGGAAGACTGGGTTCCAGCCCCAGAGCTGCAGAAAAGGAAGGAAGGAGGGAGAGGAGGGGATGGGGGGGGTGCTAAGGTCTCAGGAAGCTGCCAACGGTGGCCCCAGGCAGCCCCACGCTGGGAACAAGCAAAGCTGCCTAATGCCACACAGCGCTGGCGCTGGCTCCTTCATGTGCACCCTGCTGCTTATTAGATGCTGATGATGGGGGGCTGGGGGTGCAGGGATGACAGGGGAGGGCAGAGAACAAACAAGATAAATCAGCAAATTACAGAGCAGCTCGGGTAACTGCAGCAGAGGTGGGGAGGAGGGACAGAGGGGGGGCAGGATGAGTCAAGGGGAAGGGAGGATGGAACAGCCTGTGCAAAGGCCCTGAGGCTCGCCCTGGCCTCCAGCCTCTTCCAGATGACAGGGGTGCGGGGGCACCCTGGCCTGCCCCTCCATTAGTGAGGGCACCACCTGCAGTCCTGGGACCCAAAAACACTTTTTTTTTCTAGATAAGATCTTGCTGTGTAGCCTGCAGCAGCCCTCCTGCCTCAGCCTCCTGTGTGCACCACCAGGCCTGGCTGAGACAGGAAACTCTTCCAAGCACCCATTTCACAAATAGGAACACTGAGTCTGCGAGGGACAGATCCCCCCCTCCATGGTCACAGGGCTGGGATGCAGGAGGACCTACACTTGATCCCAGCTGATTGGCTACTGTCCCTCACCTTCCTGGGGGCAACCTCCCCCACCGGTCCCTGGTCCCTTGGTCCCTCTGCTGGGTACACAGTAGGTGCTCAATGAACACCTTTTCCTGAGAGGCCAAAATCAGAGCTGCAAGGGCTCAGGGGAAGTGACCTCCTTGAGGTCACACAGCGCTTCAGCCCTGCACCCCGGGGACAGGGCTCCTGTCCTCTCCTCCTCCGCCACCCAAGGATCTGCCCACCTCAGCCTGGTCCCGTGGGGGCCCTGGCCTCCGGCCTCCCGGGATACAGTTTCTGGGCCTCTGGCCAATGCGACAGTCTGGGAAGGAAGTCGGCTTGAGTCACAGGTGGCAGAGTGGATGCCAAGCCACCGCCAAAGCTGCGGAGGACACAGAGGGCGGGGGCGGGGTGGGCAGCGCAGGGTGACAGGCAGGCTTCCCGCCAGGGACACTGGGTATCTGAGCCCCCTCCTCTGGCCCCTGCTGCCCTGGCTGCTGCCCACTGAGCAGGCACAGCCTCCCTGCCGGGTGTAAATAATCACCCAATGATGGTGCCATGTGGGTGCCTCCCACCAGGGAGCCCCAAGCCCCCTCTTGTCTTGAGATGCCCAAGCCTAGGACCGCTCTGGGTGCCTCACACGAAAGACTCCTCCGGCTAAAGACAGGCCTGGCGCTGCGCGTCCGTCACCCCAGCACTGTGGGAGGCTGAGGCAGGAGAGCTGCCTTTCAGCGGAGCCTGGGAGACCTAGGGAGACCCTAGCCTAAAATTTGTTTTTAATGTGTAAAGGGCCGTGGTGGACGCAGCTCAGAGCAAAGGCCCAGGGTTCCCCTCACTACCGCAAAAAAACAAAAAAGTGTAAGCAGGACCCCGTGGGTAACAGGGGACCCTGGTAGGTTCTGGGGCCCAGGGGCTAAGCTGCCCCCTCCCCGGCACCCAGGCACCGCAGCAGCTGCAGGGCCTGGAGGTGCAGCTTTGGTGGTGGGGGTGGTGGGGCACCAGGAGGTGGCCGGTTACAGACGGGACCACCCCCACCCCCCCACCCCACGCCGTCCCGCCCCCACCTCCCACCCCAACCCCGCCCCCACTTTCCACCCTTTCCCACCCCACCCCCTTCCCACCCCCACGTTTCCCTACCCCCACCCCGCCCCTCCCCCCCACCCTCCCTGTCTCCTCTCCTGCAGTCTGTGGAGAGGGGGTGGAGTGGGGAGGAGTGGGGTGGGGGAGAAGTGGAAGTGGGGAGGATGGAGGGGTGGGGGCGGGGGTGCGATGGGGTGAGGAGGGGAAGGGAGGGTGGGGAAAGGTGGGTGGGCGGGGGAGGGTGGGGGAGGGGTGGGCGGTGGAAGGGGGGAGAGGGGCTGGGTTGGGTCCCTCGCAGTCCCCGCGCGGTGCCCTGCCCGCCCCCACCTGCGCCCACGTGTCCCCAGCGCACCTGCGGCCCCACCGCGCCAGCCCCGCGCGCCCCCTCGTGCGCGCGCCCAGGGGCGGCGGGCGCGCGCGGGGCGGGCGGGCGCACGGCGGAGGCGCCCGGGAGGCGGCGGCGGCGGCGGCGGCTGAGTCTGCCCGCCCCGCGCCGCAGCCCGCGCCGTGTCCGTGTCCGTGTCCGTGTCGCGCGGAGCCGCCCAGGTGAGCGACGGCGCCGCAGCCGGGACCGCGGCCCCCCTCGCAGCCCCCGCGCGCCCCTCTCTGGGAAACTTCGGGGACCCCCGCGCCGCCCGGGGGAGCGGGGAGCGGGAAAGGGGGCGCGGGCCTGGACGCGGGACCCCGGCTGCACCCCTGCGCCCGCCCCCGGGTTGGGGCGCCGGGTCCGGAGCCCGCGCCGGCGGCGGCCGAGCTGAGCCGGGGGAGGAGGATTCGGGGTGCGGGGCGCAGCCCCTGCGCTGCGGGCCTGTGTGGGAGCTCGGGGGAGCCGCTGTGTCCCTCTCTGAGGCTGAGCCCGGGGCCTGGGGCCTGGCCCGGGGGTTAGGGGGGTTGCGAGCCCCATTCAACAAGTTGGGGGGCAGCACCTTGCGGGGCCAGTAAATTCGGGGCCCCGGTGTCTGCAGATCCCCTTACAGCAGGGGCAGCGCGGCTGGCGCCAGGGGTACTGAGGTGCCGTTGGTCCCCGTCCCCAAATCCTGAGGAACCGGAATTTCGGGGGACCGAGCCCCGCAAACCTGAACATCTACCTCGCACCCCGCAGCGAGCCCGTCTGTCCGGGCGGGGGTCAGGTGCGGAGGGGCCCCGTCTGGAGAGCCCCGGGGACCTGCTGGGAGGACTTTTGGGGACAGCAGAGCTGGAGCCGAGGGAACGGCCTGGGCTCCCCGAAAAGGCCAGCAGCTTGCAAGCAACAGATGCAGGGGACGCAGTTTGGAAAGTGGTTCCCAGAGTTGGGGCTCTCTGGAACCAGGGTACCCTGTCTCCTCTGCCTCCCCTCTGGATACTCCTGTGTTTCTTGCCCGGCTTCTCCAAGGACCCGAGTGGCGTGGGGTAACCGGCTAGGGACACCCAGGCTCAGGAGGGCCAAACACAGCCTCCTCACCCCTGTGCCACTTCCTGTCCCCCACGGGTGCTGCAGGGTGAGGGCCACTGAGCCCCAGCCCAGCCCTGACAGGTGCTCAGGAACGCTGGCTCTCGGGGTTCCCATCTGCAAAGTGGGGGTCAGCACTGCCGGCCACCCCCAGATCAGCCACGGCCTCCAAAGAACCCTGGCAGACGGGGACAGACAGTGGATCCAGGCTGAGGCTGCCTGTGTCTTCCCATAGCGCTGTCACCCCCAGGCACCCCTGAGTCACCACCGCTCCGAGGACATTGGAAGCCCCAGCAAGCCACCCACCACCCCACATGGCACTCGGGGGTCTGGGCGGAGCGGGGAGCTGGGCTTCTGCGGGGAGGAGCCGGTGTGAGGGGCGGGCTCCAGGCTCCTCCTGTCCAGCCCAGGACTGGTAAGTGAACCAGGTCCGCTGGGACCCTTTTCTTTCTTTCTTTTTGTACCAGGAATCGAACTCACGACCTTGCACTTGTGCCGCTGAGCTACATCCCCGCCCTCGGGGTCCTTTTCTCCGCAGTAAATTTCATTAACCGCCCCCAGGGCTGGTGGGTGAGTGGCAGCAGTATACAGTAGGCCCTGAACAAGTGCTTCCCAGTCTAGGGCCCCCGCAAGGTGATGTGCAGCCCCCTGTAAGCAGGTTGCTCAGGAAAAGTGGGTCGGGAGGCCCCCGCCCCCCAAAGGGTTGACAGGGAGCAATAGCAGATGGAAACTAATTAGGGTTTAATGAACTGTCATGGCTGAAACCCCAGGAGGGCCTAGATCTAGGACGGACCAGTCCTGGGGGGCCGGCAGTGTGTCCCCAAAAATGGACCTGGAAGAGCAGCGGTATGTCCCCAAAAGTGCACCCTGGAAAGGCAGGCGCTGCCTGAGGCTGGGCCCCCACATTACACGCTGTCTTAGAGGCTCAGCTGGGGGTGAGTGTGGTGGGGGGTGAGGCCGAGAGGTCACCTGGGCCTGGACAGGGCCAGCCCGCAAGCCTCTGTGTCCTCCACCCTGCCCTCTCCATGGGGGACAGTTTGGGGAGAGGTCCCTAGAAGGCCCCTGGCCTGGACTGCGAGTAGATGTCAGAGCCCCAGCTGGCGAGTGCTTCCTAAGCCTCCTCAGCCCACATGGCTCCACCTCCCCCTCCTGTTGGTGGGGGTGACAGGGAGAGTCCCAGGGGACTCTGAAAAGCCACCCACACTCTACGTGCTGCAGGCATGCATATGGACCCCCAAGGGTTGAGTCCAGGTGGGGAGTCAGGGCTGCTCCTCCCCAGGCTCCAGGGAGAACCTGGGTCCCCAGCCAGGCTCCTAGTGGTGCCTGCAGCCCTTGGCTTGTGTCCCCTTCCTCTGTCTGCAGAGCTGGCAGCTGGCAGTGCTGCCTCAGGCTCTCTCAGGTTCTCCTGCACCTGCTCAGGGTGACCCTGAGGATCACTGGGCCCCGATGGTCAGGGTGGTCCCCCTCAGGGTCCGTCACTTAGGCCAGCTGCAGGTCCCTCCTGTGTCCCTCTGATGCAGACACCTTCGGGAGCTACCGTTGTGCTGCCCAGGCCCCGTTTCCCCAACAGAGCAGCAGGGCTTTGTGTTTTATCCAGCAGAATGGCACCTGGCATACAGCAGGCACACACTAAATGCCTTTTGAACAGGTGTGAAGGAACAGACCTGACATCCCAGCCCTCTGGGAGGCTGAGACAGGAGAATCACAAGCTCAAACCCAGCCTGGGCATCTAGGTGACTTAGTGAGAGTCCCTGTCTTAAAAATAAATAAATAAATAAATAAATAAATAAATAAATAAATAAATAAAAAGGGCTGGGGATGGAACTCAGTGCAGAGGCCTGGGGCTTGATCCCCAGCACCACAAAAAAATGAAAAAGCTCTCAAGAGGCTGAGGCAGGAGGGTCACCAGCCTGAAATACATTACAAGAGCCTGTCTTTTAAAAAAAATCAAGTGGGGTGCAGCTCAGTGGTACAGCCCCAGGCAGAACACTTGGCATAGGGTGGCTGTACGCCCAGAGAGCTGGGAAGCTCAGGGCTGCAGGCCCTGGGGTGGGGGACGTCAGGACCAGTGCAGCCAAGGGGTGGCAGGGTCCCTGCAGACCGCGGCCTAGGCCACTGCCTGCCCCGCTCCCTCTGCTGCTGTGGCTCCCACATGGTATGAGCCCGTGTCCTTGAAACACAGGGCATCCCTTCCTGGACCTCCAAAGCCCAGCAGCGCATGCATCACGGCAGAGGCCCAGCCAGAGCAGGGCGGGCGCTGGGGGACAGAAATGGGGCATGGCGAGGCCGCCAGCCCCAAGGCAGGCTATTTTTTTTCCCTCTTTCTTCTTCCTGCACTGGGTGTTGAACCCAGGACGGTCACACCCACTGCCATCTGCAGTCCTTTTTATTTTTTATCTCGAGGCAGGGGCCCTACATCGCCAGGGCCGGGCTCAAACTCGCAACCACCCCATCTCAGCTCCCAGAGCGATCCTCCTGCCTCAGCTTCCCCAGTGCTGGGATGACAGCGCATGGGCCACCATGCCCTGCTCGGGCTTTGTGCCTGTTCCATGGGGGCCCATCCTGGTTCCCTCGGGCAGAGTGCAGGGGCAGGGTGTGACATTCCCCAGGACGCAGCTGTCCCCGATGGCTAAGGGTCATAGCAGTGTGGCCATGTGTGTATCTTCCCAGCCATAGACTCCATGAGGAGAGGGCTGAGGTTTGGGGTGCTGGCGCAGGGCTGGGCTTCCAGATGGTTTGGTCCTGGCCCCTGAGCTGCAGCGGCCCAGTGAAGGGGTACTAGGCCAGCCCCAGCCCCTTGCCCTGTCCACATTACCCAAACCCACACTGGACTTGCGGACCCCAAAGCTTCTGTGCAGCGGGGGGGTCCCCTCCACTTAGCCAGCAGCAGCTCCTGCTGGGCAGAGCGGCAGAAGTCAGGGTCCCCCCTGAGCTGGGTGTTGTGGCCCAGGCCTGTGCTGCCGGCCCTGGAGAAGCTGAGGCAGGAGGATCACTGGCATCCTGGGCCACGTAGAGAGTTCAAGTCCAGCTTGGACCACATAGTAAGACCCTGCCTAAAAAGAAAAAAATAACAGCAAAAATGTCAGGGTCCCCTGGAAGACAAGGGTCCCCCGTCACTACTCAGCCCCCGCAATGCGGGTGATTTTCTCCCTGGTTTTCCATGGGGTTGCAGCCCACGGTTTTAGCACTGAGCCCCATTTATTTTTAAGACCGGGCCTCACCAAGCCCCTAAATTGCCTAGACTTGAGCTTGGGATTCTCCTGCCTCAGCCTCCTGAGCAGCTTGGTTGTCGAGCATAACCCACTCTTCAGGTCTTGTGGGGGTACAGTGTCCCCACACCGGAAGAACAGTTAAAGAGTCCAGTAGCACACAAGTAACACCAGCACCTGGGAGGCTGAGGCAGGAGGATCGCTATGAATTCGGGGTGAGTTAAGGACGGCCGGGACTCCATAGCAAAACAAAAACTCGGAAAACAAAAACAGAACAACCAGAATCCCCGCTGTCAGGAGTGGGGGGTCCTGGCCTCCTGAACCCTCCTGGGGAGTGAGGTTCAGGGCTGCAGGGGGAGCAGCCCCTCCCCGCGGGGTGCAGTCTTCAGGAGAGGCCCCTCGTCCCTGCCGGCCCCCTGCGGGGAAATGACAGGGCAGGCCGCTGGGGACAGGACAGAAGGGAGAAACCAGGTCACAGCTCCAGTGGCCCAGCTGGGCAGGCCCCGGGGACCAACCGTCCTCCGTCCAAGGAGTAATTATAGGGCCAGAGCCCTCAGGGCACCCCAAAAGCACTCGTGCCCGCAGGTTGACAGCCGAGGGCCAGCGAGGGTACAGATGCCACCGGGGATCACCCAGCAAGAAGGGATCATGGCGTCCTGCTGGCTTCTTAGTGGCCGCCGCCGGGCAGCTTATGCCCGCTCGGTACTGGGATCCACTTGTGGTCTCCAAGTTTGGCTGCTTTAACATCCAGTGCTTTTAAAAGTCACGGCGCAGGCCTGTGAGGCAGAAGGGTGGCAGGTTCTAGTCCACTGGGCAACTTAGAGATTGAAGCCAAGGATGGAGCTCAGTGGAAGGCCCCGGATTCCATGCCTGGCCCACACACAAAAAAGTTCTTCCCCAAAACAGAACCATGTTTTAAGTTCTAGACTAAGAGCTGAAGGGTTCTGTCTTTCATCTGTTTTTGAGTTTTTTGGGGGGATTGCTTTTTTGAAACTGGGTCTCACTGTGTAGCACAGGCTGGCCTTGAACTCACAGGAATCCTCCTGCCTCAGCCTCCCAAGTGCCAGAGCTATAGGTATGCACCACTTTACCTGGTTTGTATTTTTTTTAAGGGGGAAAAAGGGAGAGGTTAACTAGCATGACAGTATGTGTCACCCAGCTCTCCTTTGGGACTTCCCTGGTCCCCACAGGAAGGACCAAGTGGTAACTGAGGAGTGGGCAGCCATCTCCCCAGGGGCCCCCGCAGTCTCAGAGGCCCCAACTCAGCCCCCCAGAGTCACCCACTGGACGCACAGCACAGCACCATGAACCTTTGCTGAGCGGCTGAGCTGAGAGGAACAGAGTGGGGTGTGCAAAGGTCCTGGGGCACAGGGAACAAGTGAGGGTCTCAGTGGCTGGGATGGCAGAGGTGGCCTTGGCCAGCAGTAGTGGCACTGAGATAGACATCGGATGGGACAAGGGAGGACAGCCTAGGGGCATGGAGAATGAGACGAAGGTGGGCCCTGCCCACCCAGGGAGCCAGACTTCCACCTAAAGGGCCCCAGTGGTGGGGGTGGGGGTGCAGCACGCAGCAGGTGCTTCCTGAGTGTCTCTTATGTGGAGATTTGATTGGCACTTTGGGGACACGGGAGTATGGACTGTGTCATAAGAATAGCCAGGGAGGTGACATTTCTGGTGAGACCAGTGTGAGGTGAAGAGCCAGGCAGGGAGGGCCGTGCAGGCAGAGACCCAGCTGTGCAAAGGCCCTGGGGCAGCATGGAAACCAGTGCACTGCAGAAGCAGCCAGGGGCAGAGAGGGAGGTGAGGAGGGACAGGACAGCCGGGTCACGCAGGGAGGATCCTGCTTTAAGGGTTTGCAGTTGTTTCCCACAGAGGAAAAACCCAGGGATTCTGTTTGTTTTTACAGACAGGGCCTCACTGTGAGGCCCAGGCTGGCCTGGAACGCATGGCGATCCTCCTGCCTCAGCCTCCCGAGGGCTGGAATAATAAACTTCTTGCCGAGAGTTTTGAATCAGGGACCCAGTGTGGCACCACCCCACCGCCCGCTTGGAGCCAAACCAGGGGCCCCCAACCCCTCCAGCGTAGGCCGCTGAGCCTCTGTCCCCCATTCCCAGGGACAAGCAGAAACATAGCCAGCAGTGGCTGCAGAGCCAGGGCAGGTTGGAGCTGGGTCTGGCCGGAATCACAGGACAGGCAGCTGGTGAGGGATGTGACAGCAGCTGCTCTAGTCCTCTTGTCCCCTTGGGGGATACCATCTCCCCGAATCCCATCCACTGGAGGAGGCTGGGCAGGGGTGACCTAGAAAGCCCGGCGGGCAGTGGATTACACTTTCGGCCGAGCCTGGCAGGATTCAGCTACTTCCGGTGGGCGCCTGTCCAGCCCTGGGCGGGGACCAAGGTCCCTCAGGAGTCCCCTGGGGTTCCCTATGCCTCAGCCTTCCTGTCACTCACGGTGGGGTTCCGCAGGGCCAGGGATTCCCAGCACTTTGGGGGACACTAGCACATGTCCTGCCTTGTCTCCCAGAGGTCACTGGGGGCACTGTTTGTCCCCTGAACGGCACTCCCGCTGGGATTGTTTGGCCACCCCGATTCCCCCTCTGTGGCACTGGGCTTCCCTTGGGCTCCCTGCTCGGCCCTAATTGATGGCACTTAGGTTAGTCCTGTCACTTCTCCCCATGGGTAGGTTTCAGCTGACTGGGTGCCTGTGGGTCCCCCGCACTCTACAGCAGCAGATATAAAGAGGTGTGGTGGCACACATGTCACCCCAGCACTCTGGAAGCTGAGGCAGGAGGCTCGCAGTGAGTTTGAGGTCCCCTGGGGCTTTTGTTTGTTTGTTTGAGCTGGACTCCAACTCACAGCAATCCTCCTGCCTCAGCGTCCCGAGAGCTGGAGTGGCAGGTATGCGCCTGGTTTGTGACCTGGTCTCAAACTACAGCTTCTGAATAGAAAGTCCCATTCCATTTGCTGTCACCAGTGTGGACCAGGCTGAGACGTGGCTCCTCCCGAGGTTGGTCTCATTCTGTGTCCTCAGGAGTTCAGTGGGTCCCCAGAGCCTGGCCAGGGGACCTGAGGGGACGCCTGGGGACTTCAGCTGCTGAGTTGCCAAAAATAACCTCCTGGCAGATGGGAGGCCCCGGGCAGAAGCAGCAGCGCCATCTGGCTTCCACCCCTGCTCACCTCAATCCCCGAGCTGGGCTGCAGCCAGGAGACAGCCAGGATGTGACTGCCCCAGGATTCTGAGCCCTGCCTGCCCCAGGGCCTTTGCACAGGCGGCTCCCAGCCTGGAACGCACTGTAACAAAGCACCCTGCACGCGCAGTGCAGAGGACTGAGGTGTGGGCAGGGCCACTCTCCCTCCGGGGCCCCAGGGGCTCCTTCTGGCCCCCCAGATCCCTGAGCTCCAGGCTCCCTGGCCATGGCTGTGTCACTACAATCTCTGCACTGTCCTCTCCCTGCCTTGTTCCCTCACCTGAGTCTGGGAGTCCCAGTTTCCTTCCTGTAAGGCTGCCAGGCACTGGACCAAGGCCACCTCACCCAGCGTGACCATCCTGACCTGACCCTAGCTGCAGAAACGCCCAATCCAGCGAGGTCCCTGCACCCGGTGAGCCAGACCTGAGTGTGTCCTTGGGGGAGTGGACGCAGCCGGCTCCTGGCCCAAGTCAGGGGAGTGGCCCAGTTTATCAAGCTGGGCTGTGTCCTGGGCCCAGTGCCCAGTAGGGGGCGCCGGTGGGGCCCGCAGAGGCTGACGGTGCTGAAGATTCAGTTCAAGGGTGTGGGCAGGCGCCC
Organism: Hydrochoerus hydrochaeris; assembly: GCA_004027455.1. Taxonomy (NCBI): domain Eukaryota; kingdom Metazoa; phylum Chordata; class Mammalia; order Rodentia; family Hydrochaeridae; genus Hydrochoerus; species Hydrochoerus hydrochaeris. The sequence continues at coordinate 167,755 of PVLA01002953.1, read as the reverse complement.
GGGAGTTAAAACACCTCAGGTTCCACTGGTGGTCAGAGCAGTGTAGACAGACAGGGCAGCAGAGGTGGGAGGACAGGAGGACTGAGCTCTGATGCCTTGTGGGGGACGAGAAGACATTTGGGCCATCTGTGTCTCCCCGCTACTGGTGTGAGCCCCGAGAGCAAGAGCCTGACCCTTCATTCACCAGTCTCCAGTCAGGAAAAATAAGCATCCGTGAATGTCTTTTTATTATTATTTCCTTGGTTTGGGTTTTGGTTTTTTGGGGGGTTTTTTTGAGACAAGAGTCTCACTGTGTAGTTCAGGCTGCCTGGAACTCTCAGCGATCCTCCTGCCTCAGCCTCCTGAATGCTAGGATGACAGGGCTGTGCTACCACGCAGCACTGGAGATGGGGCCCAGGGTGGGCACCCACCACTGAGCTGCACCCCGGCCCTTTTTATGTTCTGTTCCGATGCAAGGTCTCAGTAAGTGGCTCAGGCTGGCCTCAATCCTGCAATTGTCCTGCCTCAGCCTCCCAAGTAGCTGGGATAATAGGTACCCAAGGTGAATATCTTTTTCAGCAAAATCTGTACGTTAGGATTGTATAGCTCCTCTTCAGCTCACTGAATCTTCTCTTCCATAACATTTTATGGAGGTAAAAATCCACATCGCAGGGCTGAGTTCTGGGGTAACCCTGTAATTCCTGTCCTCAAGAGGCTGAGGCAGGAGGATCACATGTTCCAGGCCAACCTAGGCAACTTAGTGACTTACTGAGAACCTGTCTCAGAATAAAAACACAAAAGGGGCTGAGGATAGAGCTTGGCCCAGAGGCCCTGGTTTAATCTCCAGTACTGAAAAAAAAAAGTAAATACAAAATTTAAAAACCATGTAACATAAACTCATCCTTTAAAGTGTATACAGTTCGTGCCTGGTGAGGTCGTGAGTTCCATCCCCGATACCAGAAAAAACCCAAACCCATGTACAGTTTGCTTCAGTGGCGTTTAGTACAATTACAGGGTTGTACAACCCCCCAGCCCTTTCTCCACACCATGCCATCAACCCAGAAGAAACCCAGTCCCTGTCGGCAGTCACCTGTCCCCTCCCCAGCCCTCAGCCCCTACAGGTCCACTTCCTGTCTCTGGACTCAACTGTCCTGGGCATTTCCAGTGCTTAGAGCCCACGCTGTGTCTGGCATCTCTCACCGAGAACGCTGTCCCCAAGGTCGCCCCCTGCTGTGACACATGTCACCATCGTGTTCCTTGTTCTGGCTGAGTAATATTCCACTGTGGGGTGGACCGTGCCATCCACATCCGTCCCTCCCTTCCCTCCCTCCCTCCGTGGATACCTGGGCGGATCCCGCCTTCCGACCGTGGGCCGTGGAGTCTGCAGCTTCTAGGGTTCAGTTCTCTTGCACCCTAGGTGAGGAGTCGGGGGTCCCATGCTGGGGGCCCGCTCTGGACCTGCCCGGGAGGGTGGGGCTGGGCCCGGAGGCTCCGGAGCTGGGAGGGAGGTGCTGACCCTGCCTGGTCCCCAGGTGTGAATGAGGATGCTGGCGCGGCCCCCGGCCAGGCTCCCCACCATGACCCGCTGGCTACGCGTGCTCGGTCTGTACCTGCTGCTGCTGCCGCTGCCCCCAGCCTGGGGCTGCCCAGCCCGCTGCCAGTGCGCAGTGCCCACGCACGCTGTGGCCTGTGCCCGCCGCCGCCTGACCGCTGTGCCCGACGGGATCCCCGCCGAGACGCGCGTGCTGGAGCTGAGCCGCAACCGTATCCGCTGCCTGAACCCGGGGGACCTGGCCGCGCTGCCCGCGCTGGAGGAGTTGGACCTCAGCCTCAACGGCATCGCGCACGTGGAGCCGGGCGCCTTCGCCAACCTGCCCCGCCTGCGCGTCCTGCGGCTCCGGGGTAACCAGCTCACGCTCATCCCGCCCGGGGTCTTCACCCGCCTGGACAACCTGACCCTGCTGGACCTGAGCGAGAACAAGCTGGTCATCCTGCTGGACTACACGTTCCGGGACCTGCACAGCCTGCGCAGGCTGGAGGTGGGCGACAACGACCTGGTGTTCATCGCGCGCAGGGCCTTCGCGGGGCTGCTGGCCCTGGAGCAGCTGACCCTGGAGCGCTGCAACCTCACGGCGCTGTCAGGGGAGTCCCTGGGCCACCTGCGCGGCCTGGGGGCCCTGCGGCTGCGACACCTGGCCATCGCCAGCCTGGAGGAGCAGAACTTCTGCAGACTGTCGGGGCTGCTGCACCTGGAGATCGACCACTGGCCGCTGCTGGAGGACGTGGCTGCGGGCAGCCTGCGGGGCCTCAACCTGACCTCGCTGTCAGTCACACACACCAACATCACCGCTGTCCCTGCCGCCGCGCTCCGCCACCAGGCGCACCTGACCTGCCTCAATCTGTCACACAACCCCATCAGCACAGTGCCCCGGGGGTCCTTCCGGGACCTGGTGCGCCTGCGTGAGCTGCACCTGGCCGGGGCCCTGCTGGCTGTGGTGGAGCCCCAGGCCTTCCTGGGCCTGCGGCAGATCCGCCTGCTCAACCTCTCCAGCAACCTGCTGTCCACGCTGGAGGAGAGCACATTCCACTCAGTGAACACGCTGGAGACGCTGCGCGTGGACGGGAACCCGCTGGCCTGCGACTGCCGCCTGCTGTGGATCGTGCAGCGTCGCAAGACCCTCAACTTCGACGGGCGCCTGCCGGCCTGCGCCACCCCAGCCGGGGTGAGCGGCGACGCTCTCAGCAGCCTGCCCGACTCGGTGCTCTTCGAGTACTTCGTGTGCCACAAACCCAAGATCCGGGAGCGGCGGCTGCAGCATGTCACGGCCACCGCGGGCGATGACGTGCGCTTCCTGTGCCGGGCCGAGGGCGAGCCAGCACCCAGCGTGGCCTGGGTGACACCGCAGCACAGGATGGTGACGGCCACCACCACGGGGACGGGCCGGGCACACGTGCTGCCCGGGGGGACTCTGGAGATCCTGGGCACGCGGCCGCAAGACAGCGGCACCTACACGTGCGTGGCCAGCAACGCGGGCGGCAACGACACCTACTTCGCCACGCTGACTGTGCAGCCCGAGCCCGCCGCCAACCGGACCCCGGGGGACGCACGCAACGAGACGCAGCCGGCCGCGCATTTCCCGCTGGACCTCACCACGGTCCTGGTGTCCACGGCCATGGGCTGCATCACCTTCCTGGGCGTCGTGCTCTTCTGCTTCCTGCTGCTCTTCGTGTGGAGCCGTGGCCGCGGGCAGCACAAGAGCCACTTCCCCATGGAGTACTCGTTCCGCAAGGCGGACGGGCCCGCGGCCACCCCCGGCCAGGGCGGCGCCCGCAAGTTCAACATGAAGATGATCTGACTGGCATCCAGCTGTGCAGCCTGAGTGGGGGGGCTCTGGCTGGGCCGCAGGCCGCCACCCCCTCTCTCGTGCAGCCCCCCAGCTTGTTTTCTACCCAGCGCGTCTTTTTGCAGTTTCTCCAGACTGTCCATCCCCATCCCCACGCCGCTGTGATCCCAGGGCTGCAGCTGGGGGTCTGTGGGGCTCAGCATCACCCCAGGGGGTGCCGGTGCCCCCAGCCCACCCCCTAATCTGTGCCCTCTCGGGGTGACAGCAGCCCCAGGGGACGGGACACAGCGGGTCTGCCCTACTCACACCCAGAGTGCACCGGATTCACACCAGGAGCCCCAGATCCTGCTGGGCAGGGCGCATGCCGCGCGCCCAGGGTACCCAGCCCACGGTGAGGGTGGGCCACTCACACCCAGGGCACACTCAGCTCACACATAATGCACACACAATGCACAGCGGCACACACGAGTGGCCCTTGTCATGGTCCCCGCAGCCTGGTCCCCTTCGTTCTGCCCTCCCTCCCTCTGGGACCTGTGGGCCAGCGGGGCGCCCACTAGAAGCCCTGTCCCTGGGACCCCAGCACCCCCAGCCCCCCGCTGCCCGGCCTCAGGGTCCCTCCCAGTCTCCAGCCTGCAGAACCCAGCAGCCCTGGGCAGAGGGGTGAGAGCAGACAGCTGGGGGCGTCTCCTGAGTCCTTGGCGCACGACCTCCAGGGGCAGTGACAGGGAAGTGGGCTGAACAGGGAACAGGGAGGGCCCTCGCACTGAGAGACAGTGGGAGGATCTGGTCTCTGTGACTTGGGGAGAGAACAAGGACCAGAGTTTGAACCCAGGCCAGCTCTGGGGAAGAAGACCCCTCCCATCCCCCAGGACCACTGCCTGTCGGCTACAGATGGTGAGCTGCCCGTCGCTGGGGTGCAGCAAGCAGGAGATTCAGAGACTCAGACACCGGACCGGCACCCCACCCCGGGCCAGGCCTCCCCACTCCGTCCCAGCCCTGGCCCCACCCTCTACCTCAGCCAGAAGGCAGCTGGGACACTGTCACTCTGGAGGAGGCACAGGAAACTCAAGGGGCACAGGGCGCGGTCCAGGCAGAAAGGGGTGTGGGCACAGACCCCGACCTCTGCACTGGGAAATTTTTAAGCCGGCCCTGGCCCCTGCTGCCCTGCCGTGTGTTCTCCTCTGGTGACAGGGACCCCCCAGGTCGCTGGTGTCCGCTTTCCTAACGTGGCTCCGAGTCCCGGCCTGCAGGCGCGCTGTGTGGCTTTCCTCCATCCTGGCTCCCTGGAGGTCGTGGCCAAGTCCGAAGCTGGCTCTGTGCGAACCTGGGCGGGCAGGACCCCAGCTGGGCCGTGGGGACCCCTGGCCCTGCCTGTCCTCGTGTGCAGAGAGAAGCGGGGTGCAGGCCCCAGACCCTGCCCAGGAGCCCAGCGGGACACACCGTGGTCCTCAGTGGCCCCGTTGCCGTGACAACCCGGAGGGCCTCCAGACCCTGTTGCCATGGTGATTCCGAGGACCTCCAAACAACATCCAAGTGCCTTTAGCGTCACTCAAAGACTGGGTGGGGAGGGAGGGACGCATTCCTGGCAGCCCTGGGGGTGACAGCGTCAGTACTGGGGGTCCCCAGCCCCTTCTCTCCCCAAACCGAGTCCCACCCAAACCGAGACCCCTCCGCCCACCTCCCTCTCCACATCCCGCCGTATTTGATTGGAATCCAATAAAACTGGAGGTGATTTAATAACAAACTTCAGGTCGTTTTTATTAATCAAGTGGGAGGAAGGAGTTGGGTCGGGGTCCCGCGGAGGGCAGCACCTGGTCCAGGTCCTGGGGTCCCACAGAAGGAGCTGAGCGTGGTGCCCCAGGCCTGTCATTCCGGCACCAGGAGGCTGAGGCAGGAGGATCACTGGGAGTTTAAGGCCACCCTGGGCTACATAGTGAGCTCAAGGCCAGCCTGAACTGCAGAGCAAGACGCTGTCTCAAAAAGGATAAATAAATAAAATAAAATAAAAAACAGGACAGAAGGAATCAGGCCGTGAGGCCCAGCTAGGAAGAACTCTAGGGGTCCTGGGGGGAACTCCCATGGTGAGCTCAGGTCGGGGAGAAGGAGAAGTGGGGCTCTGACCTCCTCCCTCCAGCCCGGGGGAGTCATCCTCTTCTGAGGGGTCTCTGGGAAGCAACACTAATAAGAGCGCTTTATCGCTGGGCATGGTGGGACACCTGTCATCCCAGCACCCTGGGAAACTGAGGCAGGAGGATCACAAGCTCTAACCCAGCCTGGGCGACTTAAGCCCATCACAAAATGCAAAATAAAGAGGCTGAGGATGGAGGTTGGAGAAAGGCCCCAGGTTCAACCCCAATACTGTTAAAAAAATTAAGCTTTTTATTCAACCACCATTTGATAAATGGGTAAACTGAGGCACGGGACAATGACAGAAACCTGGAGTCCAAGCTCCAACTCCTCCTTCCAAGACATAGGGAGATACCTGTGCTCACTCTGTGATTTTCTTTTTTGAGACAGGGTCAGGCTGGCTTTGAACTCACTGTGTAGCCCAGGCTGGCTTCACACTTGAAGTGATCCTCCTGCCTCAGCCTCTTGAGCATGTGGGATTTCAGTGACCCCGTGTGCCTCAGTTTCCCCACCCAGAAAGGCTGCCTCTGAGTTCCTGATTCAAGGGAAGGACAGGACCAAGATTGTCCTGACTCCTGTCACATCACGGGGTGATTGTGGCAGAAGGGGAGACACTCCTTCTGCGGGCAGCCAGGGCCCAGCTGGAGTGAGCCCCAAGAGGAAGGGAATCTGCGGTCCCCCAAAGCAGCATCAGACAGTGCCATCTGCATGGCGGCCCGGGCACCCTGGCCCCATCTCTGCTCCCAGACAGGGCAGAGGGGTGAGCAGCTCCCCAAGCCCACGCTGGACCCCAGCACATCACAGCCCCCAGCTCCCGACTCAGATGAGCCTTATGGGGGTTTCGGCCCCCCAAATCCTCTGTAACCAGCGCCCCTGCCAGGCGATTGCCCCATTGGACAAAGTAACTTCCCTGCCCAGGGCCTTCGCACCAAGCAACAACCCCAGCTCAGTTTATTTTGTATTAAACTGACAGGATCCAGCAAAATCAAAGCTCTCCAAGCTGGGGGCAAACCTGCAACCCTCCTGCCTCAGCCTCTGCCTCCCACAGGATTGCAGTGAGTTCGAGGCCAGCCTGGGCTACCTGGAGAGACCCTGCCCCAAACAGCAAAACGGAACAAAATCCGGCAGTGCCCTTGTCCAAGATGGGACTCGGGAGACACTTTCTTTCTTCCCGGTGGCACAGAGTGGGCTGGTGGCTCCCCTGGGGTCACACATACCCACCACAGCTCGGGAAAGGACGGGGTGGGGGGGCTCCGAGGCAGGGAAAGTGATTCTCAGGAACCGAAAAGCCACAAGGGGAAGCTGCTGGGTTTTATGTCCCCCGGAAGTCTTGCGGCCAGCGCACTGTAGCCCCAGGTCCCCAGACTTTCAGGGTTCCCAGCAGCCTCCCGCCACCCACCCCAGGCTGCTGACTCCGGGGTCCCTTCTTGGCCCAGGCTGTTCCCCAGCTGGGACCCCCTTCCCACCGCCCGAGGCGCCCTGGAGTCAGGCACCAGCTGCCTCAGCCCCCGCTGGGGGAAGCGATAGGGAAGGGGCCCCGGGCCCCACCCCAGGCTCGGCCTGTGACCTAAGAGTTGCGCCATCATCCTGTTGGCCACCAGCCAGAGCCATCTGGGTGGCCGGGCAGCAGGACTCAGGCTTGTCCCCCGAGTCCCTCCAGCCTGAAGGTAAGGCCCCGGGGTGCTGGGCGAGACAGCAGACAGCAGCTCCCTTCCCTTCCCTTCCCTTCCCTTCCCTTCCCTTCCCTTCCCTTCCCTTCCCGTCCCGTCCCGTCCCGTCCCGTCCCGTCCCGTCCCGTCCCTTCCCTTCCCTTCCCTTCCATTCCCCCTAGCACCTTTTCCCTGAGCTACATCCCCAGGCCTTTTTAACATTTATTTTGAGACAGGCGCTAGGCTGAGCTGGAGAACAGTGAAAACCTCCTGCCTCAGCCTCCCAGGGTGCTGGGATGACAGGGGTGTGCTACCCACAGGGGCTCTGAAGCAGCAATTTTTTGAGGCTGGGTGGGGAACGGGGGGGTGGCGCTGGGAAAGCCAGACGCAGCACAGCGTGGGGTGGGGTGGGCTGGGCACGTGGCAGGGTCCCTGGGCCGAGGTTCAGGTGTGGTTCCCACTCATTCTCACCCCCTGCCGCTGCTGCCCTGGATGCCCCATGCTGTGGGCTGCACATTTTTCGTCCCTGTTGTGGGACATTCAGGCCCTGAAGGATGGATGGGTAACAGGCCTGTCTCGGGAATCAGGAAAAGAGTCAGAGGGCAAGAAACTCACCCAGGGTCACCCAGCAGACCCAGGGTTGGCCAAGAGACCCAGGGTCAGGGCATCGAGACCTCTGGGAGCAGGTGGCACGGTGCCCCTCCGCCGGCCCCTGGAAGCACTCGGCCCCCTCAGCTGTGCGTACGGTCACCCTGCGCGTGCTCCCTCCCACCAACAGCATGAGCTGCCCAGAGTCCGCCTTGGAGACCCCGCAGCCCAGCAACCTGGGCCCGCCGGCGCAGCCCAACTACTGCAACCTCGGTGAGCAGCCGGCTGGGGGCGCTGGGGGCCCTGGGCCCGGAGGGCAGGGACAAAGGAACCCCACCGGGGAGGGAAGGTTCTGAGAGCCATGGCTGGTAAAAACAGTTGCCTGCAGCACTGAAGCCTCAGTTTCCCTGCCTGCAAACTGGGGCTGGGCCCACTAACCTACGCGACACTGGGCAGTTGGCTGGTTATGTTTTGTTCTATTTGTGCTACTGGGGATGGATGGACCCCAGGGCCTTTGCATTGCACTCCATCCACCCCCAGACTTTTTTTATTTTGCGACAAAGTCTCAATAAGTTGCCCAGGCTTGGCTCAAATAAGAGATCCTCCTGCGTCAGCTACCCAGCGAGCAGAGATGGTAGGCATGCGCCACTGTGCCTGCGATCGTTCCCATTTTAGAGATGGGGAAGTCGAGGCTGAGGTGTGGTCACAAGGGCTCTCCATGGTCCCCCTGACTCTCAGCCCCCTCCCCTTGTCCTGCACAGGGGAGGTCCGCGCCTGCCTGCTGCCCTCCAAGGCCTGCCGGCCCCGCACCCCCGGGTCCATCTCCTCCGACTCCCAGCCCCCGCCCCTGCCCAAGAAGACCCTGACCCGGACGCAGTCTCTGCCCACTCGTGGGGTCCCTGGCACCCGCGCGGCACAGCCCCGGAGGCCACCTCTCCTCGCGTCCCACAGTATGGACCAGAGCCAGGCAGGGGCGGGGCCCGACAGGCCCGCTGCGGAGGTGACCTCGGGCAACGGTGACCGAGACGGAGACGCGACCGAGGCGCTGGGCCTCCGGCTCCGCGGGCCCAGTAGCCCCGAGGCCGTGCACGCAGCGCTGGCCGCCCGCGAGCTGCAGGGGCTCCGCGCCGTGCACGCGCGGCTCGGGGCGCGGCTCTCGGGCGGCCTCCCGGGGCCCTGCGGCGCCGGCCACAGCTTCCGCCTGCTGGAGCCCGCGCCCTGTGCTGAGAGCGGGGACGCGCTCTACTACCGAGTGGTGCGCGCTGGGGACGACGTGTGGCACGTGCTGGCGGCCAAGGTGAGCCCGCGGCCCCGGGGCCCCGCTTCCATTTATTTACTGTATTTATTGGGAGGAGGGAGGCTGGGTCTCGCCATGTACTTGGCCTTGAACTTCCGTAGCCCAGTATGCCCTGGAACTCGCGGGGATCCTCCTGCATCAGCCTCCCCGGGCTAGGATTACACGCATGTGCCACCAGGCGGGCCCCGTATGGTGCTTCTGCTTGGTGTCACCTCTCTCTTTACCCAGGGGACTTTAAGAGCTGCCCCCTCTGACCCCCACGCTCCCGCTCTCCACCCATCCACCTCCTAATTTTCCCCCAGTCCTCCCTGGGTGCCCCCCACCGGGAGTCAGAGTCCCCAAGCGCGGTGGGGTGGGCCGAGGCGGGCTGCGTGGGTCCGGATGTGCCGTGTGCCACGCTGCCCCGTGTCCCGCAGGTGCCCAAGCCAGGATCTGAGGCGCCCCACGCGTGGGGCCTGCAGCTGCAGGCCTCCCTGCCGCCGCACTACAATGTACAGGGCCTGTGCGGGCTGCTGCCCGAGGGCGCGCTGCCCGGGGCGCCCTGGACCGGCCGCGTGCTGCTGGCCGCCGAGGTGCCCGAGCGCACGGTGGCGCAGTGGCTGGCGGAGCTACGGGAGCGGCGGCCGGAGGAGCTGGCGTGGGCCGCGGCCTTCGCGCTGCTGCAGCTGAGCACGGCCCTGGAGCTCCTGGAGGAGCGGGGGGCCGCCGTGAGCGAGCTGCGCCCCGAAAACCTGCTGCTGGCGACACCCCGGGGCTGCGCGGCCGCCGGGCCCCCGCGCCTACTGCTCGCCGACTTCGGCCGGGTCCGCCGGAGCCCCCCGGACTCCCCGGGCGCCCACGCGCCGCAGCTGGGCCGCCTGCTCCGCGCCCTGCTGGGCCCCGACCAGGCCCCGGCCTCGGCCCTGGCCGTCGGCCTGCGGCGCCTGGCAACCCGGCTCCCGCGCGCGCGGCCCTCGGCAGCCCGGACTCGGGGCGCGCTGCAGGCGCTGCTCTGGGGGCCCGGGCCGGGGCTGCGCGGCCGCGGGGCGGCGCTGGGGTCCTGGCTGCGCGTGCGGCGCGCGCTGCTGCTCGTGCACCTGGCGGAGCGCGCGGCGAGCGGGGCGGCGCCGGGCCTGGAGGAGTGGCTGTGCTGCGGGTACTTGGCCGCGGCCACCGAGGCCTCGCTGGCCCACGCCCTGGAGCTGTTGTGGACCGACCCCAAGTGACCGCTTTGGGGGGCAGGGACCAGCGTCTCTGTCACTCAGCGGACACCTGCTTTCTTCAAAGCCCAGGCTCCAGCGCAGCCCAGGGCCTCCCCAAGAGCACTGTGCCCCTCGGGGTGCTGGGACCAGTCACCATCTCTGCCAAGTGGACCCTGGCTTCCAGGAGAATAAGTGGGTGTAAAGGATGACGCTGGTTTTTTGCCAACTATGGCCTGCTGAATGGATAGGGGAGCACAAGGCACTCTAGCACTCTGGGAGGCTGAGGCAGGAGGATCTCAAGTTCAAGTCCACCTGGGAGCCAAGACAACCATCTCAGAACAAACAATAAATAGGGCTGGGAGGATACTCAGGGTAGAGCACCCAAGGGCCAGCACTAGCCAGGGCTGGGGTTACAGCCCCACCCCCCCCATCGTGGACAGGTGAGCGCCTACCCCAAGAGCCAGCACCTATCACTGCTAAGGTGATGGATGCCCCAGACCCCTCAAGACCTCAGTGTCATCCCTTTCCATTCCTGCAGCAGCCAGCAACAATTCCAACCCCACACAGGACCAGGGCCCACCCTGAAGCTGTCCTGCTGTGTGTCCCCTCCATCTGAGCTGGGTCAGCCCAGGGCAGGACACAGACAGAGAGCAGGTGGAGCCACCACCCCATGGAACTGGGAGCCAGGCTGTTGCCTATGTTCCCCCTGCAGCCTTAACTGGCACTGCTGTCCCCAGTGACCCCAGCACAGCATCACAGGTCCTCCAGGGGCTGTGTGCAATGACATCCTAGCAGCTTCTAAAGGCACCTAGAGGGGCACCTGTCAACCAGGTGGGGACACACACAGGGGAGGTCACAAAGTGACCCCACTGTCCATGGCCCAGCAGGGGAGGAGTGTGCCAGGCCAGATCCTGGCCCCGGTGCCAGCAGCACGGGGACCCTGCCTTCACCTTCCTGCCGGGCCACCCCAGGGGCCCCACCCCTGGCCCTGGTCCCAGCAACACCAGAGTCCACACGGGGCATGGAGGTGTCACCACGTTTATTGGGGTTTTTGGAGCAGAGAACAGTGGATTCACGCCTAGCTTTCCAAGGCAACAGACCCAAGACCGTGGCCACAGCCCTCCGCCGAGGACTCCTCCAGGACAGGGGTCCGAGTCATCTCCAACCAGCAATAGAAAAGTAAAATATAAACTTTTATTTAAAGTTAAAGCAAATACTTCAGTATCACAAACACAACATTAAGCTTCACAAATATACCGCTAATTTGAAGTGAGCGTTTATTTGCACAATTACGACATGCGGACAAACCGGGGGGGAGGGCGGGCATCCCCAGGGCACCACTGGAGGCCACCAGGCGCCCCCGCCAGCCTCTACGCCTACTCCTCCTCGCCGGCAGACTCCCTCTCGAACGTGTAGGCCATGAAGCAAGCGTCAGGTCTCTTGGGGACAAGGGGGTGCCCTGGTCTCACAATCTCAAAGCCCAAAAAGCTGAAGGTCCGGAGCAAGGCAGCTGCAAGGGACACAGCGCCCGTCAGGACCTGAGGGTCTGGGGGTCCTAGGGGTGCCCAGGGTGGGCCGCAGCCTACCTCGGTCCTCCCGGTTTTTATGGAAGCAAATGAAGACGTGGTCGGCGTGGAGCTGCTCCTCTGCGAACTCCAGGAGAACTGCAAAGCTGAGGCAGGCGGGGTCAGCTGCCCCGGGGTCCCCCTCGGCCCCGCCCCACCCCTGCCCGGGGGGACCCTCTGCTCCCCAGGGCCCACCTGTCTTTGCTGCCCTCGGGCAGGGGCCCGCCCGGGATCTCGATGTAGAGGCTGCCGGCGCTCCACACGGCTCTCCAGGTGATGTGTTTGGCATCCGTGAGCCTGGACTGGACGTTCAGAATCCGTGTCTTGTTGTTGGACGTTAGTTCCTCGGTTACATTCAGCCGGTTGTCCTGCCACAGGTAGGCGCCGCGCTCAGAGGCCCGTCTGGGGGCGACGGTGGCCCGCCCACCACCCCCCACTGCCCCTGGCACTCACAGAGTAGAAGGAGTCAGCTGAAAGACTGTGATCCCGCTGACCATTCCCTCGCCCACCTGGGATCCTCAGGGGTGGGTGAGGGGCATCAGGAGCACCACCGAGGCCCTGGACCCGGGTTACTACAGCAGCTGATGGAGGCCCTGGAACTGGAGCAGAGGCTGGTCACAACCAGGCCGGTGGCACACCGGTCTCCCGGGATTCGGGGAGGCCGAAGCAGGAGGATTGCCACAAGCTCCAGGGTAGCCTGGGCTACAAAAGAGCCTTTAAAGGCTAGCCCGCTCTCGTGACAGCACCTCACAAACTCACACGAACAGAAGCGCTGCTTTCGGGGTGTCAGAACAGGCCGCTCATGCCCGGCGCCCGGTACCTGCAGGCAGCCTGGGTACACACAGCTCGCTCCACCGCTGGGCCCCAAAGCAACCGTGCTTTCCCCGGGGGTCACGGGGCAGCTGCCCCTCTGCCTACTCCCACCCCCACCCCACCTCACTGCCCGGCTCCAACCCCAACACCCGGGCTACGGCCTCCAGCTTTCACCAAAGGCCCTAAGCCCAGCGTTTCCCTCGAAGCCGCCCTGTCCCCGCGCAGGCAGCGGGACTGTTTGGCTCCCGACCCGATGACACACGGCCCGGCCCCTCCCGGCCCCACGGTTGCGTCATCTCGCAGACGCCCGGGCCCCGGGGGAGATTTTCACAATCGCCAGCTGACAGCGCCAGCAGCCATTTGCTGCGCAGCGTAAACAGCCCCGAAGTCGCCTCCATTTTGCTGGCTCCAGCGTGAAGTCCCCAAAGCGCAGCCCCAGCACACAGCCGCCCCGGTGCCCGGCCATGTCCACCTGCGGGCCCGGCGCCAGCGGAGGCTCCTTCGGGATCCCGGGGTTTCCAACAGCAGCACAGAGCGCGGCACAGAGCGTTGCGCAGCCGCCGTCGCCGCCCCCGCCCCCGCGGGGGGGGCCCGGGGCGCCAAGCACTCAACACGGGGCCCACGACCACCGCGAAGCGTCAACAGCCCCGCAACCAGCGCTCCTCGAACCCGACCAAAAGTGCCAATTCACGGAACTGTGCCAGCCGCCCCTCGGGCCAGCCTGTCCCCCATCTGACCCCGCCCCCAAGCCCGCATCGCCCTTCCGCCGCCCAAAACGCTACTCAGCCCTGCACCCCGCCCCCAAACCAACCTCTGCACCCCGAACCTGATCCCCAGCCACCTGCCTCCTTCCCCGGGGCACCCTCATATCCGACTCCCTCTCTTCCCAAACAAATCAAAGAGCCCGCAAGCTGACACCGCCGACTCCGGGCCCTTCCGAGTGCGATCCCCGAGCCCTCCACGCCCCTCCCCCAAACCCGACTCCCCATCCGATCCCGGGTCCCCTGTCTTAGGTATCCAACCGCGGGTCCTTCGCAGACCCGATTCCCATCCTGCGATCTCTCGCTCTCCACGCCCCGATCCCATCTCAGAGCACTGTCCTCAACCTGCGAACCGTAAGTCTGACCCTCCCACCCCTCCGCCCCCCGAGCAGCCGCCCGGGGACCCCCGGGACCGGCTCCGCCCCCACCCGGGCAAAACCCGCCCCGATTGTGGCCTCTACAAAGGGGCGGACCTCGCGCTCCGGACCCCGAGCTGGAGCCCGAACCAGCCCCCGCACGGTGGCTCGGGCGGCTGGGGCTTCTGGAAGCTTCGGGCGGGGGCGGGGCGCTTACCTCTCACTGCTGCGGCCGCCGCGGCTGTGCAGACTAAGAAGCGGCATGGCGTGGCTGGCGTGAATGGTGGAACTAGATTTATCCCCTTCTTTCTCTCTGGCGAAGCAGTGGCTGTTGAGGATCCGCTGCAGGGAGGATTTCACCATCCGGCCGCTGGGGTCCGAAACCAGGAAAACCTCCGCTGCGCCTCTCCGCGCCGCCGCCGCTGCTCGCCGTTTGCAAAATGGCGCCGCCGCCACCGCCCACTTTTATAGACGCCGCGCCTAGGCCTCGCCCCCACGCCGCGGCAAAGGACGCCGCAAGGGGGTGGAGCCGCAGAGGCCGCCGGGAGAACTAGATGCTCCCGCCCCTTCTGGCGTCTTATTGGTCAAAAGCCGGGGGGGGGGGTCAAGGCAAATATGTACCGTTGGTTGGTGTATACGCTCCTGGTCCCGCCTTCTCCTGCTTGCGTCATCTGTGGGCCCGTGGCGGACCCTGCCTCCGTCGTGCCGGAAACGCGCTACGTGCTCCCCGCCCCCCAGACTGGTCTTGGGGCAGGGGGATTGCACCCAAGCCCGTGAAAGGGGATCTCCTTGTTTGCGATGTTTCCTTCACGATCGCTGTCGCTCTTTATAAAGGTCCTTTTAGTCAAGGGGACCCCCCCCTTCTCCGTAAGAGCCTCCGGGTGACAAAGGTGTTGGGGGAAGACAGCTCCAGAGCTCCCACCCCCCATGGAACAAAATTATTTTCAGTGCTGACTTCGTAATAATCAGTAATTATTATATTCTTGACTTGGTCTTTTCCTGTGTAAAGAACTTGCAATTTAAAAAATTTTTCAATGATAAACATATTCACATCTAGTAAGATGTTGCTTGTAAAATTTAAACCCAGTGAAAATTACTTTTTGCAAATTTTGCATGTATGTGAGGACCATAGTTTGTGACAAGGAAAATTTAAAATTCACATTTTCTGCCAGATGTGGCTGCACTTCCTGTAATCCCAGCACTCTGGGCAGGAGGATCTCAAATCAGAGTCCAGCTTATCTCCAAATAAAAAGGACTGAGGATGTAGCTCAGTGTGAAAGCGCTGGGTTCAATCTCCATTTAAAAATAAAAATTCCTGCCGGGCGTGGTGGCTCATGCCTGTAATCCCAGCACTCAGAAGACTGAAGCAGGAGGATTATTTGGAGTTCAAGACCAGCCTGGGAAGAAAAAAGACCACCCTGGGCTATAAAGTGAGCTGGAGGCCAGCCTGAGCTGTATAGAGAGACCCTGTTTCAAGAAGACAATAAAAAATAAATAAAAATTCCTTTCGCAGCTAAACCCAGTTAAGTATTTCTTGTATGATCTATGGTTCATTTTTAAGCAAAAAATAAATGTTAAATTTTGAGCTGGGAATGGTGGCACAAGCCTGTAATTCCAGCACTCTGGGAGGCTGAGGCAGGAAGATCACTGTGAGGTTGAGGGCAGCCTGAACTGCATCGTGAAACCCTATCTCAAAAAAGACCAAAGACTGGGGGTATAGCTCAGCCACAAAGCACCTGCCTGACCAGTGAAAGATCCTGAGTTCAAATCCTGATACAAAAGAGAAAAAGATCAGGGGCTGGGGATTTAGCTCAGTAGCACAAGTGCCTGCCTGGGATGGGCAAGGCATTGAGTTAGCGCCCCAGTACCAAAAAAAAAAAAAAAAAAAAGGACCAAATATATTTTACTTCCTGGTTAAATTCAGAAACACATTTCACATATGAACTGTGATATGCATTCTGTGAACAAAGATAAAACAGTTAAATACAGGAACATACTTTGTATGTAGATTAAAATTTGAATTTACCAGGCAAAAACATTGCACCACCAAGTTAAATTAAGCAGAATTCATATTTTATGTATGAACTAAAGTTTGCTCTTTCCAAGGAAAGATTTGACATCTGTGGGTCCCTCTGCGTCATGAGGGGCAGAACTTTTGCTGCTGAGCTGCCCCCCGCCCCCTTTGGATCTTTACTATCTTCTTTATTTATTCTTTTTCTTTTTTTGATACCAGGAATTGAACTCAGGACCTCATGCTTGCTGGCTGGAGCTGTGTCACTGAGCTACAACCCTGGCCCCTTTATTATTTTTTGTTTCTTTTCACGATGTACTGGTTCCTGACCCCTGGTTAGCTGCCCGGGGCATGCAGTTGGGCCATTCTGGGCCGGGCGTGGGGAACTGGGTCCCACCAGAAGCAGGTCCTAGCACCAGTACTGCAGCACAGGGTGGTTTGGCTCCCGTGACCCAGGCCAGGAAGCAACTGTACTCACAAGTGACCCTACACAGACAAAGTGAGGTGCCAGGCTGAGGAATGGCATTTGGGAACCCGCCAGGGCCTCTGACAGTCCCAGGACACCCCGGAAACCTCCAGAGAAACACCGGGCGGGGGAGCTTTCCTCCTTGGCAGCCCTTGTCTCCTAGCTGGCCAAAACAGGCTTCTATCTGTGGGCAGAAAGAAAGAAACCAGTAGCCTGGTAAAAACAAGCCCAGCCTGAGGAGCGGGGCTCGGTGGCCAGCACTTGTGTGGCACGGATGAGGTCCTGGGTTCCATCCCAGGTGTGAGGGTGCATGCCTGTCACTGCAGCACTCCAGAGGCTGAGGCAGGAGGACCACGTCTAGTTCAAAGCCAGCCTGGGTTCCATTGTGAGTTCAAGGCCAGCCTGAAGTACACAGTAAGACCCTGTCCCAAAAATCCAAAACAAAAAATGACAGAGCTGTCTGCTGGAAGGTGAGGGCTGCAGCTAGCATTAGGGATCCCTGAGCAGGTACAGGAGAAAAAAAAGGAGAGACCAGAGAACCGGAAGTTACAGTGGTACCTGCTCTGTAGATGGAGGAAGGGGCCACAAGCCAAGGGCTGCAGGCACCTCTAGGAGGTGCTTTTCTTTGGTATTTGTGTTGTTTGTTGTTCTTTTCTGAGACAGGGTCTCACTATGTAGCCCAGGCTGGCTGCCAACTACACCAAAACCCAGCCCTTTTTTTTTTCCTTTGGCACCAGGACTTCAACTCAGGACCTTGCCAGGCAGGCACTTATGCAGCTGAGCTATATTCCCAGTCTACCCTCCAGCTATTTCTATCTTTTAATTTGAGATAAGAGTCTCACTAGATTGCCCAGGCCAGGCTCAAACTTTTAATCTGATCCTCCTACCTCAGCCTCCTGTACTTCTGGGATGATAGCCCTGCACCACTGGGGCCAGTTTGAGGATAAATTTTGAAGCTTGTCATCCTCCTCTCTAGATGAAAAACCGAGATCGCCTGTGGACATATTTTTGTAAACAGCACAAAGAGGAAGGAAATGAAACTATCTTGAAAGCGCACCCAGCTGGGTGAGGGGGTGCAGGCTTGTGATCCCAGCACTCGGAAGGCTGAGGCAGGAGGACGGCTGCAAATTCGAGACCAGCCTGGGCTACACAGTGAGACCCTGTCTCAAAAAATAGATAAATAAACTGCACCCAGGAGCTGTGGCACGAACAGGGTGTGGGAGAGGTGCTCAGGACAGCGGGACAGCGCTGGAATGCGGCCTTGGGGCCTTGGCCTCGAAGCCCCACCCAGGTCTGCTGCTGGTGATAAAGCCCGGGGCCCAGCTCCTCCCCCAGCCGTGGCTGGGCTGTGAAAACACCCTGAAGAAAGGTTGGGAATCCGACTGGCTTTTCTCAGAAGAGAGGTTTTTGCTTTGCGCTTTTGTTGTGAGGCCAGGTTTGGACCCCAGGGCCTCAGGTGTTGTGCTAGCAGGCGCTGGCTGCCCAGGCCCACCTCTCCAAAATCGGAACGGAGAGATTTCATCGCAAAGAACAGAAGAGAGTGCTTGGCTGTCATCCCAACACTCAGGAGGCTGAGGCAGGAGGGTTGCAGCAAGTCTGAGGCCAGCCTGGGCTACATCATGAGACCATGTGTGGGCTTTGTGAACGGGAAATGCCCAAGACAGGAGAGCCAGAGACAGGAAGTGGCCTCCTGGGGGGGGGGAGTGCTGGGGGGGAGGGGATGGGAACCTGTGTTTCCTGGGGGCAGAGACACAGTTTGGGGAGACTGAAAGTTCTGCAGGGGATGGTGACAGCCTCAAAGCCACCTGAATAGGAATAAGCTAAATGCCACCAAACCATGCGCTTAAACGGGGTCATTTTACATCATGTATAGTGTATTATACTTATAAAGAACCCAGCTGGGCATGGTGGCTCACACCTCTAGCCCCAGCTTTCTAGGAGGCTGAGGCAGGAAGATTCAAGTTAGAGGCCAGTCCAGCCTGTGTAATGACAGCATGCCTTGAAAAAAAAAGGGAGAGAGAGAAAAACCCAAATAGACAAAAAGGCAGCCAGGTGATAGCACATTCTAGCACCCAGTAGGCTGAGGCAGGGGGATCGAAAATTGTGGCCCAGCCTGAGTAACTCAGCAACTCACTGACTGAGCGAGATCTTGTCCCAAAATGAAAACTGATGCCTTGCAAGCATGTGGTAGTTTCGATCCCCGGTACCGATAAAAAAAAAAAAAAGAAAATTGAAAGAAGCTGGGGACGGAGGTCAGTGTGAAGGCCCGGGGTTCCATCCCATGACCCACCCCCAGAAAACTTCTGTTGATTGAATCCCAGACCGAGGGCGAGCTGCTGGCACAGGGAGATGGGAAATGCTGACTCCCTATTTGTCTGGCACAGGATCCGCACTGGGTCACCCCTGGGGTGGGGGCGGGGGTGGGGACACCTGGCAGTGCCCTACTGCCCGCCCCTCCCCCACCCCACTGGCAGCCCCTGATTGGCCCCCCCAGCTGTCCTCAGCCACCTGCCCCTGTCTGTCCCAGCCGCCCTCCCACGCCCCATCCTGTCTGATGGGCCGCGCAGAGGCTGAGGGGTAAGAGGGGCCGGGGGAGGCCTGGGCAGAGTGCAGGACCCCGGCATTGGGGAGGGCATCTCTGGAGTCCATGAGGGTCCCCATCTCCTGTAGCAGCCACTGCCACACACCCAGGGCTCCACTCCTGCCTACCATGTGGGCTGAGCTCCTCCGAGTCCCGGGAAGGACGCTCGCTCGGTGACACTGACCTGCAACCAGGGCCCTGGGGATCCCAGGAGAGCAAAGCTGGGGTCTGGCTTCAAGCTCAGCCTGAGTCTCCTAGGATCCCCCCCAGCTCCAGCCTCAGTTTCCCCTCTGCAGCATACAAGCAGACCCAGTGTGGGGATCAGCAGATTCCTAGGACCACCTCCTCGCCTGTCCCCTGCTGTCACCTAGACCAGGCTGGTGCTGGCTGCTGGGGCTTTGACCTCCTGGGTCCCCAGAGTGTGGCTTTTTTTTTGTTTGGGTCCCCACGGCCCCCACCCAGTCCTGGGGGAGTCCAGGGCCTCCATGCCGAGCCACCCCGCCCTCATCCCTTTTCATTTATTTGGAGACTGGTCTTGCTAAACATGAAAGTTACCCAATCTGATCTCAAACTTCCCACCTGCCTGCCTCAGCCTCCCGAGTGCTGGCATGACAGGCAGGCGGCAGGCATGGCCCTGGGTGTTGAGTGCCAGGAACTGTGGGTGAGGGTGGTGTGGGTGGAGGAGACCCCAAGGAAGGGGCAGCCTGGGAGGACTGTCTGCCCTGGCCTGCTGGCCTTGGACGTCAGATAAAAATAGTCCCTGGTCTCAAAGAACATGAGCTGACCCAGGCCTGGGTTCTGGTTTGGGCTATATCTTTGGACTCATTGCTGTGTGGCTTTGGGTGGGTTCTAGTCCCTCTCTGACCTCCTACAGCCCTGGCTGCTGCGCTGAGCAGTGTCACAGTGGGACCCTGGAGCGGTGAGACCACCGTGGAGGACGGACAGACCCAGGGATGGCACCCAGGGTGTACCTTGTAAAAGCTTCACATTGCAGTGGCTGTGGTGGCATCTGCCTTTCATTCTGGAAGGCTGAGGCAGGAGGATCCCAGCCTGGGCAGTTTAGCAAGACCTCCTTTCCAAACAATCAATAAAAAGGGCTGGGGACGTATTGTAGAGTAAAGGTGCTAGGTTCCATTCCCTGGACCGGGGTGGAGGGGTTCAGGGACCTGAGGCCACGGCAGTTTCTAGAAAGGCAGCGCCCTCTCCCATCTCTCCCAGCCCCACCACAGAGGGAGAGACGCGGCTCCTGTCTCCATGACAACGAGGGCCTTGGAGGAGGTGGAAGGTGGCCTGGGCAGCTGCCTGGCCAACGAGTCCTCTGCACTGGCAGAGCCTGGCCCAACACAGATGCAGGGGGAGGAGTCCCAAGGTACCCTGTGGCCCCGGCAGTCTGCTAAGGCTCGGGTGGGGTGGGATAAACTTGGGGGGTCCCCCCCTACACTGACTGCCTCTCTGTTCCCACCAACAGAGGCACCCAGGCTGGCTGAGACCAGCAGCTGGCCCCAGGTGAGTAGCTGGGGACCTCAGAGTCGGGGACATGTAGGCCAAGGAGGGGACTTTGTCTCTTAGAAGACACAAACACCACCCCAAACTGGGTACGCTGCCCCATGCCTGTCATCCTCTCGTTCTGGGAGGCTGAGGCAGGAGGATCTCAAGTTGAAGCCTAGGGGCTGGGGTTGTAGCTCAGGACGAAGGCCCGGGGTTCCTTCCACCGTGCTGAAAAGGGGGGGGGGGTAGGAAGCAAGGAAAAGCCAAAGGGGGGAGAGAGAGAGAGAAGGGAGAAAGACCCTGCTCTCCCGCGCAGGCCTCTCAGGAGTCTCAGGCAGCCGGCGCTGTGGACACCAGGCCCAAAAAGATGGAGAGGGAGCCCGCGGCCAGGGGAACCCCAGGCCCCGGAAAGGAGAAGCAGAAATCTGGAGCGAGTGCGTCCGCAGCAGGCCTGGCTGAAGGGGCGTGGCGTGGGGGGCGCAGGCGGGGGTTGGGGGTGGGAACTCGGGCTCTTCTGAGTGGCTTTGGGCCCCAGGATCCCCACCCCAACCCACCCCCTCCCTTCCCCACCCCCACCTGACCTGGCTCTCGCCCCCCCGCAGCTCTCCGCAGCGCCCCGGCCCGCAAGAAGGCGCAGGCCACGCCCCCCGCGCAGCCGCCCCCGCCCCCCCCAGCCCCGAGCGAGGAGCTGCCCTGGGGCCACGTGACACTCAACAAGTGCCTGGTGCTGGCCTCGCTGGTGGCGCTGCTGGGCTCTGCTGTGCAGCTGTGCCGCGGTGAGCCGGGGTCCCCGAGGCGGGCGGGGCTGGGGGCGCCCGAGCGCCCCGCCTCCGGGAAGGGGCGGTGCCAGCGCGGGGCGGGTGCTGCGGTCTCCAGTTGGGGGTGGGTCCTGGGGATGGAATCCTGGCCCTCTGTGCTGCCCAGGCCTTTTCATTTAAAAAAAACTTAAATCGTCTACATTGCCCGGATTGGGCTTGAATTTACAATCCTCCTGCCTCAGCCTCCCACAGCCCTGGCTTAAAAGATGAGTTTTGGGCTCGCGCGCCCTGGCCAGGCCTGCGACCCTGTGCCTCCCGGGAGCCAGGCGTGTGCTCCCTCCCTCACCTCTGCGCACCTGGCCAGGGGTCTTCACATCCCCTTCCTGAAAGTGACGGTGACGCGTGCGCCCCGTCCTCACCCCGAGCTCCCTCTGGTGGATGCGCTTTGCTTGTGTCCTCGAGACGGGACCGGCGCTGGGCGCTTCCCCTTCCTGCTGGAGCTTGTGCGCCCCATTACCCCGCACCAGCCTAGGGACAGGCCCCCTCCGGTTCCTTGTGTGCGCTTTAGGGGATCCCCCCCCACCCCTCGAGCTCGGTGTCTGCTGCTACCAGATGGGTCTGCAGCCCTCAAGGAGAAAAAAGAATGACCACTCCTTTAAAAAGGGGAAGTCAAAAAAGTTAAAAGGGGAAGTCGTACCAGACATGGTGGCACAGGCCTGTCATCCCAGCACTTGGGAGGCTGAGGCAGGAGGGTCACTTCGAGTTCCAGGGCAGCCTGGGCTATATAGTTTAAGGTCCGCCTGAACTACACAGCGAGACCCTGTCTCAAAACAAGCAAATAAATACAAACAAGGAAGTGAATAATAAAAGGGGAGGTCGCGAGGGAAAGGATGACCTCTGCGCCGCGGAGACCCAGAAGCTCGCAAGAAGCCAGGGCAGCTTCTTGGTGCACCCCCCCGGGGGGGCGCAGCCCAGGAAGAGGTGCTGAGGGGAGAAGCAGGGGTGGATGGTGTGGCAGGCGCGGTGTCCCAGGCTGATCCATCCGCCTCCCCACCCTCCCTCTCAGACGCTGTGGCTGGGGAGGAGGCCGCCCCTGCCCCCTGGGTACCCCTGACCGCACCCCCCAAGCACCCTGTGCCGCCCGTGGTAAGCGCTGCCTCCCAGTGACCCCGGGTGGGTGGGAGAGGCCGGGTAGCGGGAGAGGTGGTCTCGGGGGCCCAGGACGCCACACTGTCCGCGTTGCAGCCTAAACCCACGGCCCGGGTGCCCCCATCGAAGCCACCCGCGCCCCAGGTGGGGCCACCTGCACCTCGGGTGGAGGCAGGGGACAAGCCGGAGGTTCTCAGGAGCCGGGAGGCCGCAGAGAAGGAGCAGGGAGATCCCGGGGAAGAGCGCGCAGCCCTCGCCGATCAAAGCCCCAAGGAGAAGCCGAGAAAGGAAGAGAAGCCGCGCAGGGAGCGGCCGCAGAGAGCCGAGAAGCCGTGGAAGGAGAAGCCGCGGAAGGAGCAGAGGCCGCGGAAGGAGAGACCTCGCGCTGCCAGGGCGCCCCAGGAAGCTCTGCCCCGACGCTGGGAGACGCGCGAAGGGGGCCACCGGCTGTGGGCGCGGGACTCGGGGGACCCAGAGCACCGGAAGAGGCAGGCCTGGGCCTCCCCGCGGCGCCCCGAAGCGGACCGGCCCCCAGGGAGGCAGCAGCACCGCCAGGGAAAAGGGCGGGACTGAGCGGGGCCGGGTGCTGCGACAAATTCTTATCTGAATCCGAATCCCGCCTCCACTCTCCAGGGTGGCCCCGCGGTTCCACCAAAATAAAGCGAGAGCTGCGGCCGCCACGTCGCCTGCTCCTTTGTGCCTCAGCCCCGGGGCCTGAGGGATGGGGCGAGAGGAGCCCGCGGGGTGACCCAGCGCGCGAAGAGAGGGCACCCACGCACGGCCCCCAGCTGGGTGCGCCCGGGCTTTATTGGGTCAGTGCCGCGGTCTGAATAAATACAAGAAGGGCTCCGCGGCGGCGGCGGCGGCGGCGGGGGTCACCGGCAGCCGCACTCGGTGGCCACCATGTTGGGCACGTGGTGCGCGCTGATGCGGTCCCCGGCCAGGCTGATGAGGAGCTTGCCCGCGTAGGCCGTGGGCACGCAGCAGGGCGCGCGCGCCAGGACCGCCCCGCGCGCCTGCATCTTCAGCAGCAGTACCACGTGGTTGCCGTAGTGCGGGCTGCGGTCGGACTGCGGCCAGCCGCACGCGCCCTGGCAGTTGTTGGCTTGGTAGGTTTCCGGGATGAGCACGGAGCGCTCGGCGCGCAGGTCCACGCTCAGCTCGCGCAGCGCGCACGGTCCCTCCGCCGAGGCGCTGCGCTGTGCCCGGGCCGCCCCGCGCGCGTCCCGCCCGCGCCACTCCCTGCGCAGGCTCTGCAGCGCCTTGAGCAGCAGCAGGGCGCGCAGCGGGTCCACCGAGGGGGTGCTGGGGTCACCCGGGCACAGCGCGAGCAAGCTTGCGAGCAGCGGGGGTGCAGCGGGCGGCAGCCCCGGGAGGCCGCGCAACTCGGCGGCCGCGGCCTGCAGCTCCACGGCCACGCGGTGCGCCAAGCCCGCGGCCCAGGGCGCCGACGCGGGGCCCCGCAGAGGCGCCGGCTGCCCGGCACTGGCTGCAGCGGGCAGCGTCAGTAGTAGGAAAGGCTCGTCCACCTCTAGCAGACGCTCCAGGGCTGCAGGGTCGGACAGGTTGACCAGGCCCTGCGGGAAACTGGCCAGCACGCCCGGGTCCAGAGCCAGGCGCATTGGAGAGGCCCGGGCCGGGGAGCCCCGCAGCGCTCGCACCAAGCGCATGAGCGTCTGAAGAAAGGGGTCCGTGCTGGGCAGCAGCTCCTCGGGGTCCAGAGAAGGCCTGGAGTCCACAGTGGGAGCCGGGGGTCATAAGGGCGTCGGGTTGCGCTGCCTCCACCCCCACCCCCCACCCTCCCAACTTTGCCCGCTGCTGTGGGCTCGCGCACACCTGGGCGGTGGGAAGGACACTGTGTCCAGCTGGCCACGCGCAGGCAGGAGCACAGGCCCGGACTGCGGCAGCAGGAGGAGGGCAGGGGTCATCCGCGTGAAGCAGCGGGGGTCGAATCCAAACATCAGGGTCTGCAGCTGGGCGGTGCTCAGGGTGGCACCTGCTCCGGGAAGCGGGTGCGCGCTGGCTCAGGGTCTGGGGGTCCTGGGTAGCTTCCCTCCGTGTAGGTCCTCTTCCCCCGGCCCCCAGCCTACCGTCTCCCCGAGGCTGCAAGGTCAGGGCGAGCCCCGCGCCGAGCCAGGCCCTCTCAGGGCGGTCCACAACCAGCACCAGGTAGCGGGTGTCCAGGGTCGGGCAGAGGCTCTGCGGAGACGGGGCCTCAGTCCTGCCCGGCCTGGCTCTGCGCACCCCTTCCTCCCCAGCACCGTTCTCCTGGCGCCCCCTCCCATGCCGCCTGAGATACCTGAGCAGCCGGCAGCCCAGCCCCGGTGACAGTGACCTCGGGGCCAGGCCCAGGGTAGAACACCAGCACTGCCTGCTCCGGGGGGCTGGCCGCACCACGGGGGGGCTCCTGGAACCTCAGCAAGGGTGTCGGGCCCCACATCACTGCAGCCAGGAGAGGGAGCGCTGAGCCAGAGGCCGAGCTGCCCCAGAGTCCCCTTTCCCAGCTGGACAGAGAACCGAGACAGGCCGGACTCTGCCCTGCTCCGGGGCTCCTTCTGTGGGGCAGCGGGTGCCCCGCCTGAGGGATGCAGGGGCCGCCCCTTGGGGTCCGGGTCCAGCCTTGGCCTAAGCATCTGGGGAGACCTCTACCCTGCTGCTTCCCCCTGGGTTGGGAGGGGCCATCTGGGAACCCGGCCTCCATCCCCAAGTTCAGGCTGGATGGATGCAAGGCTTGGCACCCCATCTTAACAACCTGCTGCCCTTGGACTCAAGAGGTGCTGCGCTCTCCGACTCCCCAGGTACCTTCCGCCAGGTGCAGGACCAGCAGCTGCTGCCCCCCGGGCTCCCGCAGCCAGGCCCCCAGGTGCCGCAAAGCAGGCAGTGCTCTGGTGTGGCCAGGGCTGCAGAACCCAAAGGTGGCCAGGTCGCGGGGGCCCCAGTGGGCACTCCGCACAGCCTCCAGGAAGGCCTGTTCGTAGCTGCTTAGGCCCCCCACCACCTGCAGGGGCGCCCTGCTGCTGTTGCTGGCACTACTCAGCGACACCAGGCACAAGGGGTTCCTTGGGCTGCCAGGCGGCCAGACTTGGTCCTCAGGGAAGATCAGGCCCCCGGTGCTGGCAGCCGGCTCCTCTCTGGGGGTCCCAGTCCCCAGCATGGCCCCCAAGGCCAGCAGCACGAGAGGTTGCCCCTGCATGATAAGCAGGGTATGGGGGCCCCGGCTCAGGCTTATATGGCCAGGGTGGAATGTTTGGGGGAAGGAGGCCCCTATCTCTGCTGGAGGCGGCCTTGGCAACAGGGCCCCGTGCCCCCAGGGCCCTGGCAGGTGGGAGCGGCCTTCTCAAAGGGTTGTCTGTCTTGGTGGGCCCAGTATCTCCACTCTTCTTAGATACAGCTTGGCCTGCTGCACAGGCAAAGCTGGCCTTGAGGGACCGTCCCTCAAGGGATGGTAAACAGGGAGGGATGGTAAACAGCACTGGGGGGTGCAAAGCCCAGGAGGGCAGCAGCACAGAGCTCTGGGCCTGCAGAAGACCAGCGGCCCTGGAGAGCGTAGCGGGCTCAAGGTGCTGGGCCTCAGGCTGGCCTGGACTATGCAGCTCAGCACACCACTGAGCTCCTGGTGATCCTCCTGCCTCAGCCTCCCAAGTGGTGGGGTTAAAAGCCTGCACCACCACACCCCACATCCTTACCCACTTTTGGGGCTCCTGCTACAGTACACCCCAGGAGCAGGGACCTCACACTTCCTGCCTCCCCACCCCTGCCTGCTGCAGCTGCCACAGTAACCCAGGAAACATGGGGGAGGCTGTTTAATGGGCTCTGGGGACAGTACAAAAGCTCAGGTCTCCACTCTGTGGGAAAACACAGAAAAACACGCAGCCAGACAGGGGACGGGGAGAGGGGACGCCTCAGTTGGTGGGGGGTGGGGGAGGAATGTTCCCAGGGCCCTCGGAGGGCAGCGGAGGCCTCAACATTGGAGGCATGGGAGTTGGTGGATGCACCCCGGGGTTTGCGGGGTGAACTCCGGGGGGCTGGGGGTGCACACCAGGAGCTGCAGGGTGGACCCCAGGAGGCTGGGGGTGGACCCCGGGAGCCTGTGGGTGAATCCCAGGGGTTGCAGGGTGCACCCCAGGGGCTTGGGGGTGAACTGCGGGAGCAGGTGGGTGCACTCCTGGGGGTTGTGGGTGGACCCCAGCTGCTGGGGGAGGGTGCACCCCTGGGGCCGGTGGATGGACCCCGGGGGCTGGCGGATGGACCCCGGGGGCTGGCGGATGGACCCCGGGGGCTGGAGGGTGCACCCCTGCAGCCGCTGGGTGGACCCCAGATGTGGGGGCATGCACCACTGGTGCTGGTGGGTGCACCCCTGGAGCTGGGGGGTGGACTCCGGATGCGGGGGGGTGGACCACTGGTGCTGGGGGGTGGACCCCTGGAGCTGGAGGGGGCAGCTGGGGAGGCCCGGGGGGGCCTGAGGGTGCTGGCCCAGTTGGGGGCATGGGGGGCAGGGGCAGGCCGCCTGGTGGGGGCGGGGGCAGTGACTCGGGCAGCGGTGGCCGGGGCGGCAGCCCATTCATCAGCGGGGGCGGCGGTCGCTTCACCCCAGGCGGCCCCGCAGGGAGGCTGGGCGGTGCCGGGGGTTTCTCCATCTTGAAGTGGAACTGGAGGAAGAACTGGGAGGAGGAGCAGGCGGGCTCAGAGGCCACCTGAGGGCAGCACCCCACCCGCCGGCCCCGAAACCCACCTGCTTGGTTTCGCGGTTCCAGTGGGTCCAGAACTTGCCTTCCGCCTTGTCGATCTCCCTGCTGGGCACCTGGAGGGAAGGGGGTTACAAGGCTCCTGGTCCCCAGGCCTCCAAGTCCACAGGAGCCAAGGCCTTCAGCCAGGCGCTCAGGTGTTGGGGCACCTGCTCCCCACATGGGGCCCCTCCCAAGGAGCTCTGGGGGACCCCGTGGTTTCAGAGCTGGGGTGGAATTCAGGGCCTCTGGCACGCTAGATGAATGCTTACCACTGCACTGCACCCCCTACCCCCTAAGATTTTTTTTTTTTTTGCGGTACCGGGGATCCAACTCATGACCTCGCACTTGCCAGGCAGGCGCCTATGCCACTGAACTAAATCCCTGGCCCTAAGATTTTATTTTACTAAGTTTGGGGGTTTTCAGGCTGGCTTCCAGAGGTTCTCCTGCCTCAGCCTCCTGAATGATTACTGCCACTTGGCCTCTTAGGCCTATTTGCGGCTCCTGGGCTAATGTCATGGCTGGGGGGGCGGGGAGCTCACCCGATCTATTTTGTGGCACTACCTGACCTGGGCCCACACAGAACCCACACCCCACGGGGGCACAGTGGCCCCTGCAGCAGCCCCACAGCTGGCTGGGCGAGCAGCCGCGCTACCTTGAAGGCGATGGTCTCGTAGGGCTCGGCAGCCATGAGCAGGTACTGCCAGCGGCGGTCTGGGGGCTCGATCCGCTGCTCGTAGGCAGACATGAAGCGGTGGCGGGGCATGATGCCCTCGGCGATCTCAGGGTAGTCGATCTGGGGGGCACAGGCACTCAAGGGGTGCCCTGGGTCTCCCTGCACACCTGGGACCCAGGCCCCGTCTCACCTGGAACAGGAGGCTCTGCTGGCCCATCTCCGTGTCCCTCTGCTTGGTCACTGTGACACACACAGAGGGAGGGTCAGCTTCAGGGACTTGTCCTCCCCTTAGCCAGGGAACCCTGCACGCTCTAATGCTGCCACCCGGGGAACAGGACAGTGAGATTCGAGGAGGTCCCCAGGCCAGAGAGGGGGCCTTGGGGCCCTGTGATGCCAAGGTGGGGCTGGCAGGAAGGCAGAGCGGGTGGGTCTCTGTGGACAGGAGAGGGGGTGTGCCCAACCCCCGTGACAGTGGGGGGGATGACGCTGAGGAAAGCCTCAAACCCAGGGCCAGAGCACAGTGGCTCCGTGTGGCCAGGTCGGGGGCAGCGGTGCGCACCTTTGTAGCCAGGGCGCCCGATCTTCACGAACTTTTTCACTTCCACCTTGACCTTCTCGGGAGCTGGCTGGGCAGGGGCCTCCTTGGCCTCCTTGGCGGCCCGCCGGGCTCTGTGTGGAGACAGAGGTGTCTCTGTGGCCTCCCCCATGGCACCCCAAGGCCACGGGCCCAGGTGCCGGAGCCCGGCCTAACCTTGGAGCTAATCTGGGAGGTGAGGGGCCAAGGGTGAGGTTGGAAGGAAGCAGCCGGGGACAGCGGACAGGAGGCCCCACAGCGCCCCACACCGTCCCAGCCCAGGCCTTGCGCGCGCGCGGACGCGGGACACTCACAGGTTGGTCTGGTGCTTCTTCCCCTGCGTGTGGGCCAGGTAGCTCCCCTGGGGACGGAGGGAGCAGGTCAGGGCTTGGGGCGGGGTGGGACACACGGGGCCCCTCTGGGCCGGGGAGGACAGCTGCTGGCAGTGGCGCCCCTGGAGCCACACTTGGCACAGGGTGGATGGAGGCCAGGGAGGGACGCAGAGGAAAGGGACACATGGGACAGAGGCCGACACTACTGGCTGAGCTCCTGCCCTCAGGCATACACGTGAAAAGTGACTGCGCCAACGCTGAGAGAAAGGAGTGGCAAGGCCACCTGCAGGTCTCCTGGGGAGAACTGTGGGTGCTGAGGGCATGGGACACAGGTGGGGACCGAGGGGACTCAGTGTCATCTGCAGAAAGACACCCCAAAGCAAATGAGCTGCTGGTTCAGAGCAGAGCGCCCCAGGCGGACCCGCAGTGTCCTGAGTGACAGCGTGGAGGAGGAGGGGCAGGGGCAGGGGCAGGCAGGGCCTCACCTCGTTGTTGTGCAGCGTCAGGCAGAGCTTGCACTCGTAGGAGCCCAAGTGGTTTTTCATGAAATAAGGGTCCTGGGAGGAGAAAGGGGGTCTGTTAGACTCGGAGAATCAATCACTGCCCTGTGGCCAGGGCCTGAGGCCAGGAAGGCTGGTGGCTGCGGGCCCCTGCCTGGGGAAAGCCCTCCCAGGGACACCTGAGGCCAGGGAGCAGCCGGGTGACCAAGGTGGAGCCCCGGGGCCCCACCTTGTTGATATCAATGGTCTCTAGCGCCAACTGCCGGAGGCGCTCCCTGCGGTCCCGGTTGCTCTCGGAGGAGGAGGCCACGCCCCCGCTGCCCGTCTTGCCCCCCGGGCGGTGTTGGAAGTCCATGGTGAAGGCCTGGGGGTGTCACTGGGTGGCCACAGGAGAAACTGCGAGGGAAATGAGACAGGGACGGCACTGGAGGTCACTGGTGTTGCCCACTACTGTAGCACACTCTGACCCAGGACAGGGTCTCACTGTGTAGTCCAGGCTGGCCTGGCACTCAACAGCGATCTTCCTGTCTCAGCCTCCCCAGTGCTGGGGTTACAAGCATGCACCACCATGCCAGGTTTGAGCTGGCTTTAGAGACTCCCACCTGGGGCTGTGGGGTCATCGGGGCTCCACCTTGGTCACCCGGCTGCTCACAATGGAGAAAGCCACTCCTACCCACAGGGCACAGAGGCTGGGACTGCAAACGGCAATGTGGTGCCCCGCAGAGGTCTGATCAGGGAAGATGAGGTTCCCAGACTAACCGAGCCCCCACTTTACAACTTCCTGAGATCCCACTCTGGCTGTCTCCGATAATCACGAACTAACTCCGATTCTGCGGCTTGCGACAAGCTTGCCAAAGGCCTGGATGCTGTCTAGCTCGAGACCCTGCTGCAGATACACAGCTCGGTCTCTGCAGCTGCCTGGAGCCAAGGCAGAGCCCTGTGGACTTTCTTGCACCCCGGCAGACCGCCCTGTGATGCTCTCTGAACCCTCTCTGTTCTATCAGGCTCAGTTAAACTCGACCCCCAGGCAGCGCTCGCTCTTCCATTGCCTGACACCAACCCTGAACTCGGTCCTGTCTGCTTTTAAACCAGGGCTGAGCTCAGAGCCAGAGCCCAGAAGGCGAAGTGAGTTATATAGTGCCCAGAAACATCCCTGTGGAGAAAAGGTCCCAGGGAGGAGGGAACAAGAAAGGAGGGCAGAGGGGAAGAGGAAAGAAAGGCCCAAAACAAAACAAAGTAAAAAACAAAAACAAAAGGGCCAGGAGTTTAGCTGGGGGCATAAGTGCCTGCTTGGCAAAAGCGAGGTTGTGAGTTCAATCCCCAGTACCAGAAAACAAAAACAAAAAGAGAAACAAAAAAGCAGGAAACAGGGCTTTTGTGAGTGAAGGGAAGAGAAAAGAAGAAAAGCACCCTGGAGCCAGGGATTTAGCTCAGCGGTATAAGCACCTGCCTAGAAAGTGCAAGGTTGGGAATTTGATCCCCAGTAAAAAAAGAAGGAAGGAAGGAAGGAAGGAAGGAAGGAAGGAAGGAAGGAAGGAAGGAAGGAAAAGACAGACAGAAAGACAGACAGAAAGACAGAAAGAAAGGAAGGAAGGAAGAAAGGGAGAAAGAGAAAGAAAGAAAGAGAAAGAGAGAAAGAAAGAGAGAGAGAGAGAGAGAGAGAAAGAAAGAGAGAGAGAGAGAGAGAGAGAGAGAGAGAAAGAAAGAAAGAAAGAAAGAAAGAAAGAAAGAAAGAAAACAAACCAACCTGGTTAAACACAGTTTGCTTTAGCACTGAACAACACTTTGAACTTCAAAAAACCTAATGGAGGGGCTGGGGATTTAGCTCAGCGGCATAAGTGCCTGCCTTGCAAGCATGCAGTCATGAGTTCGATCCCTGGTACCAAAAAAAGAAAACCTAATGGGAGTGCGCAATGGTCTTGGAGGGCCGGGTCGTGGGAGGGGTAAAGGGAGAAGGGAGATTCCATCCACTACTTTAGGAAATCAGCAGGTGACACATGAAAAGGGGGACGCCTAGAAACAAAAAGTTACAGTCCTAGCACGGTGGTGTACCCCTGTCCACCCAGGCAAATGTGAGACCAACCTGGGCAACGTTGTGAGACTCTGTCTCAAAATATAAGTGTTCTTGAAATCCCAGCACTCGGGAGGCTGAGGCAGGAGGATCGTTGGCGAGTTCCTGACCAGCCTGGGCTACAAAAAGTGAGCTCAAGGCCAGCCTGAACTGCACAGGGAAACGCTATCTCAAAAAGACAATAAATAAATAAGTGTTGAGGGTGCGGCTCCGAGTAAAGGTCCTGGGTTCAATTCCCGGGGCCATCACACGGACGGCGTGTGTGACGGGTCTGCTGAGTGAAGAACACCACGACCCTTTCCAGGAACCCAGGAGATAACCTCTGGGGCTGTGGTCTGCGTCAGGGATGCTTTTTGGTTTGGTTTTGCTTGTGTTTTTTAGGGATGATTTTTCCTCCCTCTCTGTCTCTTTTTCTCTGTCTCGGCAATGGGGGACCGAACCCTGGACCTTCGCGCTGAGTTGCATCTTGGTCCTTTGGTTTGAGACGCGCTCACTAAATCGCCGAGGCTGGGCTCGAACTCGTGAACATCCCGCCTCAGCCTCGCAGAAAGCAATCAATTTTTAAGAAGACCCCCCCCCACCGCCCCGGCTGTTCCATTGTGCGATACCCGGCATACGCTTACGAAATAAGGTGCGGGGCGGACGCTGGGGGGGGGGGGTTCCCCGATTTACGCGCCAAGGACTCGAGGCACTCATGGGGAGTTAACGGACCCGCCAAGACCCAAGGCCTGACCCGTAGCGGTCTTCAAAGGAGGCCCGGGGGACAAAGCAGCCGCGGCCCTGTCACGTCTTCACAGAGGGCGCTCCGAGGCGCGCCGCCCGCCCGCGAGACCCACCACATGCGCCTCGCTCTCACGCTCACCCTTCTCCGGTAAAGCCCGGGGCGCGACCCACGCCACTTCTCACCTAGGCCGGAGGGCACACAGTCGAGACACAACCGCCAAGACTTCGTTGTGCGCACGCGCGCTACGGACTAAGGAACTACTTCCGGGGCAATGTATTCAGGGCCTCACATTTGCGCATGCTCAGCCCGCCCACTACTCCGGATGGACACTCCGGTGGCGGGAGGGGGCGCTGAGACGCGCGTGCGCACGACAGTTTCAACTAAATAGTGAATTCCAGGTCGTGCGGGACTGGCTGAGGCGAGAGGACAGGCTGAGTCTTTTTAATAAAAGTTACTGCTCCCTCCACTGTGCTTCTCTATACAGGGAAGGGGCCAGGAAACTTGAGGCCAGGCGGAAACAACCAAAGAGAGATGGCCCATCTGTCGCTTGGGTGCTGTGAATCTGTGCCCATTCCAAGCTCGGTGTTTTTCAAGCTTATACAGAGTCCCTTACTCTCGCACTAGACCCAAGGCCAGAACCGTAGCGGTGCACTGTCTCACGCTGCCACTGCACGCTCGCACCACCTAGTGGTGGCAGTTGAGAATGGCCGACCACAATGCGCAAGCGCAATAGTCCCGACGGTGCTTCCGGTTTGGTGCCCTGAGACCTTTGTGGCGCGGGCCGCGGTGGAAGCAGGGACGGTGGCCGGGCAGGAGGGTGCGGACCATCGTTCCGCGTTCTCTTTCCCGGATTCCCCGCAGTTGTTACTATGCGGTACAACGAGAAGGAGCTGCGAGCTCTGTCCCAGCAGCCGGCCGAGATGGCCGCTGAGCTGAGCATGCGAGGACCTAAGAAAGGCAGCGGTGAGCGGTTGGGGACCGGGGACTGGGTCGGGACGGGGGGTGGGGTGGGATGGGAGGCGGGGTCCCCCGGCCGCGCTGAGCCCCGCCCTGTGCCCGCAGTGGCCAAGCGGCGGCTGGTGAAGCTGGTGGTCAACTTCCTGTTCTACTTCCGCACCGACGAGGCCGAGGTAGGGGCATGAGGGCCGCGGGGGGCCCGCGCGGGCGGGCGGCCGGCGCTCACGGCCGTGTCTCGCGCAGCCCCTCGGAGCCCTGCTTCTGGAGCGCTGCAGAATCGCGCAGGAAGAGCCCGGCGGCTTCTCTATCAGTGAGTGGCTTCCGCCGCCCCCTCCCTGGCCAGGCTGCTCCTTCCCTGGGCACAAGGACCCCTTTGATGGTCCTCGGGTGGCCCAAGGTCAGGTCCTGGCCGTCCGCCCCGCGCACCTGCCAAGCCGCCAGCCCTGGCTGGGCTCCTGCCCACGTCTCCCCGGCCAGCCCTGGACTGTCCTCCTGCGCGGGCCCACGGCCAGCCTCGCCCAGCTGCTCCCACAATTGCCGCCCCCAAAATGCCACAGGGACCTTCTCTTTTTGTTTCTCCCTCCCTTGTCTGTTGGCCAAATGCAGGGTACCCGGGAGGGAGGGATGGACCTGCCGGTTATCTCTAGGAGATGCAGGTCTGCGGGGGAGATGGGCCCTGGGCTGTCTCCTGAAGCTGTCATTCCAGTGCCGCTGACCTGGTGACTTTCATACCCCGAGCAGTCTGTGTCAGCAGCCATCTGCAGTCCTGACGGGCTGGGTTTCTTCTCAGACTGTGAACACTGGTCCCAGGCCTCTCCCCAGCCATCTTGGGGTTCTTGGAACTTTATCTCTCTTCCGTCTCCAGCATCATGCAGCGTTTTGTCTTTATAAAGACAGCAGTTATTGGATTTAGGGTCTTCGCCGTCACTGCCCCTAGTGCTAGGGGGATTGGACTTAGGACTCCCACAAAGATCCTGTTCCAAACAGGGTGACATTCAGAGGTCGCAGGGGAAGCCAGGATTTGAACCTGTGTCTCACAGGTGGGATGCAGGTCAGCTCCTGATGCAATGCAATAAAACCTCGCTGAGGTCACAGGAGGGGGCGGCCTGGGGCCCTGACAAGAGAAGGCTCAGGCTTGCGGCTGGCGGGGTGCAGAGCGGGGGGGACCGACTAGAGGTGGCTCCATCCTGTTCCTTCTGCAGGCTTCGTCGAGGACCCCGAGAGGAAGTATCACTTTGAATGCTGCAGCCAGGAGCAGTGTCAAGAGTGGATGGAGGCTCTGCAACGGGCCAGGTGGGGCTCGGGGACAGCGGGGACACCTTGGGCACCGCAGCCAGGAAGGGGTGGAATTTGGAAGCTGACCAAGCAGGTGTCCCCCCCTTTCTCAGTTATGAGTACATGCGGAGAAACCTCATCTTCTATAGGAACGAGATCCAGAAGATGACCGGCAAGGTATGTGCAGGGCTGGAGGTGGCAAGGCTGCGCTCCGGGGCCCCGTCTCACAGCCACCTCACCCTGTGCCCCTCATAGGACCCCCTGGAGCAGTATGGCATATCCGAGGAGGCCAGGTTCCAGCTGAGCAACTCGCCTCAGGATGGGCAGGCAGCATTCGTCTGCGCTGGGCTGGAAGAGCTAGATTAACACCCTGCCGGCCCTGCACTGGTCCCCTGGCCACAAAGCCCGAAGCTGGCCAGGGGCGGATGGGGGTCACGTTTTTGGAGAAACCCAGCAAATGACCCTTTGCTGTGCCTTGGGACCCACCAGAGGGTTCTGGCGCCTGAGTGCCACAGTCCGCTGCTAGGCCAAGTGCCCCTGTGTGCTGGGTGTGGCCCTCGGGTCCTGCCCAGCTGAATGTGCAAAGCTAAGTGAAGCTGTGAATGCTGAGGGTCTCCCTCTGCCGGCAGTGACCTCCACTCCTGCTGAGGGGGGATGGGGTGGCTCTGGCCCTGGGCCACCACTCACTGTGTTCAATAAAGGTACCTCTTTTCCACGCTGAGGATGGCAAGGTGGATGGGGAAGCGGGCCCTGGCAGCTGAAGCCCCACCAGCGTAAAACGGCAGCAACTCCTGGGTGACCTGGGGCCCCAGATCGGCTGCCTTAGAGAAGCTGGGGTGGGGGGGTCTTCTTTCCCCTACCACAGAGCAGCTGCTGGGGGCTCCCTCCACCCTGGGGAGAGGGGTCCCCACTCTAGGAAGTACACACATCGCCGTGTTGTGTGATGCCAAGAAAAAGCCCACCGAGACGGTCCAAATGAAAACTGCTTTTATTACAGCGCCCGGGGACACAGTGCAGTGGGCACCCTGGGGCAGGGGTACAGCGTCGTCACAGACAGAGCAGAGCCAGTGCGGGGTGGGGAGGTGGGCCATGTGTTCTGTGGGTGGGTAAATACAGGAGCAGGTAAGTCTTAAATAAGTCGGCGTTCATGGGGCTCACAAAGGGTGTGGAGCCTGGTTCCTGGCGACCAGTGGGTCAGCAAGGTCCCAAGAGGGTGGGTTGTCCGGTCCTTCAGGTTTCCTGACCAGTTCCTGAGCAGCGCCAATGGCAGCCTCCAGGAGTTGTCCCCGGGCCAGGGCAGCCTAGGACGGGAGCCGCTGGCAGCACCAGATTTGGGGACGGGCTTGTGCCGCTGCCCGCTGCCCAGTGACGCCCGGTGACAGGGTTCAGCAGGGCGGGCGCGGGGCAGCGCTGCACAAGGTTAGCTTACTGCGGGGTGCGCGTGTCCCGTGGGCTCAGGAGGGGACGTGGGCGCGGCCCCTAGTGGGCGTCATCTGCCAGCACTCAAGTATGTATGTGGAGGCGTGGTCCTGGTGCTGCCAGAGCATACAGTGTTAGTTTAGAGAGCGAGACCCGAGCAGGGCCTTGCTGCCTGCTGACCTGCTGCTGTCACCTAGGGCGCAGAGGGCGCGGCGGCCCCCTGTGGGAATGAGGCACAGCACCTAGAGGCCAGGCTGAAAGCACCAACTTGGGGGA
Organism: Hydrochoerus hydrochaeris; assembly: GCA_004027455.1. Taxonomy (NCBI): domain Eukaryota; kingdom Metazoa; phylum Chordata; class Mammalia; order Rodentia; family Hydrochaeridae; genus Hydrochoerus; species Hydrochoerus hydrochaeris. Next base: position 132,114 of record PVLA01002953.1, on the reverse strand, counting down.
GGTCCCCAGCACCATCTTTAGAACTCACTGCTAGGTGGGAAGAAGCAGGGGTGCAGGCCAGACTGGCAGGGCGAACAGGAAACCCAACATTCGGGCCTCCCAGATGGAGAAGCCCCAGCCGGCACCCCAAGGCTGCTGGGGTGGGGAGACACCAGGAGCACCCGTGGCAGGCCAGGGGACCTGCAAGGACACAGTGACAGGCAGGACCCTGGCCACAGTGTGGGGCTCACGCTCCTGCAGGACAAGGAGGGGACCGTGGGGGAGGACGGGGGCTGCCCAGGGTCAGTGCGCTTTGTGCATTTGAATAAATAAGGTTTCTATTCCCCTTGCTCTTCTTTAAGCTCCCTGTGCATTATACAGTCTAAAAATAAATGCAGTCAAGTCTATGAAATTTATAAATTTTCATCACATCTCTATAAAATACCGTCACACCTCAGCGCAACTCTCTTCTATACACAAACGCCAGGCCGGCAGTAGGCCAGCCCCGGCTGAGAAGCCATGGGTACAAAAATAACTGCACTTGTCACACACACGCCACGGTGTGCCGGGGGCCATTGCCACACGGAGGAGCACTGCGCCGCGCTTCACAGTCGGGCCGCGCCAGGGACAGCCAGGGACTTGCTCACCGCCCCGGCACTGGCTTTGGCGTAGGTCGCGTCCGGGCAGCACCAAGAGGCCTGGCGGCCATAGCACCGGGTCGTGGGCGTGGCGCGGGCCCGCCCCTCGGCCGAGTCCTGTGTGATAAAGTTCTCTCTCATAGACGTGCACTTCTCTATAGGCTGCCTGACAGCTCGGGGGAATAAAATAAGTCAGAATTGTTTATACTTTTTAAAAAACGATAAATATTTTATCTAAAACTATCAACAGTACAGACTGGATGGATCCCAGCACCTCCTGCGGTGTGCCGCGCCGATTCACAGTGGAACGCTCTCCTCCGTCCCCGCCGTCCGTCCATCCTTTCCGTCGGTAGGAGCCCGGCAGCGCCAGCACCGAGCAGCAGGCGCTTGGTCCACGCCGCCTTGCATAGTCACGCGGTGAGGTAGAAGTCCTAGTTACCTGCGGGACAGTGGAGGCAGCCGGTCAGCGGCAGCCAGCGGAGCCCAACACCGCCCGGGGGGCCGGGCGAGGTCTCCGGAGCGCCCCGCGCAGGCCCACCTGCCTCTGCGGCCAGACGCAGGGTACTGGTGAGCGTTGCGGTCCCCAGCCCACCTCTGGCGCCTTAGGACAGTGGGCCTGTGCCCCAGCCCCAGCACTGACCAGAGGCGTCACCACACCACCACCTGCTCCTGCGCCCATGGGCAGACACCTGACCGCTCCCACCATGTCATAGCCTTGCCACACCGGCACTAGCCTGCTCGGGTGACAGATGGGGCAGCTGCTGTGACGGGGGTGTGCAGTACCTGGGGTGCCAGCTGTGGTTCGAGCCACTTTGTACCCTGAGCTGTTCTTCCTAAGTTACCCAGGCTGGGCTGAAGTTACAGTCCTGCCTCAGCCTCCCAGGGAGCAAGGACGGCAGGTGGCGTGCGGCACCATGCCTGGCCACACTGTCAGGTCTGAGAGCCCTGGGGGCCAGCCCTCTCTGTCTGGGCAATGAGGTGGCGGTGGTCTACTGGGGCCACAAGACCATCTCCGAGCCCTTCCCATTGCTTGCTCTCCCTGGCTGGAGTAGACCAGGTCACAGAGCTCGCCGCAGCAGCCTGCAGTGCCCATTCAGAGGTGTGGGGCCACCTGGCTCTGGGGCCTGGACTCTCCCAGGACCCACGGGGTGCCCCAGCGGCCAGCACAGCAACCTCCCAGGCCTGAACCTCGCCCACGGCACCTGCTACACCACCTGCCTGGGGCTGGCCTGCCCTGTGGGCGGGGACACAGGCCTGTGACCAAGAGGAAGGGCAGCCCAGAGCCTGGGAGGGAGCCTGAGGGACACCACTTGCCGCCACGGGTGGGCCAGCCCCACCCCTGCGGCCGCACTGCACCGCACTGTGCACGGCCTGGCCCCGGGCCGGCGGGCACCTGTGAGGGCAGGGTGGGGTGGTTGGGGCCGGGCGGAGTGTCTCACCAGGCTCTGGCCTTACCTTACAGCATGCGAACGGCTAGCTAAGCAAGCTCGCTACCGGGGCTTAAGCCCCACAAGGTGCGCAGCGTAAGGAGGCGGCATGCCAAGGGAAACCCACACAGCGGACGGGCCCGCAGCGCTGGTCTGTGGGACAGCGGGTGCAGCCTGTGCCAGGGCCAGGTGGGCCAGGGGCTGGTGGTGCACCGAGAGGCCGGGGTGGGAGGCCTTGCGCGGGAGGGAGGTGAGCTGGGCAGACAGAGAGGCGTTAGCGGGCTGCAGCGAGGCGGCAGAGCACATAGGCAAGAAGGCCGGGTTAGCTGGAGTGGCCATGGGGCTCTGCAGAAGCACGGGCTCGGGGTTAGAGACCAGCAGCGCCGGGGGAGGCAGGGTGGTGTGAGGCGGGGTGGGCGTGTGGACGAGACCCAGGTGCTGGGCAGCGAGCGGGACAGGCAGCTGCGGCTCAGCCGGGGCTGGGGCCTGAAAGGAAGAGGCCGAGGTGCTGGCCACCGCCTGCAGGGGGCCCAGGCCCGGCGGGGCACTGCTGTACACAGTCCCGCCGCCGCCACTGCTGCCACCGCCGCTGCCGACAGTGGCTCCGAACGGGCGAGCAGAGGCGGGAGGCACCGCGTGGCTAGAGACACCTGCAATGGGAGGGAGAGAAAATGCAGCTTCACCGGGCGGCCCGGGCTGCGGTGGCCAGTGGCAGGGCTGGAGGCAGCGGCAGCGGCTGCAGGTTGCAGGTGGGACCAGCAGCAAGCAGATGTGGTGGCAGTGGTGGCCACAGCATGGCGGCGGCAGACACTTACCTGGGGCCGGGCGGGGCCCTCCCCTCCGTGCCCCCTGCCCGCCCGTGCCTGGTCAGGCCACGCCCCCGTCGGCACAGCCTAGGGCACAGCCTAGGGCGCTGCCCTAGCTAGGAGCTCTGAGGTCTTCTGCAAACGAAAGACTCGTTAGGGCGGCCAGGAGGCATGGCGCGGTGTGGTGTGGTGGCTGCGGAATGGGGCCCTGCCCGGGAAGTCGGCCGGGCGCCCACACTGCCTACCTCCGACGGCGCCGCCAGCCACCCCGGGGGGGAAGCTGCCCATGGCGTGTGAGTTGGTCAGGCGGGTCGCGGCGGACGACACATGCACCAGGCCGGCGGCGGCTGGCACGGAGCCGAACAGGGACTGCAGCACGGAGGGCCCGGCCACGGCGCCCAGGTTGGCCTGCAGCGACACAGGGCCCAGGGAGAACTGTGGGCCCGGCGCGAAGGCGCCCAGGAAGGGCCGGTGGGCCTGGGCTGCTGGGACCGCACTGCCTGCGGAGGATGCCACCGGGGTGAGGCCGGGGCCCCCCAGCAAGCCCCCGGTGGGCACGGTGGCCGCCGAGATGAAGAGGTTGTGGCCGTTCTTGAAGTCGCCGAGCTCGCGGTCCCGGGCCTTGGCGGCCCTGCTGCCGTGCAGTGGCAGTGGCGCAGTCTTGTCTGCAGGCGCGCACAGCGGTGGCCCTGGCTCGCCCGGCTCCTTGCCCGGGCCGCCCTCGCCCTTCAGGCCGCCCAGGCCGTCCAGCTGCCGCTTGCCGAAGAACGGGTTGGCCTCAGGGCCGCCCTCCTTGGCCCGCTGCGAGGGGAAGCCGAGCGGGGCACCCAGGCCGGCCACCTCGGGGCCCTTGTGGGCCAGGGAAGCACCATCGCTGAAGCCGTGTAAACTGAGGTCCGCGGCCAGGCCCCCGCCGAAGGCCAGGCCGTTGGGGGGGTTGGCACCAGGGCTGGGCCCGTCGGCGCCCGACAGCGCCCCCGGAAAGCCCTTCCTCGGGAGGGCGGTGAGCTTGGCATCGGCCACTGTGGGCTCGTCCGGCGCCGGCCGGAAGGAGAACAGGGAGCCAGCAGCCAGCGCGGGGCCAGCCTGCAGAGGGCTGTCCGCGGGCTTGACCAGGCCCACGTCTGAGATGGGCGAGAAGGTGGATTTCCACTTGCTGCTGTTGACCGGCTCGCTTGCGGGCGTCGGCTTCCTTCCCGCAGCGCTGCCACCTGACAGGGTGACACGAGGCCGTGAGAGCCCTGTGCCGGCTGCCGGCTGCAGGTCACAGGGTGGGGAGCAGCCGCCCAGCACGGAGGCCCGGGGCCCAGCCCGGCCCTGCACACGTCAGGAGGATAGCGGGCCCAACAAGAGGGACCCGTGAGGCCACTGCCCAGCTGAGCCCGTGACACCCGCTCGGCATCTGCCACTCACCGTTCTCCAAGGCCTTGGGGGGAGGAGACCTGCTTTCCAGGGAAATGGTCGCGATTTTCCTCTCAATTCTGTTGCGGGAAAGGAAAAGCCTTCCTCACTGCCTGAACCCACCACACCCTAAAAAGGCGACAGGATCCCCCCGCTGGGAAAGGACAGACAGTGGCTGGCCCAGGACCCTTCCGAGGCCCTGGCGCAGATGCCAGGACCAGGGCCACAGCGGGCACACAGGGATGCAGTCTCCCGACCCAGGGAAACATGGGGGGCTGGAGTGGGGCAGGTTTCCAATCTGACCTGCAGGCCCTGGAGATCGGGGCTCCTGTGGGCCCCACGGCTGTGCAGAGGCCCAGACCCGAGGGGAACCTAACACAGTCCCAGCACACGTGGCGGGGGGAGCAAAGGGATCTGCTGGCCCCAGGTCCGACAGGCACCTGCGTCCCAGCATGTGAAGTGTGCTTGGGAAGGGCAGGTAGGGCATGTGCACGGCAGTGTCTGCGCAGACGGATGGACAGACAGACAGACACACACAGCAGCCACGTGGAGCCAGTCTTTTGGGGGGTGCAGGTGGGCAGCGCAGGACGAGGGAAGAGGGGGGCAATCGAGCAGTCCTAGCGGGACACTAATTCCCCGGGGCAGGACCCTGGGAAACCCCAGGGGCGCTGCCATGGGGGCGCTCGAAGCGGCATACTTCCCAAGGGACTGGACACATCCAGGAAGGACAGAAGAACGGACAGAGGGCCACATGCGGCCAGCCCTGCTACACGCTGGGCCAACACTCGCCGAGACGCAGGGAGCCTATGACGCCTGCCACAGGCAGAGGGACCTTGAGGGCACAGCACAGGCTCCGCGCACAGGAGACGCCCAGAGCCACAGGTGCCAGGGAACCCACTAAGACAGTTCTTCCCAAGCACAAAGCAAGCAGGCGGGGCGAGTTGGGGCCTAAACTCCTCCTCTGCTCTCGCTGCATAGTTCAGGCTGGCCTGGGCTCACTCTGTGTGTGGTCCAGGCGGGTTCTTAAGTGGTCAATGATTCTTCTGCCTCAGCACCCCCAGTGCTGGGATTGTGAAATCCCTTTTTTAGGAGACACAGCTGGGCCTCAGATTCCTAGGCTCAGTGGCCTGAGTGGCTGGTGTGACGAGCTCACGTCACAAGCGGGTTCAGAGACTGGTTTTCCCCTCCTTGCTGTGGCCCAGCCCCTGCCCCACCAGCTGGCACCCGGGCCCACTGGCACCACTCTGGACCCGCTGCGGGCCACCCTCCTGCTGCTCACCGGGCACTGCTGGGCTCGTCCTCGGAGCCCAGCTCCTCGTCTGAGGTCAGCGGGGAGTAGTGCGCCCCATTGGTCTGGCCCAGCGGCCGCTCCTTCTTCAGCACGGGTGGCTGGTCATGGTCCTGGTAGGGCACAGGCGAGCTCTTCAGCGAGGTCTCTGGCGAGGAGATGGCTGTGATCTCCAGCGGCTGGTTGATGTTGCTGACCTGGGTGGGCAGAGTGGCTGCTGCACTCGGGGAACGGGCCGGACGCAGGCCCACAGCACAGCGCCTGCCCACTCTGCAGCCCTGGCCCCTCCTGAGCAGGAACCCAGCCAGCAGCTGGTGGGTGCTGCCCTGGGTGTGGCTACGGTCACAGCAACCGCACAGCACCACATCTGCACCCACCCTGGCCCCACACGGAGATACAGACCCAGGCCCACCCCTCAGCACGCACCCGGTTTCTGCTGCACTCACCATGGAGCTGAGGTTGAGTGGGGACCCTGAGGACTGCGTGAAGAGCCCGGCGACACTGGGCAGGGCACGCCGCTTGGGGGACACGCCTGCACTCAGGCTGGGGGTTCCTGCTGACGAGCGCTTCCTCCGGCCACGTTTGCGGCTGTCTTGCCCGTGGCCGGGCGCACACTCTCCGCGGGCACTGGGGGCCAGCGGGCTATACTTGGTGGACGGGGACTGCTTGGAGCTGCCTGCGCCGGCCGAAATGGTAAACACAATTCTTCTCTTGGCATCGCTCTCGGGGTCCGAGAAGCCGGGGTCGACGGGCAGGTCGCCCTTGCTCGTGTCGGGAAGCAGGCCCTGGGCGGGCCCGATGAGCCGGGGGCTGGCGGAGAGCTGGTGGGCAGGAGAGGCAGGTCCCGAGGCCCGAGGCTGTGCCAGCAAAAGTGGGTGTTGTGGCGTGGTGCTCCGGGACCCCACGGTAGCGAACAGGCCCCCCGATGGCTCCTCAAAGGCGGCCGGCTCTGAGCCGGGTGCTGGTGGTGCCGGGCTGCCAGCCAGGGCCCCACTGATGGCCACGGAGCCCGCATAGAAGCCTGCAGGACGACATGGGTCTCTCAGGGGACGGAAGGACACCGACCTGGGAGAAGGGCCCTGGGGGTCGCTGGTGGGTTCCGGGGCAATCCTGGACACAGCAGGAAGGTGCTGGGCCACTTGGGACCCCTTGGAAGAAGGGACAAGGACCCACCTGCCCCTGCCCTGTGTCACCCAACCCTGGGGACAAGTTGGCCCCCAGCCCTGACTACCTGACAATGGCAGCTGGCAACAGGACAGAGCCCCAGCCTGCAGCTCACCCTCCCACACTTGGTCTCACTGAGACACCGCTCTGGGGACACCTTATGGAGCTGGCCCTGGGCGCGCCCTGGTGTGGGCCTCACCCGTCACTGAGGGCAGCGACCCGTGCAGAGGTAGGGACTGCAGCCAGAGGAGCGGGAGGTCTGGCTGGCCATGGGTGGCCTCAACAGAGACCTTCTGTACGTTACTGGCCACTACCAGGAAAGTGGCTGCTGGGGCTGGTGACCACCCCCCAGGGGTGGCTGCCACCCACAGTGCAGATGGCGGGGCTGGTGTGGGGCTTGCCCCTGGCTCCCATGTGGCCTCTGGCGCTTTAAGATACCGCAAAACCCAAGCAAGGCCGCTCCCGGGACAGTGGGTGGCCCCAACACCCACAGGGGTTCACTGGGCCACTTCCCGTGTCCTGGGAACCCCCACGGCCAGCCTCGCTCCCAGATCCCCGGCGTGAGGGCTTCTTTTGTAACCAGTACTAGAGGCAAGAGTTGGCTGCGCTGCTCTGTTACAGTGCTCCTGGCCTCTTCTCTCCCTCGGACAGGGTGGTGCCAGCTATCGGGCTGAACTCAAACCTGCCGTCCTGTGCCTCAGCCTCCCCACCCAGCACCCCGAACGTCTTCCGAGCACAGTGGCCACACCAGGGACGTGGTAGGCCTTCAGGGACAGGCCAGGGTTACCTGCGGATGCCAGGGCCAGGCTCCGGCTCCCTGGGGCGCTGCTCCCAGCACTGTGGGCGTTAGCACCGATCTGTTTGTCAAGTGTGGACGCGGCGTCCCGGGGCTGTGGCCCGGGGCTGGGGGTGCTCCTCTGCGAGAGAAACCCACAGCAGTCAGCGGGCTGGGGCAGGATTCAGGCGGGGGGCTCTACTCCGCCCGCTCACGCCACCTTTCACCAGAAACAGACTGGGGGTGAGAACAGACAACACGCTGCGGTTAACCCTGGACCCCGCCCGCCCTCGGCCAGGAGCAGCAGCACCCTCGCAGTCGGCTGGCGTGCGGTGGCCCAACAGGGAAGGCCACCTGCCCCTGCCCGCCCCCTGCCCACTTGCAGCGCTCAGCCCACGCTCACCACCCTCTCGGCGCGGCTGGGCAGCACCACGCTGGCCAGGGGGATGCTGACGGGGAGCTTGTTGGGCTGCACGGTGCTCAGGGGGATGCTGATGGGCAGGCTGGTGATGGTCTCCCCGTGGCTGCTGTACGCGCGTTCCTTCCCGCCCTGCGCAGATGGACGCAATGCAGAGCCCGCCGGCCCTGGGGAGCACCCTGGCTTCTCCTCCTGCCTGGAGGGCCCTTGGCCTGGGACAACCGGGGACATCCTGGCCCCTTCCCCACCTCCCCGCTAGTCCCTGTGGCAGGTGCCCTGGGACGATAGCCTCCTGGACTGGTGTCAGGGCGGTGAAAGATGAGGCCAACCTGCCTCTCCCGTTATTACCTGGCCACTCATCCCTGGGTCCCCAAAGAGCTCTATGCATCCTCCAGGCTAGGCTGCACCCTTCTTGGAGCCCTAGTTACCTGAGGGACCCGTCCTGCCCAGCCCTCGGCTTGGGGCTCACTGGGGCAGCACCTCACCTTCTCGCTGCTCTTCTCCCCGGCCAGGGGGGCTGCCCCAGGCGAGGGGGGCCTTGGGTCCTGAGGGCTCAGCTTCATGCTGGGAGGCAGCCCGGGGCTCTGGTAGGGAAGGCTGCTCTCCTTGGGGTGCTCAGCTCTGCAACAGGAAGCCCAGTCACTCTCGGAGCCCTCAGAAATCTCCAACCCCACCCCCCTGAGTACCTGTGGGCGCTTGGAGGCCCTGAGAGGCCGGGGCACACTCGCCTCGGGTGTGGCTCACTTGCTGCCACCTTGGCAGAGCCGCCGTGGTCCTGGCTCAGGTGCCGGCGCAGCACGACCTTGGCCGGGGAGAGCCGGGTGTAGTCGGGCAGCACCAGCCCTGACAGCTGCTCCAGTCGAGGCCGGCTGGTATGGCTGGGGGTGCAGGGCACGACCTCCTGCTCCAAGGGGGAGGCCAGGTACTGCGGGGTGTTCTGCTTGGATGAGGGCCGGCTCAGTGCGCTGCAGAGCTCATAGCCGGCGGCGTGGCCGTTCACAGAGAGCTCGGGGCTCACACTGCTAAAGGGGGGCAGGGAGAACCTGGCGCAGTCCAGCTCGAGGTGCAGCCGGCTGGCGGCCTCGGCCTCCAGCTCCCGGCCCAGGACACCCTTCCCGCGGAGGGGCACCGGCAGGGTGTCGTCAGGAGGCACACAGGACTTGAGCTGCAGGAGCTCCTGCTGCCGCTGGCTCTTCTCCAGCTCCACGATGCTGATCTGCGGGGCCAGGGGTGGTGAGGCCGGTGGCTGGAGGGGTGACCGCCCCCATCTTCCCCCCACGACTGGAGGAGCCCCTCAAGAAAGGAACCAAAGGTGACTGTGCCGGGAGCTACCAGGATGCCAGTCACTTATTTGGGGTGAAAAAGCCCAAGTTGCCCACATCTGAGGACGGAACCTTCTGCAGGTACAATGGCGCCGCCCCTGCCACCCAGCTCCCTGGAGGCCATGGCAGGAGAACTGCAAGTTCGAGGCCAGCCTTGTGTCACTCAGCACGACCCTGTTGCAACATTGGCATTTGCTGCTGTTTTATTTGTTTGAGGCAGGGCCTTATATATATATATATAGTTCTGCCTGGGCTGGAATTTACAGCAGTCCTCCTGCCTCAGCTTCCCAAGTGCTGAAATTACAGACATCAACAACCAAACCTCAAAAAGAGCTGGGGCTGGAGCTAAGTAGTACGTTGTCTGCCTATTTTATGCAAGGCCCTGAGTATAACCCCTAGCACCACAAAGAAAAAAAAAAAAAAAAAAGATCAGAAGCTGTGTGAACATGTCTCTCTACAGCCCAAAGTGTAGAAACAGCCCTCATTTGTTACTAAAACAGCAATTTTTTTTTTTTTTTTTGAGACTCCGACTCCTGAGCTTAGCTGTGCGGAGTGGCACACACTTGCCCTGCCAGCACTCTGGAACACTGAAGCAGAAGAATTACCAGTTCCCAGCCCAACCTTGGCAAATGAGACTGCCCCTTAAACAAAAAAATACACGGCGCTGGGCAGTGACTCGGTACTAAACTCCTGTGTTCCATCCCCAGTACTGTGAAGGGGTGGAGGGGCTCAAGGGATCCTCTTGCCTCAGCCTCCCAGAGCTTGGGAATTATAGGTGTGTCCACCACACCTGCCTCGAGACATGTTGTGGAACCTTCAAAAGCTAGTAAAACAAGTCATTAAGGAAATGGCCTTGCCAAGTCTCTGGGCAGGTGTGGTGGCACACACCAGTGATCCCAGCAGCCTTGGCAGGATGAGGCAGGCAGAAGCCAAGTTCAAGCCCAGCCTGGGCAACACAGTGGCGTAGTGAGACCCTGCTTCCAAGTAAGAAAGGGCTGAGGGTGTTGCTTAGTGGAAAGTCCTTGGGAAAAGCCCCAAGTTCTGCAAAAAACCCCCTGAAAGTTGAAAGAACCACATCCCAGAGCTGCTCCACAGTGAGTCACCTGCAAGAATCCCCCCCCACAGGGTGCAGCCCCTGTGGGGACTGAGCGGAGTGAGGCCCGCACCTCGCCCCCAGGGTGATGGCTCCAGCAGTGCTCCTCGAGCCCAGCTCCGCCCCCTCCGCACTTCCGCCCCCGCCCCGTGAGCGCACTCCTGCTCCGAGGGCATCAGGCACCGCTGCTTCCCAATGCGCACACGCGTGCACACACACACCCCGCGGCCTCTGCACCAGCTGTTTATACTGGGAGGCGCCCAGATCCAGGGCGGGGGCTGCACCTGCTGCTCACGCTGCGCCCCGGGGCCCACCTGCAGCTCCAGGCAGTGCCGCTGCTTCTCGGAGATCTGGCTGCGCAGCGCCTGCTTCTCCTTGCGCAGGTTTTCCAGGGACAGCGTGGACCAGTCCAGCTTAAGCTCCTCGCAGCGCGCCCGGAGCTGTGGGCGCGGGGACAGCGTTTCAGCGGCACCTGGCCAGACGCACGTATAGGGGAGAACGGAGCAGACCAGGGTGGTGGGGCTCCCTGGGCGGGTGCCGGGGCCAACCTGAGGCAGTTTGCCTTGGTCCTGCAGGCAAGGCACCTGGAAACCCGCACCAGAGCCAGGACTCCTTGTTGGGCAGGAAGGAACCTTGTGGGCACCCGTGCCAGGTGACTGCAAGTTGACCAGGGAATGGGGGTGAGGGCCTCCACCAGTATGGGGCCCAGGACGGTGTGGGCGCACGCACCAGCTGCAGGCTCTGGCCGCGCAGCTCACGGTTGTCCTTCTCCAGCTGCTCCGACTGCTCCCGCAGCTGCTGGTTGTGAGCCGAGATCTCCTTCTGGGCTTGGATCAGATCATTGTAGGTCAGTGCCTTCACACCCAGCTGGGGACACAGGGAACACACAGCACAAGTGAGGCTCGCTGGCCACAGGGACAAAGGCCATGGCAACCCTAAGGGCCCAGGAGTGTCTTCCCAGGGTGGGAGGAGGGTGAAGCTTTCCCTAGGTGACAGAGGAGAGAGGACAGGAAGGACCAGAGGGCAGTGGAAGAGCCCCAAGGATACATCCAGAACCACCCCAGCCATGTAGTCCAGGCCCCAAGGAATTCCGCGAGGCGGGGACTCTCAGACAGCGGCTGCCAGGACAGGCCGCCAGACCCTGCCCGCTCCCGGGGAAAGGGCCCAGGACAGACAGCGCACTTCCAGGCTGCTACCTCGTCCAGCTTCTGCTGGAACAGCCTGTGGATCTCCTCCTTCTGGGCCTGGCAGTGTCCAAAGAGCTGCTGCACTGTGCCCAGCAATTGTGCGTTCCGCTCCTGCAAGCGGGAAGGCAGGTGACATGGGGACCGGCACGGGGCCACACACCCTGAGCCTCGGGGCCGCAGCCGCACACACCTTCTCCTGGTCCAGCAGCTGCTGCAGGTTGGCCTTGTATTGCGGCGTCTTCGTGTATGCCAGGAACTGCAGATACTGGATCTTGAAGGACTCTAGAGACGAAGGACAAGGCTATGGGAGGTGGACATGCGGGGGCTGGGGCTGGGCTGCGTCCAGAGACGGCCTGGGCTGTGGTGGTGCCCACACAGTGCACGATGGGGACCTGGGATGGCGCAGTGCTAGGCAGCATCCCTGCCATCTACCTGTCCCCCACCAGAAACACACCAGACCCAACAAACACACGTCGCAGACGCTACCCAGGAGTCCCCGAGGTGACATCAGTCAGGGATGCCACGGGGCCCCACCGAGCCCCTGCCAGCCTGCCCTGTGGGCCTGACCCAGCCCCTGCCCGTCAGGGTGCTCACCAGGAGCCCCTGGCCTGTGGCCCACAGAACCCAGCACCCCCAACCCCGCAGCTGGCGCCCACGGCTGAGCCTCACCTAGCAGCTTCTGCAGTGCGGGTGGGGTGGGCGCCGCCAGCAGCGGGTTGGGGCCGTGCCGGGGCACGCTGGGAGGTAGCTGGTAGAACGGGCTGTGAGGGGACCGGTATGCGTCTGTGGGCGAGAGCGGCGAACCCATCAGCCCTGCCAACCCCAGCCCACGAGTGGTGGTGACAGCATGGCTCTAGTCCAAGGGACCCACTGGACGCCACAGCCTGTAGTCCTGACAGCTCTCTGCCAAACCCAGGACCTCAAAACCTCCATTTGTGACACTGCTTCTGTCACTGTTTTCTCCAGGGGATTAAAACCAGTCTTCAGACTAAGACACACCCCTAACACCTCTGGCCTTTATCTCAAGACAGGCGTGCTAAGTTGCCCAGGTTAGGTTTGCACATGTGACCCTCCCGCCTCAGCCTCCCAGGGGTCCTGGGACAACGGGCATGCACCTGTACACCCAGCCCTGCTTGAGCGTTTATCACGAGATCTCCCCTGGCAAGGAGGTGAGGACCAAGCCCCCAGCGCTATGCGGCTGCCAGCAGAGGTCACCTGGGAGAGGGGTGGCCCCTTAAGCCCCAGGGAAGGCAGGCACCTCTGCCTCCCAAATGATGACAGCTGGGACACAGCCAGGAGCCTGGAGGCCGGCCAGGACAGTGCTGCTGCCTCGACAAGGCTGGGTCAGAGGTGCAGCCCCCACATGACACAGGGTGGCCCGAGGTCGCTCACCCTGGGGCGAGGAGGACGCAGTCTGGGACACGGTCTGGGTGTGGAGGAGATCCAGTGCAGTTTGGTTCTTCTTGGGCTTACGCTCGGGGTTCGCAGTGTTCATCTTCTTGGGGCGCCCACGCTTCCGACCAGCCATCTTTCGCCCTTTCTTGTTCAGCTTCTTCTTCCGGGCCTTGGAGGGCGACGGCTTTTTGACTGTGGTCACCCCCGTCTTCTCCTCCTCAGCACCAGAATCCTGGCGGACGGAGATGGAAACAGTGGGTGGGTCCCGTGCTCTCTGTGGAGAGCAAAGCAGGGTACAACAGCCCCCCAGGTCTCAAGGCCCCGCCCCTGGTACCCCGCTGTGCGTGGCCAGGCCTCACCATGGGGGCCTCAGTGGGGCCGGCTGCCTTGTTTTCGGGGACCTTAGTCGGGGTGGTCGCGTTGCTCTTGTTCTCTCTCTGCTGTCGGCGCCGAGCGGCTTCTTGTTCCTCCTGCGAAGAGTCCAACAAGGGTCCTGATGGCCCTGGCACTTCCCACGTCAACTCCACTGTGCGGACCCAGATGGGAACACTGAGGCACTGAGGCCTAGCGGCAGATCCCACAGGCCACCCACTGCCGCAGAGAGGGATACAGGCCAGGGCCACAGGGAGAAAGGGAACAGCTGGACAGAGGGAACTGGAGACGGAGGAAAGGTCTGGCAATGCTGCCCTGCAGCAGGGAGCCCAGGGTCCCCAGGGCCAGGCTTGGCCTCAACATGCCCGAGAGTCCTGGGTGCCTTCTGCACACACAGGAAGGACATGGCCAGAGGGCCAGGCGGGAGCCAGGCCAGCGCACTCCCTTTGTCCAGGGAACAAGGACAGGGCTTAGAGCCAGCCAGCCCTGCGAGGGTCTCTGGCTGTCCAAAGGAGCACCTGGGACAGAACCCGCGCAGCAGCCCAGGGCAGAAGGGTGGCGTGAGGCAGACAGCGCCTTCCCAGCCCCAGGCTCCCAGGATCAGCATGTGGACGGAGTGATGGGGTGGGCACAAGGGAGGCTCATGGCAGAGACTGGACCCGGGCCACACTCCCGCCCCTCCCAGAAGCTCCCTGGCACTGAAGCAAGGAGACAGCAACAGGCTTACCCTGAGTTTTGGATTTTTCAGACTAGAAAAATAATTTTCAAGCTAAAAAGAAATGAAAAACACAGTTAGTAGTGAATCGCAGACTCTGCCAAGATAAAGCTGACGCCCCAGATGTGTACATCTGTAAGCCGCACCCACACCTGGGGACTGAGTACACCAGCGGCCGCCAGCAGAGGTGACCTGGGAGAGGGGGGCCCCTTAAGCCCCAGGGAAGGCAGGCACCTCTGCCTCCCAAATGATGACAGCTGGGACACAGCCTCCCACAGTGCACCCCAGGGCCCCCTGCTCAGGCCACACAGCCACAGCAGCAGAGCAGCAGAGGTGGTGGCTCAGCCTGCAGCCCAGCCCAGCTGCCACACGGCACTCACAGGCTGGGCCTCTCAGGGAGCAATGCCCTGCACCCTGCACAGGGCAGGCAGCGGGCAGGTCCCAGGCCAGCCAGGCCATGACAGGGCACGTGGGAAGACAGCCCCAGCCCGAGCACTGTGTCACACAGAGCTGGGAACAGGCAGTGGAAGGGAGACACTGCAGGTCTCTGGGTGACAAGGGCACACCCATCACCCTGGCATGCCACTCAGGAAAACAAGCACCTGCCAAGCCCAGCGCTACCAGGGGGCCATGACGCAGGCCTGGCTGCCACCTGCAGAGAGAGGGTGGGGGGCACAGCAGCCTGCGGACACCATAGCGGCGGGGACACTCACTATGGTTCGGTCAATAGTGTGCAGGTAATAGGAGACCGGCTTCCCCGTCCACGACACGGAGCCTTTCAGGGGCGACAGCTCCACCACACGCATGATGGTGCCGATGTCTGGGGGAAGAGACAGGTCAGGGCCATCGCTGTGCCTTCAGCTGCAGAGACCTGGCCCCAAAAGCCCTGCCAGCCAGGGAGACAGACCCTAAGCTATGGCCACCAATCTTCATCTCTGCCCACCATGCCGAGTGGTCTGTGGCATCCCGAGGTCTGATCCAGCCCCCGGGCCACAGAGGTAGGGACATCACGTGACTGGCGGGGCTTATCAGGAGAGGCCACGCGCCCAACAGAGCAGAAAGGCGCGCCGGGTGACCGGAGACAGCCAGACCGCGATCACCAGGACACCAGAGATCACACAGGCAAGAGGTGCCGCGCAGGTCCCCAGCCATGAGCCCACAGCGCCCACAGTACCCAAGGCCGGAGCCGGCAGGGTGCTAGAAGGACAGCCCTGCCCCACAGCCCCCCACACCCCGAGGCCCTTCCTGCCCTGTCCCCCCTCTTAGAGGTCCAGGTCTCACCCGGGTGCTTCTGCTTTCCCCAGGACAACGGGTGACTTTGGGGGCATCTGTGGCTGCCACAATTGGGGGCTGGCACATAGCAGGCAGAAGTCAGCGATGCCTACTGCCACCCTGCAGTGCCTAGGTCACCTGCCCCAGAGATGACTGCCCCGTGGGAACCCTGCCAAGGGGGACAGCCTGTCTTTCTCTCTCTCTTTTTTTTGTTTCTTTGAGACAGAGTCTCGCTCTGCAGCTCAGGCTGGCCTTAAGCTCACTTTGTAGCCCAGGCTGATCTGGAACTCACAGCGATCCTCCTGCCTCAGCCTCCCAAGTGCTGGGATGACAGGCGTGAGCCACCGCGCCCGGCTCCTGGACACCCTGTCTTAATGTAGGTCCGTAGTTCAGAGGAATCAAGACTTTTAACCTAGCGACACAAGCGCTCATTACCACTCAAGTTTCTGCTGTTTATCCTGAAGTTCAGAGGCGCAAAGGGCTTTGAGGACACAATTCTCCCACCTGAAACACAGAAACCGATTACTGGGGTAAAGAGACACATGCACAAATCACCAAGAAGAGATGCAGCAAAAAGTTACAAAGAAGAAATAAATGCTCTAAACATAAATGTCCAGGCCTGACTCCTCTCTGCTTTCTTACAAGGGAAGAAAACTGCTCCTTAACTGCCAAGTGTCAACCCACACACCTAACTCCTTGAAAACGTGCAGGGCGGGGGTGTTGTCCCCCATCGGTGCTCCCGGCACTACGGAGGCTAAGGCAGGAGGACCGAAGTTTAAGCACAGGCAAGACAACATATTGAGATAAGGAGACCCTTCTCAAAGGAAGAACAAACAGGGCTGGAGATGCAGCCCAATGCAATGATCCTAGGTTCCATCCCTGGTGCAGCAAAATAAATCAAAAGCTGTTTTCAGGTGCTCGTACAATCTCTCTGGTGTTGACGTCTGACCCCACAGTGCTGAAGGGAGCAGGGCTGACCCTGTAGGGCCACGTCTCAGACAGCACTGATCTTGCTGCACGCTGTGTTGCTGCACCAAAGCTTGGGAAAAGGGTATGGTGGGGGGTGACAACACTAAGGACCATGACACGGTGGAGGGAAACACTACCACAAGGCAGTGAGGCTGCCACCACAGATGGCAATCCTGGTGCTCACTGGGACACGAGGAAAGCAGGGCTATCAGCGTGCACACGGTGAGTGTTTATTTAATAAGCCACTGCAGGCTGAGGGTCCAGCATGGTGACTACCTAGCACATAGGAGGCTCTAGGTTCCATCCCACCATGCAAGTGCACATCCATACACACACACACACACACACACACACACACACACACAGAGCTGGGCACAGCAGTGCTGGCACTGTAGTCCTAGCACTCCAGATGCTAAGGCAGGAGGGTCCCCAGCCTGGGAAAGACAGGATTCAAAGCCAGCCTGCAATACACACCAAGACCTTGCCCCAGAACCCAAAACCCAAGCAAGCCACACGGGAAGAGCAGGCCAGGGCACAGCGAAGCAAGGCCAGGCTTCCGTTCCAACCCAGGCCTGCAGGCTGGGGACCTGTGCAGAACCAGAAGAGCTCACTGAAGACGGGTCCTTCCCAGCCACTCCTCCTGCAGCACGACGCCACTGCTACCCCACCACATTCTAAGCACAAATGCATAAGAAACCTTGCGATTCACCACGCTGATCGTTAAACACTGGTATTACCATCACTACCTGCAGCTATGAGGCCATTTTATGCATATAAGAAATTATACATTCTATACAAACATACTGAGAACAGGCATGCTAAATATCTATTAAGTACACACATACTAATGCTTTCAAGAAGCTAGCTTTTTATTATAATAAAGAAAAACAAATTAAAATTCAGAAAGAGCCACACATAGTGACAAAAGCCTGTAACCACACTACTCGGGAGGCTGAGACAGGGGCAAGATGACCACACTGAGTTCAAGGCCAGGCTGGGGACACAGTGAGCCCAGAGCCAGCCTGCACTACACAGTGAGTCCTTGACTCAAAACGACAGACAGAACAGAGGCTGAGGCAGGAGGACTGCAAGTCCAAGCCGTGCCCAGGAGGCTTAGAGAGCTGGCAAGACCCTGTCTTAGGATTTCATCAGAGAGCTGGGGCCATCGCTCAGCTGAAGCCGTGGGCTCCACCCCCAAGACTGAAGAAATCTGCAGAGTCAAAAGGAGTCCAAACACACACGGTCACACCCATGCGCATGCCCGCACCCCAGTGCAAGGGCCGGGAGGGGGCAGCACAGGGACCAGCCCAGGTCCCTGCCACAGCAGACAACAAGCACAGCTGGCCTCATCTGAGCTCCACAGAGGGCAGAGATGCTGTGGCATCTGGTCCACAGCAGTGGTCACCAATGACCTCCCATCTGCCTGGAATGGTGTAACCATGGAGGAGCGTGGCCATCCTGTCCCACCGTGGCACCAAGCCTGGCTCTCCTGACAAGCAGGCTGCCCAGCACCCAGGAACCAGTGCGGGACAGGCCAAGGCACGAGGAGAGAAGTCCAGGACGTCAGTGACCTCAGGACACAGCCCAACGCACATAGCGGCACCGTTAGGTCACCGCTATCAGGGCTGGGCACGGTGCAGGGCCAGGCTCTGGGGTCCAACCACGTGCAGAAAGCAAAATGCCAGAAACAGAAACCGGGACGCAAGAGACCAAGTCACAGCAACACTGCACAGGAACACTGGCAGGAAACTGTGGGGACCAGGATGGCTGACAACGGAAAGCACACCACGGCCAGCAGAGGACAACAGTGCCCACGGGGCAGGAGGGCCCTCAGGAGGGACCCAGGGGCTTCTTGGGGGGCGCGTGCTGCCTGCTGCTGGTGACTCTAAAGTAACCCAGAGCAGCTTCCTTCCACACATGCACAGACCCAAAAGCTCAAGGCCGTCCCCACCCCTGCTGCCTCCTGGCACCTGAGGATGAGCAGCGCGGGGAAACCTGCCCCCGACACCCCAGCTGGGGCTGGGGCTGGGGCTGGGGCGCCGAGGAGCTGTGGCTGCAGGAGAAGCAGCGCCCTAAGCTTGCACCAGAAGCAGTCACAGCCCAGGCCTGCAGGGCAGGCGGTGACCATCAAGGCCCCCGTGGGCTTGCCTGACCGGGGGGAAGGGGCTCTGAGGGAGGGGCTCAGGTGGACCGGCCACCTCTGCAGCTGGGAAGGCGGCCGCTCACAGGCCACAGCCTGGGCACTGGGGATCTGATGCAATGGGTAGCGGAACCCAGGCCAGGGTCCAGCACCCTGCAGGGCGCGGGCACCAGGAGGCAGGGCTGCATTACCTTCCTTCATGTTTGCGAAGCGCTCCTTCAGCTGGTGATCCACCTCAGGACCAAAGGCAAAGTTATTCACAAATATAACACTGCAAAACAATGTTCCAGTTCGGTGAGACCAAGTGCCACGCGACGCGAGTGCAGAGTCCCAGCACGGACAGCGGGCTGCTGCTGCCACTGCCAGGCACTGCCCACACCTACCCCAGGACGGTCTGCAGGGCCTGGGCCATGGGAAGACACCGCTGCGCCCTGCCGGACGGGCCAGGGTCGGACCCATGACAGCGCAAAACCCACAGTGTCCAGAGATACTCCCTGGCACCCCGTGAAAAGCAGAGTGGTCACCAAGGACCTGACAAGCACAGCAAGGACAGTGACTCTGCCAATGGCAGCCCTCTGGAGACCAGGCTGGAGCTCGAGAGCAAAGCAGGGACATGGTGACACTTTACACCCCAGAAGACATGCGCCAGGCCCGTCACAGCCTGTGACAGGACAGCCAGGCCCACTGCATGGGACCAGCACTGCCCCACATGGGAGGGCAAGTGGAGACACAGGTGGCAGAGACCTGGGATCCCAGCCCACAGCCATACCTCGTGTTGGCAATCCGCTCTCTCCACTCCTCTGACAGGAAGTCACCCCGCTCCAGCTGAGGAAGGAAACACGGGGACACTTACTACCACGACCCTGGCCGCGCCACTGCGGAAAGAACATGAGATGAGCGGGGTCGTGAGACGGAAGGCGGGGACCAGGCTGGCAGGAGTGGGCCGGCCCAGGAAGTGGGGTCACGCATGGCACGCCACAGAACACCCCGAAGTCCAGGGCGCAACCTGTACACGGTCCCTCAGGGAGCTCCCCATAGAGGGTGCCTGTGCCCCCAGGAGCATTGTGGCATGGGCACCCCATCCTCAGACGCTGCCCCCGCAGACCTGTGGGCAGGCACAGTGTGGCTGTTGCCATGTGGGGCTGGGGAGGGTCCCCGCCCAACCCCCCTCCAGCAGGAGCATGCGTAGCCCCAAGCCTGGCAGCAGAGGCTCCGGTAAGGCCTGCTGACGGCCGCCCCTTTCCCCTCCTCCTCCAGCCAAGCCTAGGCAGAAACTCCAGGCTAAGGGCTGTGCAAGCAGAGGGTCATGGGCCAGTGTGGTGCCGGGGCCAGCGTGGTGACACCCAGTGACAGGGTTCTGCAGGCCCTGTGAGGTCTCCCACCTGCCCCACAGTGCCATCTCGCTCGCTGGCTGTGCCCAGGGTCCCACTGCTGTGAAAAGGGCCTCAGCCAGGCCCGCTGGCATGCGCTTGTAACAGCAGCACTCCCTCCCAGAGGCTGAGGCAGGAGGGCTGCTCAGTGAGACCCTGGCTGAAAAAATCAAAGGGCTGGGACCTGGCCAAGCAGCTCTTCCCTGCCTGGGCAGCAAGGAGGCCTGGCCTGCTGACCCCCTGTGCAGTGAAGAGACCGGGGAGGCTCCCCTCCACCCGGGCACACTGGCAACATGGCCACAGCAGCCTCTGTGGTAGGGCCATCCTGCAAGCACCCCAGGGGCCCACACGCTGCCATGGCCTGGCAGAGCCCACAGGTCCTACTTCCCTGGCTCTTTATCTTTTTCTTTTCCTGTTGTTTTGTTTTGAGACATGGTCTTGCTAAGTTGCCCAGGTTGGTCTCAAACTTGCAACCTTCTTGCCTCACAAGAGCTGTGGTGACTAAGTGTCCCCCAGCAGGCCAGGAAGGCTGAGAGGTCCCTGCAGACGAGCCCCAACCCACCCTTCCACAGAGCTGCCCCTGCAGCCGAGGGCATCCCTGCCCTCCTCTGGGCAGTGGTCCCAGGGTCCCAGCACCAGAGGGCGGGGACCTCAGCCCAGGACTGGGAGGTGGCCCTGGAGGAGGACGCAGCACTCATGGGCTCCAGCTGAGGGAGGAGCAAGGGGCGAGAGCTGGCCAGCAGGGGCACAGGCGGGCATAGGCGGGCAAGGCAGCTCCCGGGCGGGCAGCGGGGCACATAGCTCAGCATTGCACTTATTGCTCTGCATGCACCAGGCCCTGGGTTTGAGCCCCAGTGCCACCAAAATGAAAAAAAGCCACTCCTGAGAGCCCAGCACAGCAACAGCCGCAGGAGGGAGCAGGTCGGCAGCCCAGCGGCCACTGCTGCCTGCCAGGCCTCTGCAGAGGCGGGGATCCCTGGCCCTGGACGCAGTTGTGGGCCTGGAAAAGTACACTGGGCTATTTTTAGGCTGCTGGCATTTTTCCTCTTCCCCCTTGAGTAACGGAAGATGGGACTCAGGGCTTGCCAACCAGGGCGCCGAGTCAAAGCCACAGAGCTGCTCAGAAGCTTGTTCAAATAGCAGGACACAAGTAACCGCCAAAATGAGGCGTGAAAACAGCCAGGCATATGCTGGTCATGGTGGCACATGCCTGTAAGCCCAGCCCTTGGGAGGTGAGGGCAGGAGGACTCTGGTGAACTAGAGGCCAGCATGGGCTACACTGAGCGCAAGGCCAGCTTGGACTACATTCTGTCTCAAACACTATCCCTCCAAAATCACAGCCAAGCACGCCCAGGGCAGTGGCACATGCCTATAATCTCGGCTGTTTAGGAGGCTGAGGCAGGAGAATCACAAGTTCCAGCCCTGCAGGGGCTAACTCTGCAAGTTAGGGAAAAACCGAAAAAAGAGCCGGCACCAAAGCTCAGGGGCAGAGCACCCCAGTCCCACCCGCAGTGCTGTGGGGTGGGGGGCCAGCAGACTGTAGCTCACACCCTGTCCGGGGACAGCCAGAAGTCACAGGGGACACTGCTGGAAACAAGGGCAGATGCCACAGGCAGAGGGTGACACAGTTGCCTACTAACCCTCAGCTGGGACCTCCAGGCTGCCCACAAGCCCATGGCAAAGAGCACCCTGTGTCCAAGTTCTGCTTACAGCCAAAGGCAGAAACCAGAACCACAAACGAGTACCCCAGACCCCGATCTGCAGAGTGACAGCAGGCTGGCCACACCATAGTTCCAGCTGCATCACCGACCCACGCCCTTCCAGCCTGGCGCCGTCCACCAGGGATGACAAGATGAGGAGAAGAAGACACACCCAGGGCCCTCTGTCCTCACCCCTGCCTCTCCCTCGCCAGTGCAGGACCCACTTGGGCCTGAGCAGGTTCCCTTTGGGAACTGTGGCCCTGAGGAGCATGTGTCCACGATGCCCTTGGAAGTGCCCAGCCCTCCCCGGGTGTGGGGTCCTGAAGTTTAACAGGGCACACTCCGGGGAGGGGCACGTGGTGTGCAGCCTGGCTGCTCCGGGACCTGTCAGTGAGCCCTGGAGACGCAGGGCCGGGAGGGTGGGAAGGAAGGGTCTGGGATGGAGGTGAGTGGGTTTCGCGCCTCCCCAGCCTCGGCGACACACAGCAAAGACCTGGCTCTTAAGGGAAACGGGGGAGCCGTCAGCCCCAGCCCTGCCCCTCACTGAGGAGAGGGTGCAGAAGAGGCAACCACGGAAAGGCGGGCTGGTACAGCAGTGTCACCCGTCATGCTAGCACTCCACGTGGCTGAGGAGGGAGGGCCACAAGTTTGAGTCCACACTGGACAACTTAAGTGACAAGCAAGATGTGTCTCAACAGATAAGCAAGGGCTGGGGATACAGCTCAGTATGAAGGCCCTGCTTCAGTCCCCGGTGGACTAGAACACAGTGAAAGACAGGAAAGAAGGCGGGGTGGGCCAGGGTCACCTCCCAGGATCCGCGCGCCAGCCCAGGACACTCAGCAAAAACAGAGGAAGAATTTCCCCAAGTCCCCAGGCCCACTACCCACTACCAAAAGCTGACCAGTGTGGCCCACCGCCCAGGCAGAGGCCCCTGAGGTTGTGT
Source organism: Hydrochoerus hydrochaeris (assembly GCA_004027455.1). Classification (NCBI taxonomy): domain Eukaryota; kingdom Metazoa; phylum Chordata; class Mammalia; order Rodentia; family Hydrochaeridae; genus Hydrochoerus; species Hydrochoerus hydrochaeris. Next base: position 109,740 of record PVLA01002953.1, on the reverse strand, counting down.
GGCCACTCCACGTCCAGGCCCAGTGGGGACAGCTCAGCAGCCCACGGCTCCACTGCCCACACACATGGGGCCCACGTGCCAGCAGCAAACAATAAAACAGAAACAAACCGACACCTGAAAGCGTCCACTCAGCCACCACACGCACGTGGGACAGGAGGGGACAGCACACCTCTCCTGGGGAGGGCAGCACCCCACCCCAAGGTGGGCCCTGCGCAGGTCAGTGGGGAGGGCCGAGAGTGCCCCAAGCGGGAGGGAGAAAGGGAGGGACACTGGGCCTCCGCTCGGGCAGCCCCAATGGGGAGTGTCCTCTCTGCCGCTACCTCAGGTCCCCAAGGATGCCCTGGAGGACAGAAGGTCCCAGGCCAGAGAGGCTGGTGAGGCCAAGGCTCCCACCAGGCCAGAGACCTCACCAGGGGGTGAGGTGCCATGCCGTCCACTTGGCAAGACAGGGAGGAGGTCAGGAGAGGGGGCTGGGCCTGGGGCTGGGCTGGGCCAGGGTCGTAGCACGGGGCATGGAGCGATGGCACTCACTGTGTATTCTGCATGCTTTTTTCCATACCATTTCATCCACTTCCTGAACTCTCGGTCCATGGTCTGGAAGGCAAAGAGGTCACACAGCCCGTCAACACTGGGCAGCCAGGAGGTCCCCAATAAGCCCACGTGTCCACAAGGCTACAGCTCCCACCAGTCCTTTCTGTCCTAGCAAAGTCGCCAGACCTCAGTTTCCAAGCACAGCCCCGCCGAGACATCCCCGGGTGGGGCAGCGATCCAGGGCCCCGGCCCTCTAGCGCCTAGAGGCCACAAGCCGACATGCCACTCACAGGCCCACTGCCCACGCCCCGCTGCTCCCCAACCTGGGCCACAGCAGAGCCCGCGCCTTCGCAGGGGGAAAGGGACAACCAAGGGAAGGGGGCAGCATGCCGGGCTCAGTGGAGGAGCTCAGCGCCACCCGCATCAGGAGGGCGAGGGCCCACAGCAGGGAAACAGGGACACAGGGGCCCCGCCAGCCTAGCAACCCCCAGAAAGTGCCGCTAGTCACAGCACACATGCGCCCCTCATCCAGATGAAACTTCTCGGCCCCGCAAGGATGCTGCACCGACAGGGCAGCCTGAGGTGCCAGCGCCGAGGCACCCAGCTCACCTCTGACGTCCACTCGCATGCCCTGCCCCAGGACCACGCACCTCGGCGTACTTGGCTGGGATGTCTGCTTTCTCGACTCCGTAGTGATGCTTGCAGTTGGTGGCTGCAGCGACCTGGAGGACCACCTGGCCCACACCTTCAATCAGAGAAAGCTGCGTCAGAGGCCGCCACAGCTTTGGGACAAATGCTCAGCACCCAAGGACACTGCCACGTGCACACCATGGGACACAATGTCCCATGACATCAGCAGGTGTAGGGCAGGGGACAGCTCAAAGACCAGGACAGGTCACTGAGGACACCTCTACTACGCCTACCCCATGCAGAGGACTCAGCAGAGGATACACACCTCTACTCACCCCTCAACCACACCAGCTGTCCGTGGCCCTCAGGGTCACGTGCAGGGAAAAGTGTCCCCATTGGCACGACTGAGCCACTGAGAGGGGACAGCACCAGAGTGGCCCCCGCCCAGCCCCTGCAGGCTCTGCTACAACAAACGCCCGGGATGCGAGAGGCAGCGATGCAGGCGCCTGGAATTCCCCAGCCGATGTGGAAACCCACCGCTGCCCAGGTCCACGAACAGGTCATCCTCCGTCATCTTGATCTCGTCGATCATCTGGGCCACCAGGTCGAAGGAGGTCTCCCCGTACACCTCGGGGGAGAAGGGCTCATAGTTGTTGAGCTTCTCAGGGTCGGTCACCGAGTGGTTGTAGACCTGCTGCAGGATGTGCCGCAGAAGCCCATTGGACGGCCGCGTGTTCAGCTTCATGGGCTGGGTGGTCCCTTTCCACTGGGGACAGAAACACAACGGATGCGTCACGCACTCATGGGCGGCTGGCTGTGCCCACCCCACCCGGTTACTTTCCAGTTAGATACGGCAGGCACGGGCGCTGCGGTGCAGTGAGGGTCCACCCGGCGCCTGGGGAGCCCTGAAGACAGCGCCAGTGTGCGCATGTGCAAGCGCGGCCGGCCGAGGGCTGGGCACACCCGACTCTTCTCAGCCCTGCCCCAGGGGGACCCCTGCCTAGCCCCGGCACACAGGCAGCTTTCCCAGGCCCAGGTTGGCTGGGGCTCGGCCCACCAGCTCCCCCGGGACAGGAAGGCCACTGGCCTCCTCGGCTCTGCAGCTCTGACTCGGGAAGGCCACCGGGGGAGGAACCCAGCTGCCAGCCTGGAGGGGTCGCTGCGTCCCAGCCCTGGCCTCGGGCCCGTGCTCGGCTGTCCGTACCCAGGCGCCAGGCCTGGGCCCAGGCGTCACCATGAGGACCTGCGCCCTGACTCCTATGACAGGGGCGTGAGGCTCCACCCTCTGTGGCGCTAGCTGCCTGCCCACACTGCCACACCCCCAGCCACATGGCACTGGGACAGTGTGGGGCGGTGGCAGCAGGGTCTCCGGGAACAGGACCGCAGCTGAGGGGCAAGAGCGAGCTGCTGGCCCTGGTGAGGCCGAGCTCCAGTACCAGGAGCCACACGAAGGCCCCTGGCCTGTCGCTGCCCACACATACAGGCCGGCCACCCACTGAGCACTCCATAGAGCTGCGAGTGGCACACGGTCACCCAGTCACTGGCAGGCAGCCACAGGGGACTCAGCACCACCACCCTGGAGGGAGCCACAAGGCCACACTGCGCCCCCACCCGCCCCCACGAAGCCAGATCTGCGGCTGCACATCCCCGCTGGGCCAGGCACCAGTGTGTCCTATGCAGCCCCACTTGGCTGCGCCCAGCCTCCCCAGGACACTGGGGTGACCAGGATGGAGACGAGAGTTGCTGGCTGGCTGGAAGGCAGAGGTGGCCCTTGCAGCCTGGGATGCTGCCTCCGCCCAAAACTCTGCCCTGTCCGAGGGGAAGGGGGCAAAGATGACAACCCTCAGCCTGCTCTGGAAAATGGACTGAAGCCAGCCGGGTCCCGACAGTGCTGCCACCAGTCCCCTGCACCAGACACTGATCCTCACACCAGGCCACACCACCTGAGCCCTACTGTGTAACCTGTCTGCAGGGTCCTGGGAACCTGAATTCAAACACCCACCAGAAGAATGGGACATGTTTGGGTGTGGTGAGGCCACCTACCAGCTGGTGGATGCTGTCGATGGCCCGATTGTACTTGTCACACAGCCTCTGCATGCTCTCGAAGCTGAAATAGGCAAGAGAGAGGTACCGTCCCAGAACAGGACTGCACAGCTGGGGGGCTACGCCACTGCCACTGTCACTGGCGGGACCCAGACCCTCAGGCAGGAGTGGCCAGCCCTCCTAAGGCCCAGCTCCAGCACCAGGAAGCACACAGAGGCACAAGCCAGGGCCAGGGCCATTCTCAGGCCTGGCACAGGGCAGGGCAGACCAGATCTGTCCCCGTGAGGAGCTCCAGGCCAACGCCAGCACACAGGTGGCCGGGCTTGACCAGGAAGTGCCGGCCAGGAGACTGTGAGGGCAGCCTGGGCCACTCTGGGTCCAGGGCTCCAACCCAAGGTCAACACACAGCAGCAGGCACGAGTAGAGACAGGAGTCTGCCCAGAGGGCGGCACAGGGCCAGGCCCTCACTGTGCCCAGATGGAAGGAAAAGACTGCAGCCTTGGAGCCACCCTTTCTCCCCAATGGTCCAGCCAGTGTCCCGGCAGCGCTCCCATGCAGGTGCACTAGGGCCACCAGGCACAGAGTGAGGCCGTGGCTGGCCCCAAGGACCCCAGCTCTGAGGGAGGGGCAGCTCCCCCTGCCCACTTGGGGAAACCCTGAGGCTCCCGGGTGCTCAGAGACACAAACGGAATCACAGAGTAGTGCGTCCCCTAGCGGGGTCTCCCCCACGATCACTACTTCCCACACCCGCAGGTGCAGGGGCCTCTGTTTCTATCACACAGGGGTAGGGCCCAGCGCCTTCACACTGAGTGCCACCTCCAGTCCTCTTCAGCTTTACTTTTTAAATAAGAGGCAGGTCCCACAGTTACCCAGGCTGGGCTCCAAGACGCGAACCTCCCACCTCAGCCTCCTAGGGTGGCGCGCTCTGCAGGGAGCTGTGTATCCCCTAGTCTGCTGGCAGACCTCTGGTCAGCCATGGGGCGCTTTCCCAGAGGGCCCAGGACAATGCCAGTGCCAGTGCCCACAGTGCTGGGGGAGCCCAGCTACACACTCAGAGCCCTCACCCAGGAGCGGGGCTGGCCTCGGGCCTTGCACAGCGGCAGGTATCTACCAGCACTGTACCCACCCTGCGCTGCGTGCACCTGGTGTGGGCACTGTATCTGAATTCTACTCTCTCCACCCTGCAGGAGAAATCAAACCCAAAGCACAAGTCCAGGACACAGGGGTACAGCAGGCCCCACAGCAGGGCAGCTGGGAGCGGGGACCCTAGCGCTATGGGCCCCCACTGTGCAAGCCCAGCCTGATGGCAGCACAGTGAAACCCATCTCACTGTGGCGGAAGAGAGCACCAGACGGGAGAGGCAGGACACGCCAAAGCCTGAGGACGCCTCAGAAAGCACAGTGATAGCAGGACACGGGATCCCAACAGTGGCAAAGAGCACTGCCGCATCAGTGCCGCCAGGGAAGTGCACAGGCCCGGGTCCCCACTCAAGGCCCCACTGTGCACTGGGACAGGCAGGGGTGGGCAGCACCACGACCCACCGGGACCACACAGTGTCCCCCGATGGGCACCAGGAGCCCACGCGTGTCTGGGAGCTGCCTCCCTCCTAAGGGACTGCCTGGGAAACCCCACAGCCCCCCCACTGCTGAGCCCCGTTCTTACTCATTCCAACCCTCACATCCTGCCTTCAGCCTGGACAACTGAGGATCACCAAGCTCCGGAGACCCAAGGGGCCGTCCTGGAGGACATGCAGAGCCTCAGTCCTCTGGGCTCGCCCTGCAGTGACCCTGCACAGGCGACACTGCATGCCCACCGTGGGCTGTCACATCGGCCTAGAGCCTGACCTCTGCGCCCTCCCAGCCTTCCCTTTTACTTTCAGAGGCAGGGTCTCACTATGGAGCTCAGGCTGGCCTTGAACTTGCCACCATTTTCCTGCCTCAGCCTCCCAGGTCTCGGATCACAAGTGTACACCATGGCCAGCCTGTGTGCCTGTGAGGTGGCGCCCCCTGAAACCCCCAGGAATAGTCAGGATCCTGCTGGTGTGCGCACATGGGGTGCAGGAGGCTGGCACAGCCCAATGCCACAAGGACAGAAGCTGCCAGACCTCCCCACCCCACCCCACCCCACCTCGCCATCTGGGTCCTTATCACACTCCTTGGAAGAAACCAGTGCCCTACCAGGCCTCTCCCCAGGAGGTGGCTTATCTCGCTTGGCCTGCAGCGCCAGGTCACCCCTGCCCTGGGCACTGCTCTGACAGGAGGGCCCAGTGTGCAGGCCGTGGGGGGCAGGGCCGCGTACTGCTCGGAGTGCAGCAAGCCCAACTGGAGCCTAACGGAGAGGTCAACGGGTGAGGCGCCAGACTCGGGTCCCTGCGGGGTGGGGGAGCCGCGAGTGCTCGGAGCAGGGCAGCTAGCACGGCTGGAGGAGCTGCTCATCTGGCCACCCCACTTCCCACAGCAAAACAAGCCCCTCTGGCGGGCATTCTCAAAACGCCTGGCCCTCCACCACTCCCTAGAAGGAAAGCGCTAGCAGCCTCGAGGGCAGGCGGGCGTCACAGCCCCTGGCAGCCACTGTGGTCCAGGCCTCTGAAGGCCAGCAGGGGTGGCCTGGGTGGAAAGGCTGATATCTGGCAGCCTCGCCAGCTATAAAAAGAGCTGCTGTTTATACCACGTAATTCCACACACACTAATCCAGGTTCCAGCCTGCGAAGTTTCCAACTCTGTCCTCACACTGCCGGCCCTCACCAAGATGCGACAGACATTTCTAAGCAAAGTCACCGCAAGGCCGTGGTCAGCTCTGCAAGAAACCCTGCAGCTGCCACCATCGGGGAAACGCTCATCCTGGGAGAGGGGGCTGCTTACCTTTTGGTATCATAGTCAATTAAGACATAGTTCTCCATGGCCAGCTTGAGATCTGGGATTTCCTCACAGACCCACCTGAAACAGAAAAGCAGAAGCCACAGGGTGCCATTTAGCAGGCCTTGCCTTTTTCGGTTTGTCTTTGTTACAGGCCTCAAACTCAACTCTCCTGACTCTCGTACCACTCCCAAAGTAAAGCATACAGGGCTGGGACGTGGTCCAGAGGTAGGGCACTGTCTAGGACCTGCAAGGCTTTCTGCCCAATACCCAGCGCTGCAAAAACAAACAAAACAACAAGTAGAAAAAATATCATGCCAGGAATGGTGGCACACATCTTGTGCTCAAGACGCTGAGGCAGGAGGATCAAAAGTTCCAGCCCAGCCCAGGCAACTTAGTAAGGGTTTGAGTCAATAAATAAAGAAGTGTGCATATGGTGCGCACCTTTAACTCAGCACTCCTGAGGCCGAGGCAGAAAGATCTCAGGTTAGAGCCCAGCCTCGGCAAACTCAGTGACTTAATGGGACCCCATCTCAAAACAAAAATTTAAGAAAAGCGGGGAAGAGAGGATTGGCACTGCAGCGCAGCCCTAGAGGACCTTGCTAGCACCCACAGGGCCTTGGATTCCGTCCCCAGCCCCGCTATGTAGGAGGACACTGCTGAGACTGAGCCGCAGGCCCTGTGAGGACACCACAGCTACTGTAAGGTGACGGCATGATGATGCTTCCTAGAGAGAGAGGCTGAGAGAGGCGGGGGGGGGGACCCTGTGTGAGGCTGGGGAGGCCAAGGAGAACACAGAGCATCCTGACACTGGCAGGCAGCGGGTTCCGGGCACTGCCCTTGCGCTCAGAGCCCTGGGTGCTGCCCTTCTGGGCTCCAGCCACCCAGCAGCACTCTGGGAACCCCAGGAAAATAATGTACCCAGAAAACCAGTGCTGCACACTGTTTTTGACACTGGGTCAACCAAGTGCAGTTGGTCTACAAGCCGTCGTGGTCCTGTAGCTCAGGGCTGGCACAGTGTCAGGGCTAAAGAAGCTCGGGCCTCCCCACAGGCACCCTGACCTAAGTGGAGGCCCCACCCCGCCTCCCGCCACAGCATGGGGCAGCCCCCAAGCCCCGCCCCCGCCTGCAGGTGCGCTGAGCTGTCCGCAGAGGAGAAGCAGTAACTGCCCTCTGGACAGGTCCTGACCCACTCCAGGCCTGAGAGCCACGTCCGAGCCCACTTCCTTCCTGGACTCAGGGAGGGCATGCTCTTCCTATTCCCAGGGGAGTCCCTGCACTTGTTTATTTTTTGGAACCAGGGATCCAGCTGACAACCTCAGGCTAACCTCCTGCCCCTGGGTCCACTGCCACCTCCAGGGCTGTTACTCAACAAATGCCAGGGATGCTGAGAACAGACTGAGGGCACATGTGTGAGAAGCCCACTGCCCCGGCACGCACTGTCCTTGGGCCCTGGCCTGGAGCTCCCCCGGCCATGTCCACCCACACCAAGGCGGCGGCCAGCACTCACCGAATGGTCTCGATGATTTCATGAGCAGCATCGTGGTGTTTGTCCTGCAAAGCAAGGGCGGCAGCTCAGATGCCGGGCCCCTGCCCACCCCGTGATGGCCTTTCGCCTCCCGACTGTCCCAGCCACCCCCACGGGACCCCGCGGCCCTGGCACTTCCCCAGCTGAGGCCTGGCTGTACTTTGTGCTCCTACCTGGATCTGACATGCGGCTGGCAGTTCACCGAGCCCCACAGGGGTCCCCTGTGTGACGGAGGCCAGAGCACGCCAGGTCTGCAACCCAGCCCCAGACCCCCATGCCGCCACCACCACCTCCCCCTCTGTGTTGCCCCCAAGGATGCAGCCAACAGAAGCCACGGATACGTGAAACACACTGACAACAGGACAAGTGGCATGCAGCACAAGCCTGTGACCCCAGGGCCCAGGAGGCTGAGACAGGGGCAGCGCTGCAAGTCCGAGGCCGGTCTGGGCCAGGCGGCGTGTTTGCAGCCAGCCTAGACGATGCGCAGCAAGCTGTCTCAGCTCAGAACAGAGCACAGCAGGACAGAGGGACAGGGAAGGGTGAGAGCGAGGGTGTCCAGCCTTGGGCTCCCCGCCTCCCAGCAGACCCCGAGGGTCTGGAGGGTACCAGCCTGCTCTGGAGACCACCTTGCCCGCACCATAGTACCCTTGAACAGCACCCACGGGCACAAGTCCCAGCATTCCTGGTCCAGCACCACTGGTGGTGACAGGGACACTGCTCCATACAAGTGCTCTCCTGGCTGTGGCCCTGGGCTGGAAGAAAGCGGTGCACCGCAGTCTGCCTGGCAGCCCCCCATTCCCACCATCTCCGCACAGCTCCAGGGCTTCCCTGTGGCGGGTCACGCCACTCCCCATGACAGAATTCCCTGCCCCACCGCCAGCTCGGTCACTAGGGACCCGGCTCCCCTGCTCGCCCATGCCAGGCTCCGCCCTGCAGCGCTGCTTCCCCTGCTGCATGCTGGGTTCCCCTGCACCCCCAGGGACCTGGGATCCACCAGCACCCTGAGAACTGGCAGCACAGGGCCCATGTGACCAGGCCCTGGTGCCCACACCACCCAAAGCTGCCCAGGCCACTCAAGGTGCCACCAGCGGGTTCATTCTGTGACAGCAGCCACCCAGACCATGGTGCCCACACCTCCACGGTGAGTGAAAAGCCCTGGCTGGCAGGGATGTGAGGACAGTGTGTCTGCAAGGGTCAAGCCCACCCAGGAGCCGGAGGAACTCAGCCCAAGACTTGAGGCCCAGCACGCGACGCCTGCTGCGGTCCAGCACCCAGCAGCCAAGGTAACTTCACAACCTAGTGAGGCCCTGTCACCAAACACAGCAGCGATAATGATGGTGATGATGACGATGATGCCACTGGGTGTGGGACTCAGCACGCAGCCCTGGGTCCAAGCCCCAATGTCACCGAGAGGCCCAGGTCTCCCTTTCACAACAGCTGCTCCCAAGGGTGACCACACACCCACGGATGTTTGTTTCAAATTCATTTGATTTTAAGGAGAAAAAAAAAAAGAAGAGGAAGGAGAAAAGAAAAGAAAAAGAAAAACTAAAACAAAATTTCAAAACACGTGAATCAGGACAGCAATGGCACACACGCTACCACGATCATCCCCAAATCATTCACCCTGGGCTCCGGACGTCATCCCTCAATCGTCCCAACACCCCCACACAAACCGTTCCCTCCAGAGAGCTCAGAGCACTCAGTGGCCCAACTATCTTCACTAGTCTTCTTACACACGATTACTCACAATTGCGTTGTTCCAGCTGCTCACACTACTGAGACGATAGTGAGACGATATGTTTGCACATATGAGTCTGATCTATTTCATTTATGAGTATGATCTCAAGCTGCCTCCATTTACCTACAGTCTCGAGTCCATCCTTCTTGATGACCGAGTAGTGCTCCACTGCATAAAAAGCCCACTTTTCATCCACCCCTCAGTCAGTGGGCACTGAAGTTGTTTCCAAGATCTGGTTATACAAACTGCGCTGCTACGAACATGTGCACACATGTGTCACCGCGGTCTGATGTTCCTTAATTCTCCTAGGAGACACCCGAGAGTGGAATAGCTGGGTCATGGGGAATCGCTAGCTCTCGTTTTCTGAGGACTCTCCACGCTGATTTCCACAATGGCTGCACCAGCCTGCACCCCCACCAGCAGTGGGGAGGGCTCCATTATCCCTACAGCCCCGCCAGCATTTGCTATTGGATGATTCCTTGCTAACAGCCATTTTTCCGGGGTGAAGTGGGATCTGAGTTGTTCTAATTTGCATTTCTCCAATGACCAGTGATGCTGAACGTTTTTCCCCGTATTTATTTGCTGTTCGGACACTTCACCTGAGAAGTGTGTGTTCACCTCGGAGGCCCACCTTGGGACGGGGTCTCTAACCTGGGAGGATGATTTTTCTCAGTTCTCTCTACGTTCTTGACAGCAGTCCCCTGTCCACTCTGCAGGCCGCGCTGCAGGCTGCCTGTCTGTTCTGCCGCTGGTTTCTCTAACCAACACACCCAGTCACTCACGCCCACTGCAGGGCACGACCTGGGCTGGGCTGCAGCCACTGAGGCGAGTACCTGCCTAGCACACACGAGGCCTCGGGTCCCAGCCTCAGTACTGCAAAAGTGTAAGTTACGAAGTGGAAAGGGGAGAGATAAAGCACACCATTCCGTGACCTAGCACACCCAGAGCTGTACAGCTATCGCTGTCTTTTTAACAGTGCTGAGGGCTGGGCTACCACCTTCCCGCCCAGCTATATTCTCAGCCCTGCCTATGTTTTGCCTTGAGGCAGGGTCTCACTAAGTCACCAAGTTGTCCAGGCTGGGTTCATACTTGTCATCCTCTTGCCCCAGCCTCCCCCCAGTGCTAGGTTACGGTGTGTGCCATGATGCCAGCTGCTAAACCTTATCCTTCAAGGCAAAAACAAACAAACAAACAAAACAAACAAAAACAAAGCCAAGGTCCTAGCATTCCTACAAAACCCTCCAGAGCCAGAGGTGCGGCTCAGCAGCAGAGGGCCCGTCAGGCACACGGGAGTCTCTGGCATCCGTTCCCTGTGCCAGAAAAAAATACATAAAACCCCCCGAATTCCCAAGGCCCAACCTGCCGACACTTACGGGTTCTTGGGATGTCCCCCACCCCCATGTGCCAGTGCCTCTCCTCACTAACAGGGCTCCAAAAAAGGGACACATGAGCCCCCCACCCCCGCCACCTCACACCAGGTGTAACGGCTGGTATCTAGATGACCCCTCAAAACCCTCATGTGGCCTGAGGTGGCTGGATTAGGGTAGGTGAGTATGGATTAAGGATGTGGTACTGGGGTTAAGGGTACCCCACCATGGGTACGGGTGGCACTAGTCAGTAGGCTTGTAGACTGGACGGAATAGGAAGCAACAGAAAGAAGCCACGCTTTTCCAGGTCTGGTGGTGCACTCCTATGATCCCAGCACTTGGGAGGCTGAGGCAGGAGGATTGCTGTGATTTCAAGGCCAGCCTAGAATACAAAGTAAATGAAGGCCAGCCTGAACTGCAGAGTGAAACTCTGTGTCAAAAACACCAAAATAGGGCCAAGGATTTAGCTCAGGGGTAAAAGCGCCTGCCTGGCAAGCGGGAGGTCATGAGTTCGATCCCCAGTACCAAAAAATAAAAAATAAAATAAATAAATAAATAAAATAAAAATGATAAATAAATAAATAAAAGCCAGGCTGCTCAGGGGCATCCTCTGCCACCTGGACACAGGAGGGAAGATTCCCATCTGGGCAGAACATGTGGGACACCCCAATATCCCAGCACACAAAAACACGCAACTTATGCTCAGGACCTGCCCCAGCATTCTCCACCCAGTACTGCGGGGCAGTGGTGACCCGTAGGTAACTGCAGCCACTGCAGTGGGACCGCAAGTCTGCCTGGGAAGATGGCTTGCTGCTCCTCAGTGACACATGCAGATCAGCGTGCAAGAAGGGCGGTGAGTGTTGACAAGACCTGCATGAATACCACACCCAGGACATGACATGCCAGGTCTGGAAGCAGATGCAGGCATGGCCTCTAGACCAGGTGAAACCCACAGCATAAGCACTTGGCCCCCAAAAGCCGGGCGTGGTGGCTCACCCCTGTTATCCCAGCACTCAGGAGGCTGAGGCAGGAGGATCATTGTGAGTTCGAGGCCAGCCTGGGCTACAAAGTGAGCTCAAGGCCAGCCTGGACTGCATAGCGAGACCCTGTCTCAAAAAGACAAAAAAAAAAAAAAAAAGCTCTTCCCCCCCCCCTGCCCCCTGGGGTGCCTCTCCTGGGAGGAGCTGAGGCAGGGGCCTCCTGTCTCTTGTACAGGAGACACACCCAGGGTGCTTCAGAGCTTCTTTTATGTCCGTGTTGGTGGCTGCGGGACTTCTAGACACTCCTATGCCCACCGGAGATCAAGAAGGAAACGGGATGAAGGCGGGCAATACAGACCCAGGGAGCGTCTGTTCTGCTCAGCGCTCCTCTCTGCTTGCTCACACACTCTGTCTCTGGGGTGTGTGGTACCGGGAAAGGAATGGAACCATGGCCTTTGCAGTGAGCTACACCCTAGCACTTTTCAATTTTAAGATAGGTCTTGCTGCTCCCCTCCCTGGTAAGCAGCCGTGGCTCGAGTGAGCAGCGAGCAACCCAGGGAGAGAACCAGGCAGCCAGCGCCTCCCAAGATCCCCACCATGGTGAAACTTAGGGCGCTGGGTAACAAAGGAACCTGCTTGCCTCCCTGGTAAGCAGCCGTGAGCCTACCTGTGCTCAGGCTGAGAATCAAAAATCCCATCTTCCCCCCCTCAGCAAATGGGAGCAAGGTCTGAGCATCTCTTGGGAGGATGACTGTATGCAATACAGCAAATACGGGGGAGTTCCTTCTATCATCTCTTTGAAGGCAAATACTGTTATCACTGTTTTGCTTTGTTCTGATTGTTTTGCTCTATTCAATACTCTGTTTTGATAGGTTTTATGATGTTCTGTATTAGGTTTGATTTTTCTATACCTGATTGAAAGGACAACTATTGTGAGGATAACGAGATATACCATGGTACCTATTGCTGTAATCCCGGTAACCTGCTGTGAAGTTCTGTACCAACTTCACTGCACTGTCTCAATTGGCTTTGTTCTGTCTTGTTCTGCTGTATTTTACTAACTTCAAAATAAGAATAAAAATTAAAAAGATAATGTCTTGCAAAGTTGCCTAGGCTGGGCTCAAACTTTTTCTTTTTTTCTTCTTTTATAGAAGACCTCATTGAAGACTGTCCTCAAACTTGCAATCCTCCTGCATCAGCCTCCTGAGTGCTAGGATTACATGGCATCGAGCTAGTTTTGTTTTCTGAGATAGGGTCTACCCGGGCTGGCCTCGCACTCCTGAGCCCCTCCTCAGCTTCCGACTGCCGAAGTGCAAGTCTGCCTCGCCACTCCCAGGGCTCCCCACTCCACAGCTGCTCAGTGATGAGGAGCCCTGAGTGGCCACTGTGCTGCCCCTCCATCTGCTCTGGGACATGTCTGCTGCTCATTGGCTCCGGCCCCAGACCTCTGCTCCAGCTGGGGCCCTTCGGGGCTCGGGAAAGCCAGGACAGTGGACACAAACCCCCAGACACCAACCACATAGTGACAGGTGTCACCAGGTGCCTCTAGTCCTCCCGTCTTCTGCAGAACCCAGCAGGGAAGGAGACAGCTTCACGGATGCACAAGCTGCTGGCCAGGGCTCTGGAGCCTGCACCAGGGCCAGCAGGGACATCCAGGAGCTGCGGTCAGGGACACCCGGCCTAGCCTTGTGCGTCACCGTGGCTGTGAGAACCCCTCTTACTCGGCTTTTAAAATAGCGTCACACTATGAGAAGGAAAGAAAGGGCAAGTGACACAGCGCTGAGCAACTGCCAGGCTCAGGCTGAGTCAGGGTGTCAGCCCCCCCCCCCCCAGCGCGCCATGATTCAGCTCTCGGAACAGCTTCTCCTCACACCAGCGGGGAGCGCGGCCAGGCACTGAGTCACCAGAGCAGAGGGTACCTGACCCAGCTGCCTTTGCCTGGAAGTCTGGGCTGCGCCTTTATAGCGAGCATCACAGCTCCACCAAGTCCCCAGGGGGCAGGGGAAGGGCCACGGGGCTGCCAGCAGACCCAAGTCCAGCTCCAGCTGTGGAGGGGCCCAAGGAGGAGTGGGCCAGCCGTGGCGGCGCATGCCAGCCTGCACGCCGTAATGAGACGGCCTCAAGAAACAGAAACAGGCCACAGCACCCCTGCTCCCTAGCACGCACGAGGCCCACACCTGCAACCCAAGAGACCAGGCCACGGGGTATGTGCCTGGCTGCGCTGCACATGCCGAGCACAAGGCCCACGCAACATTTCAGATCTGACCGAAGTCCCTGCATGTCCACAGGCCACGCTCACAGCGCAGCATGAGCTCATCCTACCTTATTTGTTCTTCTACATGGGCTCCTGCTGTTTCCCAGGCTGGCCTCAAACTCATGGGCCCAAGCAATCCTCCTGCCTCAGCCTCTCCAGAAGCTGGGCCTATAAGATACACCCCTGCACCCTGCCAACGGAACCTTTTAAAACCTGACCCTGCATCTGAAATTCAGAGGGTCTGGGCCCTGGCCCAAGTTAGGGAACAAACTTCAGCAGCCCTGCTTCCAGGCTGGCCGCTCTCATCCAGGAAGCAGGGTGGGTGTGGACTGAGGACTCTCGGATGTCACAGGATGAGAGTGGCCTTGGACAGCTCCAGAGCAGGCCTAAGACCAAAGACGGCCATTGAAAAGCCCTCAGCTGATTTCAGTGACCACTGGGACTCAGAACATCCATCCATGCCCAGCAACATGGGGCTGCAACCCGTGCCCTTGAAGTTCAGACAAGAATGGGCAGCACTGCTGGACACAGGGGCGCATGACTGTCATCCTAAGTACTTGGAAGGCTGAGGTGGGAGAATTACAAGTTCAAAGGCTGTCTGGACAATCAACAAGACCCCCACCTCAAAATAAAAAGGGGATGGGGTGTAGCTCAGTGGTGAGCCTAGGCCTGCCATATGCGAGGCCATGGGCTTCACCTGTCCCAGGTACCACAAAAAACAAAATATGGGACATCTTTCTGGGCCTTAGCACTACCACCACCCAGCTCTGGTCATGCTCCGTGGGGGGCTAGCCCATGCTTACTGGGGCAACCAGCTGTCATGGGCTTCCCCCATCCAGTCATGACAAGTACAAAGGTCTCCACATGTCCCTAAGCATCCCAGGAGGGCCGCTAGTTGATGGCTTCTACCTATACACCTAGCCCAGGGTGCCCTCACGTGAGCAGGGGCTCTGTAGTGGCTCGCTGGGGACTGAACTTGAGGAACGTGGGGAAACACAGGGTATTTGGAGTATTTCCTTTTTGTGGGGAACCAGGAATCGAACTCAGGACCTTGCGCTTGCCAGCCAAGTGCTTATGCCACTGAGCTATATCCCAGGCCCTTGGGGTAATTTTCTTTTTTCTTTCTTTTTTTTCCCCCTATCTTTTTGAGACTGGTTCTCACTATGCAGTTCAGGCTGGCCTTGAGCTCACCTTGTAGCCCAGGCTGGTCTTGAACTCTCAACTATCCTCCTATGTACTGGGATTACAGATGTGTGCCACCACACCCAGATCTTCGCTGTATTTCTTAACAGCATCTTCATGTGTGAACTGACAGTTACCCCAGAACAAAAAATGTAGCTGGGTACAGTGGGACACATCTGTTATCTCAGCATTGGGGAGGCTGAGGCAGGAGGATTGCTGTTCGCTTGAAACCAGCCTAGGCTACATAATGAGCTCAAGGTCACCTTATATAGGGAGACACTGTCTCAAAAGAGGGTGTTTGGTCTGAGCTGAGTGTGAAGACCCAGAATTCAATCCCTAGCATCGCAAAAAATAAAAGGCTTGACTACTGGTCCTCAGGAGGCCAAGAAAGGAGCTCAGAGCCAACAGACTACAGGGAGAGCTCAAGGTGCCTGAGCTACCGGGCACCAAATAAAGCTTAACTTAAAAAAGAAAAGGACACAACTTCTAGGGAGAGGCTGGGCTGAGGGCAGGCAGCCCCTCTGGCCCCTCCCAGGCCCTGGATGTCCTCCGGAGGAAATGGGCAGGCAGGGTGACCATGAACCAGAGACCACAGCAGGACAGCTCATACTCCAAGATGCAAAGAAAGCCCCCCACCCTTGTCACCTGGGCCCTGTGAAGCCAGCCAGCCCTCAGCCCACACACAGCAGTCTAAAGGCCCGAACAGGATTAAGTGAGACATACACGGCGAGGTCAGCGGCAGAAAATACCTTCTGAGTCACCACTGAGGAGGCGGTGGCACACTCCGCCCCCCACAACTCACTCAGCCACCGCCGGGCTTCCAGGCACTCACCAGACAGGGGACACTGGGCTGGGAAGGCCACCTCATCTCCTCCGCCGCCCACGGCCGACTGAGTCACTGCAGGGAAGCCCCCTCCCAGCACCTCTCAGGCTTTCCCCCCACCAGGCCTGCCAGGTAAGCCTCCAAAAATATCGCTTTGGCCCTTCCTGCCAGCGACAGGTCACCCAGCACAAGGGCTGGCCCTGCGCCCCTTCTGCCTCACATCTGTCATTGCGTAAAGCTGGTTTCAAAGGTGGACATTTCCGATCAGGGACAGCTGTGGCTGTTCCCACTTCCTTCCTCCCTCAGAGGTCGCCTCCTCTGAGAGGCCACCCTCTCCTCCCCAGGGGGCCATGCTGGCAGCCCAGCCCTCAGGGACCTGGGCTGACCCTTCTGTGCCTGGCACTGGGGCTCTGCTGACCTTTCCCAGCCTCCCTTGGTCTTGGAGGGCTCCCGAGATCACTGCTAGTCCTGATGTCCCCCGCCCCCTGAAGGACAGATCCTGAGCAGACACTTACGGCACTCTGCCCTACAGAAGCCCAGCCCAGCCCCAGGGTATTTCCCTAACAGGACAACCTCAGGACGCTGCTCTCATGTAAACTCCTAGCAAAACGTCCAGGGCCTTGCGGCAGGTTGGGGGGTTAGTCCCTCTGAGTTTCTGTGTGTCCCACATACACCTGCTGGCTCTGGACAGGCGGCACAGCCCCAGCAGGAAAGGACGCCTGGTCCCTGCCAAGCCAGGCCCAGCCAGCGGCCAGTGGCCAGCAGCCAGTGGCCAGCAGCCAGCCCCAGTCCCGCCCGCCACTGGAACGCTGGCTCCCGCCAATGAGGCTGTGGGTGGGGACAGGGCTACAGTCACTGGGTGAACTTTCATCTCGGGACCGGGAGAAGCGAGCAGAGCCAACCTGGCAACCCCGCTCCACTTGAGGGCCATAGTGGGTTCCAGGGAATTCTCAGCTCCTCCAGCACGCAAAGGGGCAGGCAGGGACTCGGCTTTGGGCACTGCCTGACTGTCTGGGCAACAGAGGGCAAAGAGAGGAGCCCTCCACCCTCCCAGCTGTCCCACACGCTGCTTTACTCTGTACACACATGCACGCGTGCCCATGCTGGAAAGAGCCCAGTGTCCTGTGACCCAAGGCAAATGAATGGATAAACAACCTGTGGCCCATTGGTGCACCTGGCAAAAACAAACGGAGTGAGTAACCTTCACAGGGCGCCGGGCTCTTAGGTACTTTTTGCTCAGTGAATGCAGCAGGGCCAGGGGGCTACTATGTACTCCGTTCATTCGGGAATGTCTGGGAAAGTCGAGACCAACAGAAGCCAGAGTCCAAGCCAGGCCTGTGACTGTCGGTCCAGCACTCTAGGAGGCTGAGGCAGGGAAATAGCAAATTTCAGCCCAGCAGGGGCCGTTCAGTGACTTACTGAAGTCTGTTTTAAGGGAATAATAAAGGGCCAGGGATGGACCTCAGTGCCACACATTTGATTCATACACACACACATGCACAACAGAAGGGGTGTGTGACAGGTGACAAGGGCCACAGAAGGAAGCTCTGGATCACTGGAATTGTTCTGCACCTGGAGCAGCTGGAGGTTAAGAGACCCCAGGCATTTGTCAAAGCTCACAGAACTATATCCCTTAAGAAAAAACAAGGGAAAAAAATCATATCATAGGTGAACTAAAAGAGGAAGAACTACAAATTAAATTTCAAACTTCTACTGCCCCGCTTGAGTGATCTCTTCAAGAGAAAAGGACTGGGGATTTGCGCGTGGAAACGGTGGGAGTTTCCATCCCAGATCCACACATGCTGCCCAACAGGAAAAGTCAGGCAGCGCACCTGCCCTCTGCCGCCGCCGCGCACCAGCGGGCACCGACATCACATCCCCAAAAGCTACCAAGGCCAGGACGAGGGGGCCCCAATGACCACGCGGACCCCAAGGTGCCTGCCCAACCTGCCTGCTCCGATTTCCACCCACACACGCACAAGGCGGTGCCCTGGGACTGGGACGCCGACCCCACTTCTTGGAGAAGCACTGAGCACTTCGAGCACCCCACGGGGGACCTTTTTTTACATTTACACTCGCGCTATCACTTTCCCAGGGTCCCTAGGAACAGGGGTTACAAAGATCGGTCCCTTCCTGCGGTCAGTCCCATACGATCCAAAGGAGTGGGACAATCTCCCCAACTTCCCACCGTCGTGCCGATCTCGCCCCACCGAGAAGGGGAGAGACAACCTCCCCAACTTCCGACGGCCACCCCGGTCCTTCCACCCCCCCACCCACCCCCAGTCTTCCCAGACAAAAATTCCCAATTTAAAATAAATCTAGATAACGAGGGAGACAGAACGAGAGGATCCCCAAAAGTAGACACATGAAGTGTCGCGGGGGTGCCAGCGACAGGGACACCCTTGGCCAAGCCACCCCGACCCGACCCGAGTCCCGGCGCCTGCCCGCCAACGGCAGCCGAGCGGGCGGGCGCGGGGCGACAACGGCCGGGTCCCCGACCGCGACTCTCTGGGTCCCCGTCGTCGGGGAGGGTGGAAGATCAGGAGCCCGGCGCAACACTCACGTAGACCGGCAGCGGCCACGGGTAGACGGCGGGCTCGGCCCCCACGGGAGACTTGAGCCTCAGCTCCAGCTTCTCCCCCATGTCTGCGCGCGCGGCCGCCGGACCATGCTAGTCGGGCGGTTGGGGGAGGGGCGGGGCCGCCGGCGAGAAGGCGGGCGGAGGAGGGGGCGGGCACAGGGAGGGGCGGGCGGTTGGGGGGGCCCGGGCTGGGCCTCGGCCGGCCGCCTCCGCTGCAGCCGCCGCCGCCGCCGCCGCCGCCGCCGCCTCGCTCCCGTCCGGCCCCCGGCTCCCTCTTTGTGGTCACAGGCCCGGGGCCTCCAGCGCCGCCGCCATCTTGGCCCGGCGTGAGGCGAGCACAATGAGCCGGGGGCCGGGTGAAACCACTCCCGCGCGCGCGCGGGGGGGCCCGGGCGCCAAGAGGCGGTTCGCGGAAGCAGCCCCGCCCGCTGCGCCGCGCGCGCTACCCCTCCGTCGTCCCGCCCCCATGGACTCGCCCGCCAGTGCGTACCTCACGCACGCACGCACGCTTGGCACGCACGTCCTCGGCTGCCCTCGAACGCCCCCGCCGGCCGGAAACGGGGACCCCGGGAATCCCTGCGGGCGGGTGGCGAAGAGTGGCGAGATCGAATCCCACCTCCCCGAACCCGTCTCGACAAAACCATCAGTTATCTTTTTAGTATCGAATCCAGGACCCTGGCCTCACTCCAGGCACAGCGCACTTTGCACAGTAATTCTGGGTTCTGGATCTTGCCCCCAACCGCCGAGTACTGAGAAATGAACCCAGGTCCTTCACTCGAGCTACATCGCCAGGCTTTTATTTAGTTTTTTCAAATTATAGGGTTTTGTGAAGTCGCTAAATTGTCCGCATTGGGCTCAAACATTCCATCTTTCCCTCGGTCCCCCAGAGTGCTGGTGTAACAAGTATGGGCCTCCACATCTGGAAAGTAATGCTCTTTTTTGAGAACATACCATACATCAACTACAGGCCATTGACCTGGTGAATATAGGGAAAGGTCCTTCTCGCAGAGCCTCCTTGCATTTTAATCAGGGTGATGGTCCTGGAGGAAAACGTTAGTGAAAGGGTCAAGTGCCCCCAGACAATGGTCAGATTCCTGTGTCACTGTGGCTAGGCCACAGACCAAAGTCTTTTGGTTTTTTGAGCCAGGTCTGACTATGCATTTCAGGCTGGCCTTGAACTCTCTCTATAGTCCAGGCTGGCCTCGAATTTGGGGGGCAGTCCTCCTGCCTCAGCCTCCCAAGTGCTTGGATGACAGACCAGAACCACCAGGCCTGGCTTGGAACCATGGAGTTTTAAACCATGCAATATTCTAGATGTCACTATTACGGCAGCTAAATTAAATAAAAATTAATACAGTCACAAAGGGAATGGGCTCTCAAGGAAGTCAGCACAAGAATAAAGACATCAGAATTGTGGCTGGAGGCAAGGCTGGAAGATTAAAACTGGGCATGGTGGCACACACCTGTAAGCCCAGCACAGGGGAGGCTGAGGCAGGAGGATCCTTGCCACTTTGAGGTGAACCTGGGCTACAAAGTGAGCTCAAGGCCAGTCTGACTAGTATAGTGAAACCCTGTCTCAAAAACCAAAGGGGGAAAGAAAAAGTCATAGATAAGCCAGAGTTAATGTTATTATAGACAGTTAATTAGGCAGAAATGTTGTAGGCAGGCAGGGCTAGATCTCTAAATGCTGACTGCGGAGAAATCGCATTCACTGCCAACCCTTTCAGGAGAACCGTCTGTTCAGTCCATGTGCTGCGTGGCTTTCTTCCCCATTTGATCGCCATTTAACCAATATTATCTAAATGATCATTAAAATCTTAGCACAAAGTCTCAGTCGTTGAATTGTGACTGTTAAACAGGGCTCAAACCGTCCATCTTTCGTGACCTCGTGATCTTATTGGTTGGCCATAGGTTCATCCCACCTCATACCCACTTTCGTGAGATCCCATTGGATCAATGTCACCTAAGCGACTGTACTTATCATCTTATTGGTTGATTGTAAGTTTTTCCCACTTTGAATCCGCCTCACCTCTTGGTCTTGCTCTATGAAATCTCCCTTGAAAAGCCGGGTCCTCCGGAACTCACTTGGTTCCCCTGTTGTCTCTGTTAGACAGAACTTTTCTTTCCCCAATAAATGGATTTTGCCCTTAACCTCTGTTGTTCCTGGAATTCATTCTTTGATTTTAGAGAACAAGATCTCTTACCAGATCTTTAGCAGATTGGGAGTTACATTGCTTCTCTATCATCATTGTGAAGATACTTTGTTTTAGTCTGACTTTTTTGGGGGAATGGAACCCAAGGTTTCACCCTTGTTAGCAAAACTCACCACCACCGAACTATACCCCAACCCTCAACTAGGTCCTTTTTTTGTTTGTTTGTTTGTTTGTTTGTTTTGAGGCAGGGTCTCACTATGCAGTTCAGGCTGGCCTTGAGCTCACTTCGTAGCCCAGGTTGGCCTCCAATCTGCAATGATGCTCCTGCCTCAGCCTCCCGAGTGCTGGGATGACAGGCAGGCACCACCAGTTTCAACTGGGTCTTTTTAATGAGATTGCATCAGCCGATTTCTGAGTAATGCAGATAAAACTGCTAACTAAAAACCACAAGAGGTCATGGTTCTACACCCTGCCAGACCAAGATAAAAATCAAAATGGAGTCACTCCTTTTAAAATTCCAGGTCACCAGCTGGGCACCATGGCACAAACCTGTAACCCCAGCGCTGAGGAAGCTGAAACAAGAGGATCACCATGAATTCGAGGGTAGCTGGAACTCCATAGTGAGTCTCCATCTCAAAAAAGGAAAGAAAATTAGGTGGTATATACCTAATATCCCCACACGTGGCAGATTGAGGCAACCACAAGTTCAAAACCAGCCTGAGCTACCCTTCAAGACTGGCCTAGACTACACAGCAAGACCCCTCTCGATAAATAAATGAATAAAAGTCTAAGTCACCAAACCAAATTATACTATTATCTGACTTTCCCAGAAATCAGAAGGGAGAACAGTCAAATTTAATTTCCTGATGGACCAGTTACACTCAGCAAAATAATGAATTTCCCACTGGCCATGGTGGTGCGTCCCTGTAATCCCAGGATTTGGGGAGGCTGAGACAGGAGGATGGAAAATTTAGGAAGGTTCTGGTATCTGGGAGAAAAAGGGAGGCTGAAAATGTACCTCAGTAGTAGAGTGGCCCAGGGTTTGATCTGTACTTTGCCCTTCACAAAAAAAAAAAAAAAATCCTATGAAGTCTGTTTAGTAAAAATCATTTTCCCCCCAGAATCTTCTTTACTCTGACTTTTCTCTTAGTAATTTTCCATCCACGGGTTCCCTCCTCTCTGCTCCTTGGCTATAAGTTCTCACTTTTCCTTGATATATTATTCGTTTTGCAGCAATCCTCATCCAGCTGATTGAAGGGCTTGCTTTTTTCTTTTGTCTGTTTTACTTTTCTTTTGCATTAGGGGACATTGAAGCCAGCGCCTGCTTCATGCAGGCAAGGGCCCCTGCCGGGCAATGAATGGAGCCCCCAGCCCCTGAAGACCATAAGGGACCCAAAGAAGGTCCCTAAGGAAGGGAATTCAGCCTCCATACAGTGTTGGATTCGAGCTGTGACATCCTCTTTTCCCTGTGTCTCCAACCTGCATGCCCTTTGCATTTCGGACTCCTCCGCCCACACAATCCTATGAGTCAGTTCCTTAAAATAAATCTCTTTCTATATATACACAGTGTCGCTCTATTTCTGGGGAACTGAGTAATAGCTGGGGAGCTATGAGCTCGCACTTTCGGTATCTCTCTGCCAAGTTACAGCTCCCCAGTTATTTAGGATTACAGAATGGGGTCCCAGGAGGTCCCCCCCGCAGAGGAGATACAGACCTCGGCTCACCTAGCCATGTGGGTAGACCCTCGATTTGTCTCAGGAAAGCACCACAGAGCCAGGCAGGGTGGTGCACACACACCTCTATTCCTAGCATGAACAGAGGCTGAGGCAGGAATATCGCCAAGCCAGCCTGGTCTGCATAAGGAGACCCTGTCTCCAAAACAAAAAACAAAAAAGCATTTCAGGGCACATCAGAAAGAGGCATCAACATTTTGTTGTTGTTGCTACTGTTTTATTGTTGTTTTTAAAACATGATCTCTTGGGCTGGGGGTTTAGCTCAGGCTCATTAAGTGCCTGCTTGGCAAATGCGAGGTCATGAGTTCGATCCCTGGCACCAAAAAAAAAAAGAGAGAGAGAGAGAGAGACAAGATCTCTCTGTGTAGTTCAGTTCACTATGGAGTCCAGGCTGGCCTTGAACTCTTGTCAACCCTCCTGCCTC
Organism: Hydrochoerus hydrochaeris; assembly: GCA_004027455.1. NCBI lineage: Eukaryota > Metazoa > Chordata > Mammalia > Rodentia > Hydrochaeridae > Hydrochoerus > Hydrochoerus hydrochaeris. Next base: position 86,918 of record PVLA01002953.1, on the reverse strand, counting down.
AGCCTCCTGAGTGTTGGGATTATAGACATCACCCAAGACACCCAGTTGAAGGGTCTTTATGGCACTATTTTTGGCAAGTTTTTCTTAGACGTTGGGTGGGGTCATTTAAAATAGTGAGGTCCCTGTTTAGCCTCTGTCACTGGGCCTGGGGCGATTTTATCTGACCTTGGGGTTGGAGATTTCCGCAATCTGTGATCTATAGAAAGCTCAGGCTCAGTTGGGCATGGAGCACAGACCTATAATCTCCTTCTTTGGGGAGGCTGAGGCAAGAAGATCCCAGTGCGGGGTACAGGAAGAGAGAAGTCAGTGTCTTCTGAGAATTGGCCATGCTGGGATTGGGAGAACCCACCAAGAAGCCAAGTAGCTACACCAATCATGTGGGCTCCAGGAAGAGTCAGACAGAGCCTGCCGTGACCCTACCGGTGTCTGGGCTGAGAACCAAAACCCCACACCCCCTGTAAGCAACGCAATGCTTGTATTGCCTGATTTTGCAGGCCTGGGGCCAGAGGTCTGAGCATCTATAGGGAAGATCACATTATGCAATATGGCAAATCTGGGGGGTTTCCTTCTATCTTGTCTTTGAAACCCAGTATTGTCCTCACTGTCTTTGTTTTGTTCGGATTGTTTTTGCTTTATTCAGTGTTCTGTTTTGATTGGTTTTATTCTGTTTTGTTTGGGTTTGGTTCTGCTATACCCGATGGAATGGACAACTATCCTGAAGATAACAAGACGTATTAAGGTAGCTACTGTCGCCTTACTATATCCTGCTGGGAAGTTCTGTACCAATTTTGCTGCTTTGTTTTGATTTGCTTTGTTCTGTTTTGATTTGTTGGATTTTATTATCTTTAAAATAAAATAATTTTTTAAAAAAGATCCCAAATTGGGGTAAGCCAGGACAATTTAGCGATTGAGCATTCTGTCTCAAAGTCTAAAATTAAAAAACAAAAAAGACCTGGGGATTTAGCTCAGCAGCATGAGCACCTGCCTGGCAAGTGTGAGTTGTGAGTTCAAACTCCTGTACCAAAAAATAAAATACAAAAAAAAGAAAGAAGAACTGGGCGTGGTGGTGCACACCTGTCACCCCAGCACTCCGGGAGGCTGAGGCAGGAGGATCATTGCAAGTTTGAGACCAGCCTGGGCTACTCAATGAGTTCAAGGCCAGCCTGAACCTCATAGTGAGACCCTGTCTCGAAAAAAAAAATTGAAAAAATTAAAAAAAGAAACGGCTTGAATCCATAGATGAAAGACAATGGTCCATTTTACAGGTTTATCTGATTTTTAAGGGTCTTAGGACATTTTTTTTTTGGAGTAAGTTTCTTACAAGGGAAAAAAGACATTATAGCCTTGGGTAACTTCGATTGCATCTTTAAGCTTCAGTTTTCCTATTTTATTTTATTTTTTATTTATTCATTTTGTGGTGCTGGGGATCAAGCCCAGGGCCTCATGCTTGGAAGGCAAGATGTCTACCACTGAGCCACATCCCCAGCCCTGCAGTTTTCCTTAAATATACATTAAAAAAATAATAAACGGTATTATAGGCCGCTAAGTAAGGTAGAAATATTCTATGCACTCAGACGGGGCAGGGCCCCTGCGGGAGTCAGCGCCGAAGATAAGAACCCGTTACAGCTGCGGCTGGAGCTGCCTGGGGATAAAAATGGACCAACCAGGCCTCCGTAGCTCCCTGATGCATGAGCAGTGCTTTGTACCACGGTACCCGGCCCACTGAAGTCCAGCTGGGCATCAGTCACCCAGTTGGATGCCCAGGCCCTCCTGAGCCATGTCTTCCAAAGAGCCTTTGTTCTCTCTATGCATGCACACTTGCTCTGGATCTGGTTCCCCACTGGATCAAAATTACCTGAGGGGCTAAGCTTGTAATCCCATTGGCTGATCATAGTTTTGTCCCACGTTGTACCCACCTCGTGATTTTATTCTATAAAACTTCCTCTGAGGGCCAAGGTTTTAGCCCAGTGCACAAGCACCTGCCTGGCAAGCATGAGGTTGCCAGTTCGATCCCTGGCACCAAAACAAACAAACAAACAAACAAAAATAAAACTTCCTTGAAGAACTAGGGGTTCATTGCAACCCACTCAGGTCCCCTCCTGGCTCTCAGGAGCTATCTCTCTGCCTCTCTACCCCACCAAAATTTTCCTACACATAACCTCTGTTGTTTCCTAGAATTCATTTTGAGCAACATGAAATCAGTGTATCCGACTTCTAGCAAGTTGGGAGTTACCATGGTTCCCTTGTATCACTTGGAGGTCCTGCATCAACACTATCTCACTGTGTGACCTTGAAGTCACTGTGTAGCCCAGGTTGCCCCTGAACTTACTGCAATCTTCCTGCCTCAGCCTCCCCCGTGCTGGTTTACAGGCAACATAAGTATAATCAGAAACAAAAGGGTTTCTTCACCCCCTTCCCCTCATGCATCTGTAAGGTCCACAAAGCTCTTGGAGCCAAAGACGAATGTCATCATGGAGGAGCATGTTTATTCCTTAGACTATTTCTATGGAGGAATTATTAATTTTAATTTTATGAGTGTTATTATGTTGAACAATGAATACTTAACTGAAAAAAATCACAAAAATAAAATATTGAATTTTTAGTAGTTATTCAGCATTTTTAATAAACATGTTTTTATTGGGTTTTATATTTTTATTGGGGTTTTTTTGTTGTTGTTCTTTTTGAGACAGGGTCTCTCTATGCAGTTCAGGGAGGCATTGAGTGCACTTTGTAGCTTAGGCTGGTCTAGAACTTGCAAGGATCCTCCTGCCTCAGCCTCCCAATTGCTGGGATTACAGGTGTGAGCCACCATGGCTGGCTTTTATTTGGTATTTTTAAAAAGCATCATCAGGCAGGGCTACAAAGTGAGCTCAAGGCCAGCCTAAATTGCATAGCAAGACTTTGTCTCAGACAAAAGGGCCAGGGGTTTAGCTCAGCAGCTTAAGCACCTGCCTAGTAAATCTGAGGTCATGAGTTCGATCCCCAGTACCAAAGAAAATTTTTTAAAACATCAAAAATTTTTAAAGTTTAACATTGAATTTTTTTTTTTTTTGGTCTTTTGAAACAGGGTCTCACTGAGCAGTTCAGGCTGGCCTTGGGCTCATTTTGTAGCCCAGGCTGGTCTCAAATTTGCAATGATCCTCCTGCCTCAGCCTCCTGAGTGCTGGGATTACAGGAGTGTGCCACCACACCTGGCTTGTATTGTGCATTGAAAACAGACATCAACATTTTCACATCGGCCATGTACTTTTTTTTTTGGTACCAGAATTTGAACTCAGGACCTTGTGCTTGCCAGGCAGGTGCTTTGCTTCTGAGCTAAATCCTGGGCCTCTTCCTGTACTTTCTTGTAGGGCACAGGTGACATTGTTTTTGTTTTCCTGTTATCATAGTAGGCCTTTGTGACTCTGTACCTGCTTGTTCACCTATCAACTCACCAGTTTTTAGTGTTTTGGTTTTTTTTTCTGCATCTGGGATCGAACTCACAACTTCACATTTACCACGGAGGGCCCTCAGCCAACTAAGCTAAATACCAGAACTCAGCTCACCAGTGTGCTCCACGATTTTTGGCATAGTTTCCTGAGCAGAATTTTTGTTTTTCCTCTTTTATAAATAATCATTTATGAGCTCCAGTCCCAACCTGCTAAAAAGTTTCTCTGTGATTTTTTTTTTGTCTTTTTGAGACAGGGTCTTGATATGCAATTCAGGCTGGTCTTGAGCTCACTTTGAAGCCCAGGCTGGTCTCAAACTCACAAGGATCCTCTTGCCTCAGCCTCCTGAGTGCTGGGATTATAGGTGTGCACCATCATGCTCAGTCTCTGTGATATTTTGTGCTTGACATTTTCTATGTAAATTATCAAACTATTATGCCACATATATTTAGAATCAAGCAAAATCCAACCATTGGCCAGCACTTTGCATCTCGAGTGACATCATAGTTGATGCATAACTCACCAACAATGTCCCTTCCACCTTTGGTCTTGTCTTAGAAGGCATCCATCTCAGGCTTCCATTTTCTCAAGGTTTCACTAACAATATTTCCATCATGGTGAAATGTTGACATCAGCAGTACCCATCTGCTTTTCTTTGCCATCTATGAGGCCAGCAATGTATCTTTCTGAATTCCAGAGATTGCACTGTACAATTCTCTGTTTTGAAATCACAAGATTTCATCTGGAATTTCTGCTTTGTTCCTGCACTAGTCAACTCGTGCTCTGTTAGCAAAGGTAACATCAGTTGGAAGCCAGTAAAACCAACTGTTAAATGTCACACACCGCCTCAGGATTCGTTAAAAAAATTTTTTTTCTTTTTGATTTTCCTAGTAGAAGCAGTTCAATTTGGTCCAAGGGCACATGAAAAACCAGATTTGCAAGTTTTGGAAGAGGTCAAGAGTGAATCATGAGATGACTCATGCGTGGACAATGAAGATGCTGCATGATGACTAAAGGCTTTCATAGAGGAAGAGTGGTGTGGGTAGCTATGATGGTCATGATGACGATGGGGATGATGATGGTGAATTTGACATTGGCAACATGAGCCAAACTTTCTGTGACAGTGAAATGAAGCATGAATCAACCAAAACAGACACATGGAATGCAGATTTCCTTAACTCAGAGGATGAAGAAAACAGTGAGTGCAGATTTGACTAAACAGTAACAGACGAAATGCTACGAGATGCCGTGAAATAATGAAGGATGACACACAGGTAAAACATTCTGTGTGCACCAAGAACCATATTCAAAAAGGTCTCCAGCCGGGCCGGCGTGGTGGCTCATGCCTATTATCCCAGCACTCGGGAGGCAGAGGCAGGAGGATCATTGTGAGTTTGAGGCCAGCCTGGGCTACAAAGTGAGCTCAAGGCCAGCCTGAACTGCACAGCAAGACCCTGTCTCAAAGACACACACACACACACACACACACAAATATGGCATGAAAAATGTATGCCCTTGTAGATGCAAACATTTATTTTGCTTTCAATTTAGAAATTTATCCCTGAACTCAGCCATCACACCCTTATTTGTATAGTAAAAAACTGAATGAGGCTCTAAACAGACTTGTTACTCCCATCTCCCAAACTAATTAGACTGTGACATTTGACAACTGGTAGAGCCCGCTGGTGAGCTGACAGGTGGACAGGCAGGCACAGCACCACAAGGACCTATCTCAATAACAGGAAAGCAAAAATCAAATGTGCTGTCCATGTAAGGGACACTCACGTAAGGGACACGCAGTGGTCGCATGTGAAGACTGCCTTGGGCGTGACAGTTGTAGCAAAGATTACTTTTGCAGTACATTTCTATTGGTATTTTCATGGTTTTTGTCTTGTTTTGTTTTGTTTGTTTGAGACAGGGTCTCACTACGTAGTTGAAGGCAACATTGAATTCACTATGTAGCCCATGCTGCCCTGGAGTTCATGCCAATCCTCCTGCCTCAGCCTCCCAAGTGCTGGGACTATGGGTATGTATCACCATGCCTGGCCATGATAGTTCATTTATTTCTGATGTTATCCTTCATGGGTTGTTTGTTTGTTTGTGTTTGTGTTTGTTTTTGGTTTTTGGTGCCAGGAATCAAACTCAAAACCTTGCACTTTTCCAGGCAAGCATTATCCTTCTGAGTGATGTCCCCAGCCCTATCTTTTAGGTTTTGTAAGAAAGTAGACAGCTGGGCTGGGGATTTAGCTCAGTGGCATAAGTGCCTACCTGCAAAGCATGAGGTTGTGAGTTCAATCCCCGGTACCAAAAAAAAAAAAAAGTATATAGCTGGTGGGGAAATTCTGGTGTCTATTTTAAATGCACAAGGCATATTAAGACTTTAATACTTGATTTCATTGATATATTTTGTTCCTGCTAACTACTCACCATATGATATAACAAGAACCTTCTCACAAACAGCCAGACCATTGAGATGTCAAGTTCAAAAAGTCCAGGAGAGCCAAGCACAGGTACTGTCAATGTAAACAAACTCGTGTGCATGGGATGTGCTACTGTCATGGGTGTGAACTGCCTTAGGTGTGATAACTGAAGTAAAGGTTACATTTTGTGTATTCTCATTGTAGTTCATATGGAAACCTATTTCTGATGTTCTGTTTTTAGACTTTGTACACCCAAAACCAATCAGTGTTGAAAATGTTGATGTTTTTTTAAAATGCTAAATAAATATTACAAATTGAACATTTTTGTGATTTTTTTTCGGTTAAGTAGTCATTGTTTAATGTAAAGCTCATAAAATTAAAATTAATAATTCATCAGGAGAAATATCCTAAGGAATAAATGTGAGTCTGACAAACTAATGCTTCTTTGGCTTGACGACAAATTTAGTCTTAAAAAGATTAGTTTTATGTACTGAATAAAATTGTGATTTGTGGGCCAGTGGCACAGCCCCTGCTTGGCAAGTGGGAGGTTGTGAGTTCAATTCCTGGTACCAAAAGAAAAAGAAAGAGGCCAGGAGTGGTGCCTCACACCTGTAATCTCAGCACTCAGGAGGCTGAGGCAGGAGGATCGTTCCGAGTTCGATACCAGCCTGGGCTACAAGGTGAGCTCAAGGCCAGCCTGGACTGCACAGCTAGACGCTGTCTCAAAAAGGAAAAAAAGAAGAATGTGTTTTGCGTGCTGGGTGTGGTGGTGCATGCCTATAATTCCATTTGGGGTGCTGAGCCAAGAGGATAACTGCGAAGTCTCGCCAGCCTGAGCTCCATGGAGATCTTGTCTCAAGAGGGAAAAATTCAATAAACAAACAAAACCCACAGCTTTCAGAGAGGCCAGCGAGCGTCTTCAGTACCACGGACAGCGCCCAGCGGCCCAGGCCAGGCACCGAGAGCCCAGGGGACTTTTGCTTGCTTTGCTTGGTGGATTCCACCACAGACCGGCCACTCCGACCTGCTGAGGCCTGGACACGTGGCCTGGAAAGCTTGGCCACTTCCCTTTCCAGGTAAACTGAGAGAAACCACTGAGGCTCCTCAGAACCCTGGGTTATAAGTTCTCACGCTCTAAGCGCTGTCTTTGTCACTTAAAAAAATTTCTACTGCCAGCCAGGCATGGTGGCCCATGCCTATAATCTCAGCACATAGGAGGCTGAGGCAGGAGGCTCTCCTGACTTTGACACCCCTTCTTTTTTTCTCTCTCTTACTTTTGCTATGTCAGACATGGAATGCCGGGATTATTTTACTACTGAATTGGAACTGTAGCCATTTTTACACTTTAAGTATTATCTTTCCTTATTTTATTTATTTAATTATTTATTTGAGACAGGGTTTCACTGTGTAGCTCAGGCTGGCCTTGAGTTTGAGGTGATCTTCCTTGGACCGAATGGCTCTTGAACTTCTTGGGGTGAAGACCCTAAAGGGTGGCAAGAAGGTGAAGAAATGAAGATGAGATACATAAAGCTGGGATGGGGGAGTCCTCTCTCCAGATAGGAAGAAAGAACCTGCCCAATGCAGCACATTCATTCATTCATTCATTCAGCAGGTTGATACCACGTGACACCCCTTTTGCCTAGCAACCTGCCTGCCTGGTTTGTCGGGGCTAGGTGTCCTCTGGACTCAAGCAGTTTGCTCACAAGGCTCACCTTGGGCACTCTTTGGTCTCAGGACCAGCCCCACTCCAGCCTTGCTCCAGCCTCACATGTATGTGTGATCCATCTACAGCTTCAGCCGCTCTGTAGAGATCCTCCTGCCTCAGCCTTCCCACTGCTGGAATCACAGGCCTGTTGCTAACCACACTCTACTCCTGAAATTCACTCTCTCCACCTCTTGCTGCCATAGGGAATCTGGCTAAGCGACCAGAGCTAAGGCCTCTGGGAGCAAAGAGGAGCTAAGCTGGTTGACAGCCTGAAGCTCTCCAGCCAAGATGAACCCCTGAGGGTTCCCATCTCCACACAGCACGCCAGGCACAGTGGCAGGACTGCCTCACCCATCCAGCCCAAGCTACTGAGCTGTGAACTCAGGAGTGTATGAAATGGTCTTTTAAGCCATTAGATGTTCAGAAAATTAAATAAAAATGTTTGGGCCATTTGTTACCACAGCAACAGATAACCCATATATACCATTAGGTCTGGCATCAATGGGAACCGATGTGTATTTTGCCATCTTCCCTGGCTTCCGCCAAATGATGGGGGAAGAGTGTGGGTGTGTTTCGACCTGCTGCAGGGAAGGGCATAAATTTCAGGAAGCCACCACCCCTCTGCTCCAGCTAGAACTGCTCTTCTGACTTTATCAGTCTTGCAGAAAGAAGCTGGCTCATTACATAGCAGCACGCTTATGTGTATGCACTGCGTATTTCTGTATTTTTTTTTTTGTCTCTTAGACACAGTGTTTCATGATGAAGTTCAGGCTGGCCTTGAATTTCATAGTCCAAGATGTCCTCCAAACTGCAGTGATCCTCCTGCCTCAGCCTCCAGAGTGCTGGTATTACAGGCATGCGTCACCATGCCCGGCTTTTGTATATGCATATTTAGAGAAACATATCACTGAATAGTGGTACCTGCCTATCGCCTCAGCACCTGGGAGGCTGACGTAGGAGGATCACCACAATTTCAAGGCCAACCTGGGCTATGTAGTATAGCCTGTCTCAAAACACCAAAAAAGAAAAAAAGTTAGAAACAGTAGTATATTTTCCATGGCAATCTCCTCCCTTTCGTATCTCTCTCTCTCTCTCTCTCTCTCTCTCTCTCTCTCTCTCTGTATTGGGGACTGGATGCAGAGCTTTTGCATGGAGCTACATCCTCAGTGCTTTACTATTATTATGCTTTGATTTTGAAACAGGCTCTAGCTAAGTCACTAAGCTGTTTGGATTCTTTAGTTTCCTGCTTCAGCCTCTTGAGTAACTGAGATGGCATGTATGCACTCCCTCACCCAGCTTTTCTGCATGCGTGTATTTATTTATTACTTTTATGATACAAAGCAACCCTCCTGCCTCAGCTTTGTGAGTGCCAAGACAACCCATGTAGCCCAGGTTGACCTCGGCAGTTCAAGTTAGCCTTGAACTCACTTCGCAGCCAACTTGTCTCTGATGGTGAAACTCACATAGAAAAATTATCACCCTATGCACCTTTTTAGTTCTGTGGTACTGGGCATCAAACCCAGTGTCTCAAGCATGCTAGAAAAGCTCTATTCCACTGAGCTAGCCCTTTCTGTGTGACTTATGCCTCTGATCCCTGCACTCAGGAGGCTGAGGCAGGAGGATTGCTGTGAGTTTGAGGTTATACACTGAACTCAAGGTCAGCCTCAATTACAGAGTGAGATCCCATCTCAGGGGAGGAGGAGGAGGAAGAGAGAGAGACAGACAGATAGAAAAAGAGTGAGAGATATTTTGCTAAATTGCTCCAATTTGAGATCCTCCTGCCTCAGGTTCCCAGAGTGCCAACATGATTTTTTTTTTGTCTTTTTGAGACAGGGTTCTCTCTATGCAGTTCAGGCTGCCCTTGAGCTCACTTTGTAGCCCAGGCTGGTCTCGAACTCGTTAGTCTTGAACTTACTTCTTGTCCAAGATGTCCTCCAACTAGCAGTGATCCTCCTGGCTCAGCCTCTCAAGTGCTGGGATTACAGGCGTCAACCACCAAGCCCGGCTCAGAATAATTTTTGGTTTGGTTTGGTCTTTGTTATTACTGTTGCTTTCAGACAGGATCTTCTTATGCAATTTAGACTGGCCTCGAACTCACTATGTACACCAGGCTGGCCTTGAACTCATGGGAATCCTCCTGCCTCAGCCTCCTGAGTGGTGCAAATATACCTCCTGAGGTGTGCCAACCATACCTGTTTTAACCCTTTACTTTGTCCCAATGCCTATCTGGTATACTTTTCTGAAAACCTGGCCTGGTCAGCACTTTATCCTTCACCTCTGCTCATCCCTGAGGTTGGCACACAGGGAATACTCAGCATGCTGATATGGAATGGATGAATAGATGGCTGGGAGGTGGGGTGATGGGTGAGTGGAAAGTGGGTGAGTCATCTGAGGTTGAGAGAACCGATTCAGGGCTGGAGGTGGGGTTGATAACAGATGGCCAAAGTCCAGGCCGGTCCTGCAGCTCATGGCTAAAAGTCAGGCTCCTTTATGAGAGGCTACTCCTTGATCCCAGCCTGCCTACCACTGCTCTCTGCTGGCCACAGTGGGAGTTGCAGGAAGGCCACCTGCTCTCAGGGGGGTGTGAAAAAGGGCTCCTTGTCAAAACAATTGTTCAGTCTTCATTAATGTAAACTTAAAAAAAAAGAGAGAAAAGTTTATTTGGTTTAGTTTAAATATTTCTTCCAGGTGTGGTGGTGCATACCTGTCATCCTAGCAGTCAGGAGGCTGAGGCAGGAGGATCACCGTAAGTTCCAGACCAGCCTGGGCTATACAGTGAGCTCAAGGTCAGCCTGAACTGCATAGCGAGGCCCTGTCTCAAAAAGACAAAAGAAAAAGAAGGTAACAAAGGGCTGAGGATGTAACTCAGTGCAGAGGCCTTGGGTTCAATTTCCAATACTGAAAAAAAACTCAAGCAAAGAAAAAAACAATTTTTTTTTTCTTTTTGAAGCTGGGTCTCACTATATAATTCAGACTGGTCTGAACTCACTATGTCGCCCAGTGTGGCCTCAAACTCACAGCGATCCTCCTGCCTCAGCCTTCTGAGTGTTGAGTTTAAAGTGGGCACCACTGTATCTGGCCAAATTTCTTTAAGACCTACCCATGTAAGGAACAAAAGAAACAGATGCTGCACATGGAATTTATTCTCCAGTGGGAGGAGACTGTAGAAAGCATTAAGAAGAAAATCATTAGCTCAAAAACAGTGTCTAAAGCCAGGTGTGGAGGATCACTTCAAGTTCAAGGCCAACCTGGGCTACAGAGTGAGTTCAAGGCCAGGCTGAGCCGTATGGTGAGACCCTGTCTAAAAAAAGAAAAGAAAATTGAGAATATAGTTCACTATGAAGGTCCTGGGTTCAATCTCCAGTAATGGAGCAAAAATAAATAAATAAATAAACCACAAACCGAACCAACATATGCACATGTCAAGCACAAACTCCAGGTATTTTTTTATTTTATTTTTTGTCTTTTTGAGACAGGGTCTTGCCATGCAGTTCAGGCTGGCCTCAAGCTCACTTTGTAGCCCAGGCTGGTCTCAAATTTGCAACAATCCTCCTGCCTCAGCCTCCCGAGTGCTGGGATTACAGGTGTGAGCCACCACACCCGACCCCCAGGTATTTTATTTTATTTTATTTATTTTTGGTACGGGGGGGGGGGCTCAAAGTCACGACCTTGACCTCCAGCTTGCCCTGCAGGTGCTTGTGCCGCTGAGCTAAATCCCCACCCCCTCAGGTATTATAGAAGGTAATCAGAATTATTTGAGTGTATGGATATGGTACTGGAGACCGAACTGAGGGTCAGCGTACCAACTGTTTTTCGGTTAATTTTGCGACAGGGTCTTGCTAATTTGCCTAAGCACAGCTTGAATGTGCCGTCCTTCTGCCTCAGACCCCCGAGTAGATGAGCTGCCAGGTCTGTACTACCGTATCTGGGTCAATACAGTCCCACCCACCTTGTCTCACCATAATTTAGTTTGCATTTTTTTTTTTTAAGATTGGATCTCAGGATGTACCCCAGGCCAGCCTTGAACTCATAGTGATCCTCCTGCCTCAGCCTTCTGAGTGGTTGGATTACAGGCAAATGCCTCCACGGCCAGCTGGCTTTGAATTTGTGATCCTCCTGCTTCTGCCTTCCCAGTACTCGGGATTACAAGCGTGCACCGTTAAATTTGGCCGCTTTTCTAATCTCTCCTGGAGGGCGGATGTCTGGACTATCTCATTCACATCTCCATGCCCTAGTGCCTTCCTCCGCTCGCCAAATAATAAGCTTTAAGTAAAGATTTGCTTACTTATTTATTTTTTGAGGCAGGGTCTCCCTATGTAGTTCAAACCGACCTGGAACTCACTATGTAGCTCCAGTTGGCCTGGAACTCGCTCGATCCTCCTGCCTGAGCTTCCTCAGTGCTGGAACGACAGGCGTGCGCCACCACGCCCTGCGGGCAAGTCGCATCTTATCCTGTCATATCACACGGTTTTGGGTGTCTGCAGCGTTGGCGAAGCCTGCGACTTGGATTTCTCAAGCAGCGTTACCTTTTAGATTCGGAAAAGGCGGAGCTGGACTCTTCCTCCGAGCTGCAAGGAGAGTTCCACGTGGGCGCCCCGCCTACCTCGGACCCCGCCCACAAGGGGCACGCCCAAAGCTGTCACTTAGCCGAGGGGCGTTGTTAGAACGCCAAAGGAGGAAGTGGGTGGAGCTTTTGAGCTTTCTGACCAAAGAGAGCGCAGAGCCTTGAGGCGGAAGGGGCGGGACCGAACGGCCGAAAAGGACGGTGTCCGCATCGCCATTGGGTTGCCGGTGGTCGTCAGGGAAACCGAAGTAGCGGGATGTGGTTTCCAGGGAGGCGGGGCTTCCGGGAGCCGACTGTCTGGAACCCGGCGGCCGCCGTCAGCTGACCTGCGGCCATCTTGTCCGCCATTTGCCAGAGGTGGGGTGCGGGAGCGCGGGCGCTTGTCCAGCGAATCGCCGCCGCCTTCGCCGCCGTTTTGGGCTCCTGCCGCCGCCCTGGCCTGGACGCCCTTCCCGCCGAGGCGGCCGGCAGCGCAGCGCTCTGAGGCCGGCGGGTGCGGTCCCCAGGGTCCCCATACGGCGCCCGGCCGCGGTCCTCCGGGGACCCGAGCCCGTGGGCCTCCGCGATGGCCCTCAAGATGGTCAAGGGCAGCATAGACCGCATGTTCGACAAGAACCTGCAGGACCTGGTGCGCGGCATCCGCAATCACAAGGAGGACGAGGTGAGGCGGCGCGGAGCGGGCCGTCCGTCCTGCCCCGCGGGCCTGCTCGGTCTCCTGCTCGCCCTGGGGTCGCTCCGGCCCTGCCTCTCGCTCCGGCTCCGACGATCCCGGGGCTCCCTCCTCGCACATTCTTTGTGTCCCGCTGCCTCAGTTTACCCCCATCAGCTGTTCTCCGTCTACCCCAAGGAAAGTGCTGTCCAAAAGGCCACGCCCGGAACCCTGCTGCTTCCGAGGCGCCTCCTTCCCCGAGCCTCGGTTTACCCATCTGGAGGAAGACTTTGCCGCCTCCTCCCCGCGCGTGTCCGTGCCCGAGCTGTGGCTGTGCCACCTGAGCGAGTTTCTAGATCACCGGGTGAAGGTGCAGGATCTTTGTCCCAGCGCTCTGAAGCCCCCCTGGGGACCTTCCTGGGGTAGACCGAGGCAGGCGGGTCAACCCCCTTGGATAAGAACGGGGAAACGTGTAGGTTGCTCCCTGAGGCCCGGCTTGAACCTGTGTGGTCTGAGGCGGTGGCCTTTGGGTCCAAGCTGGGGCCACCTCTTTGCAGCTGTGTCCCATAAAGGAAGGCCCAGGGGTCTTGAATGGGGAAGCGTGCTTCAAGCAGGAACCTGAAAGCCCGGGTGTGGAAAGGGTTTTCCAGAAGTAAAATTGTAACTGTGAGCATCGTTTCCTTCCCTTCCCTTCCCTTCCCTTCCCTTCCCTTCCCTTCCCTTCCCTTCCCTTCCCTTCCCCCAAGCTGTGACCTAGATTAATAAAGAACGGGGACAGTTAGTGGCTACCAAGTGCCTGGCTTCTTCATAGGGTGCCTGAGCAGGAGATGGGGCCATGGAAGCCTCACAGGGTCTCCCCACTGGAGAGGCCACCCTGAAGGAGGACAGCTGTGCCAGGTGCCACGTGGTGCAGCACACAGTGAGGGCACCAGGAGGGGAAGGGAGTCAGGAATTTGCCCCCTGGCTGGGAAGCTGAGTCCTTGCCTGGCTCTTCCCCTTCCCTCCGACACCTTCCTTCTGACACACTTCGCTGTCCCAGTTACGATCTCCTTGTTGCCTTTTGAGTTGGAACAGTAACCAGAGGGGCCTGCGACTGTGAAATGTGGTTTGCACCCCTTGGTGGCTTTTCCAGCCTGTGGGGTCTCCTAGCTGCCCTCCACCACATTCAGTGGGAGTCCCTGAGTACCCGCCGCACAGATTCTTCTTAGGATGCCCGGTTTTGAGGGCCATGTGCTGTGCCTACCTTCGCCCAGTGATGGAGGCTTGGGCCTTGCACAGGCCAAGCAGGAGATGGGGTCTCCTGCTGAGCTGCAGCCCCAGCCCAGGACCCTTGGGCTCTTCCAATTCCTAGGGAATTGCTGTAGATTATAGGACGGTCTCAGTGTGTAGTCTAGTCTGGTCTTGAACTTACTGTATAGCCCAGGCTGGCATCAAAACTCAAAGCAATCCTCCTGCCTCAGCCTCCTGAGTGTGGGGATCACAGCCCCAGATTCCTGGGTGACCCCCGCCATCCATCAGTTGGCAGCTCTTGCCAGGTCGCGTCAAGACTGGAGGTCCTGGTCTCTCAGCAGCTGGCCTTGGGCTTTCTTCAGCTTCCTGCCTCTGACTCCAAGCTCCTGTCTGGCTGCTGTTGGGGTCTTGACTATGCAATGACTGCTCTGTCCCACCTATTTATTTATTTTGGTGGCACTGGGGCTTGAACCTGGGCCTTTGTACTGAACTATATCCCAGTACCCCATCCCTTTTTTTTTTTTGACAAGGTCTCACTCTAGCCCAGGTTGACCTAGAACTCAGGGTGACCCTCCTGTCTCGGCCTCCGGAGTGGTGGAATTACGGGTGTGCGCCGTCACGCCTGGCTTTCCCACCTTTTTAAAAAGCAGCTTCCTTGTGGGCTCTGGCTTGTGCCTCCCCCCAGCCCTACACCCGAAGGAAGACTTGTGCACTGTGGGTTTTTCCTGTAGCGGCAGTTTTCCAAAGAACGCTTCCTTTCCACTGTGGGTTTTGTGTAAACTGCTCAGCATCTCTTGAGGAGGCTGAGTGGGGGTTCTGTGTGTGGCGCTGACGTTCTTGGTCCCACTTAGCTGGGCAGCCTTGGGGAGAGCCCCAGTCTGCTCTGTGTGGACAGCCAGCAGGGGAAATGCGTGCGGTCCCTTCCCGTCACTAAGTGGTTTTGGGGCGGCACCAGCATTGGGCTTCTGCCGGGTGCCCTGAGAAGAGGTACGTGTCCCAGTGTTGTCAGCTCGATTTGTTTTTTTGAGACGGGGTCTCGCCATGTAATCCAGGCTGGCCTGAGTAGTAAGAATACAGGTGGGCTCCAGTTTTCTGTCACGCTGTGACTTCTCAGGTGCTACGTACGGTTAATTTTAGTCACATTAGGAAGAAAGAAAAGAAAAAGGCCAGGTATGGTGGCCCAGCCCTGTAATCCCAGCACTCAGGAGGCTGAGGCGGGAGAATTGCCACACATTCGAGGCCAGTCTGGACTGCATAGTGAGACCCTGTCCCACCGAAAAAGAAAAGGAAAAGAGGCCAGAAAAGGCTGGAGTGTGGGCATGGTGTAGAGGTCTTTTTCTGGACCATCTAGCTATCTGTGATGGCCGTGTGTGTATTGTATTACCATGCATAATCCATAAGTAAAATGTGTATTGTTTTGCAGTGCTGAGGATGGGTCCCTGGGCATTGTGGATGTGAGGAAAATGCTCACCCCTGAGCTGTGTCCCCAGCCCCTAGTGACTTTAGTGAGGTCCCCTCACCCCATCCTGGGCACTTTCCATAATTTGGAGAAAACTTTTTTTTTTTTTTTTAAGTTGGGGACAAGGTCTTCATGTGTGGTCCAGGCTGGTCTTAAGCTCTAGGGCTCCTGCCTCCGCCTTCTGAGTACTGGGAACATATGTCTTTGTCATCACTGGCTTTTCTTAATGTTTAATTATTTTTCAGACAGGGTCTCACTATGTAGTTCAGGGTGTCCTCGAACTCAAGTGATCTTCCTGCTTCAGCCTCCCGAGTGTTAGGATTACAGGTGGTATGTTACCACCACCTGCCTTTCTTTTGGTGTTTTCAAACAGGGCCTTGCTGTGTAGCCCAACCTGGTTTCAAACATGCTCTGTACCCCAAGCTGGTCTCAGACTTGGGGAGTCCTCCTGCCTCAGCCTCTGGAGGGCTAGGAATATAGTTGTGCACCATCCTGCTATTTGTTTGTGTTTTTGAGACTGTGCCTCGCTGTGTAGCCCAGGCTGGCCTTGAGCTCAGTATGATTCTCCTGCTTCAGCTTCCTGAGTGTTAGATTGTAGGCATGCCCCATGACATCTAGCTGTTTGTGTCTCTAATTATAAAACACCATTTTTTGCCCTTTCCCCAGGTGCTGGGGATGGAAGCCAGGGCTTGGCACACGTAGCACTGAAAAACACCCCAGCACTTAAGCTTTTTTTTTTTTTTTAAAGACCTTTAGTATCATTAATGTTATTACACAACTAGTGAAAACCATCTTTGTTTGTTTGTTTTTGCTTTTTGAGACAGGGTCTCATTATGCAGTTCAGGCTGGCCTTGAGCTCACTTTGTAGCCCAGGCTGGTCTCCAACTCACAGCGATCCTTCTGCCTCAGCCTCCCGGTGCTGGGATTACAGGCGTGAGCCACCACACCCGGCAAAAACATCTTTCTTCAAGCATGTTGTCACCCAGCCTGCCGCTGTGGCCCAGGGCTGTGATCCCACAGTCTGGGAGGCCGAGGCGGAGGGTCCTGAGTTTGAATTCTGCCAGGGCAACAGTGACTAGTGAGAGCTTGTCTCAAAATAAGAAAGGAGAATTGCCGGGGTGTTGGTCAGCATGAAGGGCCCAGGGTTCCTTCCTCAGTACTGGCAGGAAAAAACCCCAGTCCCCCTGACCCCCATCCCCTCAGTTCCCATGCAGGCGGTCGCCCCGAGTCAAGAGTCCTGCCCGCCAATCTCATGCCGTGCACCGTGGGCTTCCTGTGCACATGGGGGGGCCCAGCCACCTCCTCACTGAGCCTCCCTGGGGTGGCCTTGCCCCTTTGATGGGTACCCGGGACACAGGAAGTGCTGCATTTGGTCTGTGCGACATTGGGTAGATCTGGAGGGTCAGGGTCCTCAAGCAGCCTTGCTGCTTAGCGAGCACCCATCCCCTTTCTGTTTTTTTTTTTTTTTTTTTTTCTTTTTCTTTTTTCTGTTTGTCTTTTTGAGACAGTCTCACTCTGTAGCCCAGGCTGGCCTTGAGCTCACTGTGATACCCAGGCTGGCCTCAAACTTGAGGCGATCTTTCTGCCTCTGCCTCCCAAATGCTGGGGTCACAGAGGTGTGCTACCTTGCCATGCTATATGTCCCCTGGAGCAGTGTCACAGAAGGGGCATGGCGTCCCCACAAGGACCGCTATGCACCCTGTGGTGGCTCTGAGCCTGGCCCATCTGCAGCCTCTCCACAAACCCAGCCTCACTGCCCAAGGCCCGAGTCACCTTGGCCTTGCCGGACCTCAGCAGCGGTCCCAGGGTATGTGCTCATCCAGTCCTCCTGGTGCCATCCCGACAGTCGGGCCTGCTGGGGTTCAGTGCCACTTAGCCTTGGAGTGAGCGAGCGCTTTGGCACCTTTGGTGGCCCTGCTCCCCAGTACACTGGCAGTCACTGTCACCCAGGGCTGGGGCTGCACTGCTGCTCCTGCAGTGGTGGCCTTTGGGTCAGCCTGGGCCCCATGGTGACCTGTGCCTGCACTGTCTGCATGCTGGGCC
Organism: Hydrochoerus hydrochaeris; assembly: GCA_004027455.1. NCBI lineage: Eukaryota > Metazoa > Chordata > Mammalia > Rodentia > Hydrochaeridae > Hydrochoerus > Hydrochoerus hydrochaeris. Next base: position 69,420 of record PVLA01002953.1, on the reverse strand, counting down.
CCTCCCTGGCCCCCCTCCCCGCCATCATGAAGCCCTCTTCAGGTGACGTCACTTTGTCCATCTTACCCCAGCCCTTGAGCCAAGGGCTTCCCTCCCTGGGCCATGTTCCAGGTGTCGGAGTGTTGCTCCATCTGAGTTGGGGCCACCTCTCCTGGCTTCCCGCCTCCCGGCCGCAGGGTCTCCTCCAGGCCCCAGGTAACTTGGGTACCTCCAAGGTGGGTACCTGGGTACCTACCCTGTGTGCACAGCTGAATGCTGACCCCCGGCAGTGCCGGTGTTAATCCTGAGACTGGTGGGCATGGTGCTCTGTGTGACTAAGAGACCCAGGGGGTGCTCACCCAGGACCACTTGAGGCCCAGAGTCCCGCTGAGCAGGCACAGCAGAGAGAAAGGCCAAGAGAGGCTGAGATGCGAGGCGGCCTGCTCTGCTGATGGAGGAGGGAAGGAGCTGCGAGCCGAGGGCTGTGGGCGCCTCTGGGAGTCGGGACAGGGAATAGCCCCAGTGAGCCTGGGATCTCTGGTGCTGCTGGCTGCTGCATTTCTCGTGATTGTTACACACAGACTAGCCCCTCCTCTCGCGGCCTCCCCTTGTTTCATCTCAGTCCCCACAGTGGCCTTCCCATGACCTGCTTCCTGTCACCTTGCACCAGCCCCAGCCAAGGTCTCCACTGCTCAAGAGCCTGAGCCAGGCGCTGCCTGTGCCCGCCCTGCTGGGTTGCATTCCTCCATGACATCGGCCCCAGGTCTCCAGCCCGGGCAGGAAGTGCAGGGTGGCGTGTCACCTGCCCTGAGGAGGGTGCCCCAGTGCCAGAGTCTCTCACAGGAGGGACAGCAGAGGACGGGAGCTGGCAGGAGAGGGGACATGCTGTCACCTGCATTGTCCTTCAGGGGTGCCCTGTCCCAGGGAGAGGAGCTCATGGGGAGCCCCCAGAGTAGTGGCTGTGGGGCAGGATTTGGTGGGCTCTGCTGGCCCTACCGGTCCTGGGAGGTGTCGGGTGTTCAGTGCCACAGCTGCCTGCACACAGCCACACCGCGCAGGAGTGCTGCCAGCCCGGCAGTGGAGAACTTCCCTGTACTCACTCACTCACTCACTCATTCGGGGTGCTGTGCATGGACCCAGGGCCTTCGCCTCGAGCTGCATCTCCCATTGTTTTATTCTGTATTTCCAGTCAGGGTCTCACAAAGTTGTGAAGTTGCCCAGACTGGGCTGGAGCTGGCCATCTTCCTGGCGTGGCTTCGCTGAGTGCTGGGGTGGCCAGGGTGCACTGGGGCCCTGGCTGTGGGTCTTTTCTTGTTCCCCTTGTGTCCCTGTGGTGGCATTTGGTCAGGGAGCTCTCTGATGGGTCCTGACTGCGGCTGGCCCAGTTTTCTTCCAAGCCCTGCTCGGTGCTGGCTGCCTCAGCCTGGGCTCAGGTGACCCTTTCTCCTGCCTCTCGTCTCGCAGTCTGGCTCTGACCTGGGCCCTTGCACACCTCACCGCCATGCTGGTGTGTCCAGCAGGGCCCCTTGTGTGTGGGGAGCTTGGGGATGTGGCAGGATCCACAGTGAAAGCCTACCCGCATGCTGCACCATGTCGCCTGTCGCACCATGTTGCCTGTCGGGAGTGGCTGCAGGGGCGGGGCTGGGCTGAGTGCCACAGGCCCCTGAATGAGCACACACACAGAGGACCTTTGGGCCTTGGCCTGCCAGAGGGACTGCATGCCTGGGGCTTTCCAGCAGCCCTAACCAAGTAGCCAGGGATTTCTGCTGAGGTGCGAGGCTTCCCAGCCCGTTGTTTGCTCTGCTGCTGTTTATTTCCGCGCTGGGGCTGGAGCCCTGGGTCTTGCCCCTGCTTGGTGAGTGCGCACGGCTGAGCTCATGCGGAATGGTGTTTCGAAGCTGGCACGAGCCGTGATTAGGATGGACACTGAGACAGTGCTGGGACTCCAGCCTCTGGCCTCAAGCGCGGCGCCTTCGGCAGGGCCTGGTGGCACGTGCCTGCTTGAAGCAGCGCTCTGGGAGGCTGAGGCAGGAGGGTGGCAGGTTGGAGCCCAGCTTGGGAGAGACCCTGTCTCAAAATAAAAAGGGCCGGAGGTACGGCTTAGCACAGAGGGCTCAGTTCTGTCCGAGCCCTTTTCTGTGGCCGTGGTATTCAGGGTGCCTGCACAGAAGCCCCGCCGGAACTGTTAGCTGGTCCAGCGAGGGAGCCTGCAGTGCTTGCTGGCTGGGATCCTTGTAAGATTTCACAACTTGTTCAGTTTTTGAGACAGTCTCAGCATTCAGTACAGGGTGGCTTTGAGTTCTAATTGTGCAGTGCAGGATGGGCGCAAGGTCTGATAACCCTCCTGCCTCAGCCTCCTGAGTGCTGGGATTACAGGTGTGCAGCTCTGCACCAGCTAAGATTTCACAGTTTGTGAGAAGAAAAAACCAAGTCCGAGCTGTGTTTTCACTCGTTCATATTTTATAGTACTGGAATGGAACCAAGGGCCTTTGCGCTCAGCTGTGTCCCCAGGCCTTTTTTGACATAGTGTCTTTTTTTTTTTTTAATGTACCAGGAATTAAACTTGGGACCTTTGCACTTGCCGGGCAGGCCCTGGCCCTGAGATAGTGACTTGCTAAGTTGTTAAATTGCCTGTGCTGGGCTTGCATTTATGACCCTCCTGCCTCAGCTTCCCCAAGGGCTGGGAGGACAGGTTTGCACTCCCACAACTCTGATGCCTTCTTCTTTCTTTCTTTCTTTCTTTCTTTCTTTCTTTCTTTCTTTCTTTCACCATCAGTCGTTCCCCTAAACGAGGGTCCCCGTCACTGCAAACTGGAGCCAGGGTGTTCTCTGGGGTGGGCGTCCTGGGCACCGTAGGGGCCGAGCAGCATCCCTGGCCCCACTTACCCTGCACCGGGAGCACCTCCATCATGACAGCTTCCAGGCATTGCTCAGTGGCCACTGGGGTCAGGGTTGCCCCATGTGGAGCCACCGCTCAAGCTGTGGGGCTGGCTGGCAGCCTGGTTGACAGGTTGGGGGCAGGCAGTGGAAGGTCGGGGTTCTGGGGGTGCCCTCTTTCTCTCCCATCTTGTGGCTGCTCTGCTCAGTTGTTCTTTAGGCCTCTTTATGTCCCTTCCTGCCCCCACTTATGTTCTGTTTGTTCCAAGACAGTCTCCCTGTGTAGTCCAAACTGGCCTTGAATTCATTGTGTAGCTGGCCTTGAACACCGGTGGATCCTCCTGCCTCAGCCTCCTTAATGCTGGAGTATGGGCGTCTACCAGCATGCCCTGCGCCTGCCTGGGCCTACAGTAGATATAGACAGGACCGTGCCCTCGCAGGCTTGGGCGCCATGCAGTCCCTTCCTCGTCTTGGTCCCAGAACCAGCTGAGAGGGGTGCTGCCAGGTGGCCTTGGCTGGGAGACCCGGGTACAGAGGGCTGGCCCTGCCTGCCTCTTGGGGAAGGGGTTCAAGGCCACCACATGCGTCCCTGCATATGTGCAGACAGCAGGACAGACCCAAGGCCCCTCTGCCGGGGCTTGGTAAGGAGGCAGCTTTAGAAATGCTGACCGCACATCTGTCATTGAGCACTCAGGAGGCTGAGGCAGGAGGGTGGTGAGTTTGAGGCTGCCTCAGCCACAGAGTGAGACCCTTGTCCGCTCACAAAATTAAAAAAATACCTGGCTAGCTGGGCGTGGTGGCGCACTCCTGTCATCCCAGCACTTGGGAGGCTGAGGCAGGAGGATTGTTGTGAGTTCAAGACCAGCCTGGGCTCCGAAGTGAGCTCAAGGCCAGCCTGAACTGCATAGTGAGACCCTGTCTCAAAAAGACAAAAAAAGAAAGAAAGAAAGAAAGAAGAAAAAACCTGGCTGGACTCATTTAATTTAGGAGGAGCCCCGAGAATGGGAATATTTATTTACTTATTTATTTTTTGGGACAGAGTCTCACCATGCAGGTTGGGTTGACCTTGGACTCATGTATAGCCCAGGCTGACCTCGAACTCTCAGCGATCCTCCTGCCTCAGCCTCCCAAGTGTTGGGATTACAGATATGCACTACCACAGCCGACCAAGATCTGAATTTTTTTTTATTGTTATTTTTTTGTTGTCGTGGGTACCAGGGATCAGACTCATGATTTTGCACTTAACCAGGCGAGTGTTTGGGCCGCTGAGCTAACACCCCCCCCCCCCCCCCATCTGGAGCTTTAAAAACAGCACTCCGAAGATTCTGGTATGCAGCCCTGGTGTTGACAGCCTGTATTGCTGTTGCCGAGCTTTTCCATAAAGGAAGCATCTCGGGCTGCGGCTGATGTCCGTGCATCCCGTGAGAGAGTGACTCCCCACGGAGCTGTCTTCCCAGTGCCTGAGAAGTCTCCTGAGGTTGAGCCTCTGGGTTTCCAAAGTGCCATTTATGCATCACACCTCAGGGGATTTCTAGTGTAGGGTCTCAGTCTGCCACGCCCCTTGGTGTCTTTGGCGCCCCCGCCCCGGGGGCTGGAATCCGCAGATGCTCCAGTCCTTTCAGTAAAACAGCTGGTGGTATGATGGCCTGGGCTATAATCCCAGCACTGGAGAGGCTGAGGCAGGAGGATTACACGTTCACATCTGGTTTGGGCATTCAGCAAGACTTAATGTCAGGATACGAAAAATAAGTAAAAGAGAGGCTGGGAGATGGAGTTCAGTGTTGGGACCTGGGTTCAGTCCCTAGTACCGTCCATCAGTCAGTCAATGAATCAAGCAGTCGATGGGTAGTTTTGCACTACAGCCAGTGGCGTCCTCCCAGGAGGCTCGTGATCCCCGATGTGGTCTGAACGCTGTGACGGTTGTGCCACTGTTGTTTAGGTTGCTGACACACAGGCTGCCATGTGTTCAGGATGTGCAAAGCTGCAGCTTTTCTCTTCAGCAGCGTGGGGAGTGGAAGGCTCCCTTTGGGTGACCCGGGCGTGCCGGTGCGTTTTCATTCCTTTTGCTGTTGTTACTGTGTTTTTGAGGCAGCGCCTCACTGTGCAGTCCGGGCTGGCCCTGAACTCCTGGTGAGCCTCCTGCCTCAGCCTCCTAGGATTACAGGCACGTGTGTCACCACACCCAGCCGGTTTTCTGTTATAAAAGGTTGTATAAATTTTCTGGTTTTCTGCTAGCAGTGCTGTGTGGAAAGAAAAACCACTGTCATACTCTCCTCACATTTCCTTATTTTCATTTAATATCCTGGGACAAATATCTAAGCACTTACAAGTATTTTTTTTTAAGGTCTGTGATTGGAACTCAGGGCCTTGCACTTGCCAGGCAGATTCTTATGTTGCTGAGCTACATCCCTGGCCCTATTTTTCTTTTTTCTTTTCTTTTCTTTTTTTGTCTTTCTGAGACAGGGTCTCGCTATGCAGGTCAGGCTGGCCTCAAGCTCACTTTGTAGCTCAGGCTGGTCTCAAACTCGCAATAATCCTCCTGCCTCAGCCTCTCGAGTGCTGGGATTACAGGCGTGAGACACCACACCTGGCTTCTTTTTTCTTTTCTTCTCTTTTTTTTTTTTTTTTTTTTTAAGACAGGGGCTTACTGTGTAACCCAGGCTGCCCTTGAATTCACGGTGATCTTCCTGCCTCAGCCTCCCAGAGTGCTGGGATGACAGACATGAACCACCACGCCCAGTGCAAATTTCATTTGGGTGCACCGCTTCAAGGTTAAATCCAATGCTTTGAAGATTTACGCATCATTAACTGCGCTTCTATGTTTGTCCCCTGACCCACCGCCTGATCACGTTAGTGACTCACAAGTCCTCTGTGACAGATGGTTTGAGTTCAGGTACTGCGAGCAGAGAGCTGTGCTCTGAGAAGTTTCCAGGGCGGGCTGGTGTACGGAGTTTTGTGCCCCAGTGGACTGGCGCTTGCTAAGGATGGACGCCTGGCGGTCGGGTGTCATGCCATTCCACTGCCACCAAAAGGGAGGCTTTGGTTCCTTGCTTCCTGCTTTGTGAGCTGCGCTAGTGTTTCAGACACTGGGACACATCACGGCCTACCCAACGATGCCGTATTTGAACATCCACATGGGAAAACTGTCCCTAGAGACAGAGCATCCGCGGACGCTCTTTTATAAGACAGCAGACAGGCACATTGCTGGAAGAGTTAAGAATAAGTATTTGCTGGTTTTGCCTGGTACAGCACAGATAATAAATATTTAGTCATTTGATAAACACAAATGCTCAACGCCAAAAAAAGCCAAGCAGGAAACCAGGTCACCAGGACTTTCTCTCTCTCTCTCTCTCTCTCTCTCTCTCTTTTTTTTTTTTTTTTTTTGTCTTTTTGAGGCAGGGTCTCGCTGTGTAGTTCAGGCTGGCCTTGAACTCGCAGTGATCCTCCTGCCTCGGCCTCCTGAATGCTGGGGTGACAGATGCACACCACCGCTTCTGGAGCTTTCCCAAGGATGTCAGATGCCAGCTTGTTCTTCTTGGAGGCTGCGACAGTCCACTCCTCACAGCAGCAATGGCCCTGTCACCCCCACCCACCGTTTGTGGGTCCAGTTCTGCAACTCCCATGACCGCACCTTTATTATTTCCCTTTTAAATCAAAAGCACTTGAAGCCAAGTGTGGTGGCTCATGCCTGTCATCCCAGCACCCAGGAGGCTGAGGCAGGAGGATCTTTGTGAGGTTGAGACCAGCCTGGCCTACAAAGTGAGCTCAGGGCCAGCCTGAACTGCACAGCAAGCAGTCAAGACCCACCCTTAGTGATGCTAGCAGGGGTCCCCCTCCCTGGCCTCAGAGTGGGCACCGAGGACCCCAGAGCAGGACCTTGTAACCTGAGGCGCATCAGCTAGATACGTGATGCTCGTTCCATTCTCCTGAGTTGTCATAAAATATTTAACCATGAGTCCTGTGGGACAGTGGCCTCTCCTGTGTCCCTGTGCAGTTGACAGCAGGTGTGGCTTGGGGTGACAGGATGGGCCCCGGTGCTGTCTCTGGGGGTGCAAGATCCGCTGCTCGGGGACAGGGACAGATCCGTTGTCGCAGTGCTGAGCTGGCCCCGGGGGGAACCAGTCTGTGTGATGCATCTGAAACACAGACCTGCTGTGGGGACTGGCTGGCACCCACAGTGTGGCTCTTGGTCCTGTGGTGAGAGGACAGCAGCAGGGGTGAGCAGCACCCCTGCGTCAGCCCATTGGGTGGCTCTGACCCCACAGCATCTGCAGCCACTCTGGGGGGGGCAGTTGGAGCTCCCCCAGGACTGACAGCTGTTGCATGGGCTGCCTGGTCCATTCCCAAAACATGCCATGGCCCAGGATACAGCATCGTCCCTGTGAGCAGTCCCCTGCACCCTCCTTGGCCTTGGACACCCATGAGTCCACTTCCTGTCTCATGGTTCGCCTGCCCTGGACATTACCTGTCCGTGGAGCCCCTCAGCTCCTCCTGTCTGCTGCTTGCTTTTTTTTTTTTTTTTTGTACTGGGGATCGAACTCATGACCTTGCATTTGTGAGGCAGGCGCTTAGGCCGGTGAGCTAAATCCCCTCTTTTGCCTTTCTTCTGAGACAGGGTCTCACTGTGCAGCTCAGGCTGGCCTTGTGCTCTCTGTAGCGCAGGCTGGTCTCGAATGCGCAGCGACCCTCCTGCCTCAGCCTCCCTGATGCGGGGATAGCAGGCTCGCTGGGGATAGCAGACACACTGGCTGTCTGGCTGCCCACGGTGTGGCTGCCTGTCTGCCTGCGGTGTGGCTTTCCACACCCCCCAGCTGGGCGTCTGTAGCTCAGGCTGGCGCTGCTGCGCTTTTCTGTCGCAGGCAAAGTACATCTCTCAGTGCATCGATGAAATCAAGCAGGAGCTGAAGCAGGACAACATTGCTGTGAAGGCCAACGCGGTCTGCAAGCTGACGTATGTAAGTGGCCCTCGCCGCACCGCCTGTCTCCCAGTGTCCAGCCCGCCACCTGGGGGTCTGTGTGCCCATCAGTCCCTGCGCAATCTTCCCTGCCACCTGCCACGCAGAGTGGCGCCCCGAGGGAGCACCCCACCCTTCAGCCTCCCCAGCTGCGGGGAGGCAAGGTCCCTGCTGCAGGCATGTGTCACCCCGAGGCTGTTGCGAGGGGCTGCTTTGCCAGTTACTGGTGGGGAAACCTTAGCCAGCGTAAGCCAGCCCCGGCCTTCTGATGGCAGAAGCTCTTCTCCCCCTCTTCTCTTCTCTTTTCTTTTCTTTTTTTGAGACAGGGTCTCGCTGTGCAGTCTAAGCTGGCCTTGAGCTCACTTTGTAGCCCAGGCTAGTCTCAAACTCACAGCGATCCTCCTGACTCAACCTCCCCAGTGCTGGGATTCCGGGCGTGAGCCACCACACCTGGCTTTTTTTCCCCCTTTTGTGGTACTGGGGTGACTGAGGGTCTTCCTGCTGAGCTGTGCTCCCAGCCCTTTTTGTTTTGAGACAGTCCTGGTACATTACTGATGTACTCAGGCTGGACTTGAACTTTTTCTTTTGCTTTTTTTGGTAGCAGAAATCAAACTCAGGACCTTGTCCTTGCCTGGCAGGCGCTGTGCCGCAAAGCTATATCCCCGACCCCCTTCTTTCTCCCAAAACAAAACAACAGAGTCCCGCTATGTAGTTCCAGCCAGCCTTGGACTCATTTTGTAGCGTACAGTGGCCTCAAACGCAGTGATTCTGCTGCCTCAGCCTCCTGAGTTTTGGGGGTCACAGGTGTGCGCCACCACACTCAGCCTAAATGTTTCCTGGTTTTTTTTTGAGGGGGAGACAGTGTCTTGCTGTGTACCTTAGTCTGGCTTTAAACTCACTAGGTGACCTCAAACTCGCAGGGACCCTCCTGCCTCAGCTTTCCAGAGTGTTGAGATGATAGATACGTGTCCCCAGGCCTTGTGCCATGAGTGGCCTTTCCGTATTTGCTGTTAGTCCACCTGTGAGACTGTAAATGTAGGGTCCTTCCTCGGGAGAAGCGGGGGCCGCCGCGGGCAGGTCAGGGTTGTGGACGGGGCGCCCCTCCGTCTGCTCGGTGTGAGCACGCATGCACCCTCACCTGCCCGGGCTCCGGCTAAGCTTCTGTGCCTGCACCTGCGCAGTTACAGATGCTGGGCTATGACATCAGCTGGGCCGCCTTCAACATCATCGAGGTGATGAGCGCCTCCAAGTTCACCTTTAAGGTGAGTGTCGGGATGGAGGCGGCTGGGGGGTGAGCGGGAGGCGGCTGGGGGAGGCCCCTTACCTGTTCCACAAACACGACATCCCTGGAGGTCTGCCCCGTGGCCACCCTTTCTGTGTCACTGAGCCCTGCCTGGCGGCTGTGAAGCCAGTGTGGTGTGGCGTCTCCCGGCTCCTGTGAACAGGGCTGTGGGCCCCGGGCAGTTCTCCTGAAGCCCGCTTCCGGCCCTTTCTGGGTCAGGGTCAGGAGGAGACAGGGTTTTGCTGTGCAGTTCAGTCTGGCCTTGAACTCACTTCGTAACCCAGGTTGGCCCCAAACTCGGCAATCTTCCTGCCTCAGCCTCCTGAGTGCTGGGATTACAAGTGTGTGCCACCATATCCAGTTTTTGGGTTTTTTTTTTTTTTTTTTTTTTTTGGTACCAGGGATTGAACTCATGGCCTTGAGCTGACCAGGCAGGCGCTTATGCCACTGAGCTAAATCCCTGGCCCCTTCTGGCTTGTTTTTAAAAAATTCTCTGAGTTGTTCAGTGATCAGTGCTCAGCTAGCATGCATGAGCCCTAACTTGTATTACCAACACCTCAAGGAAAAAAAAAGTCAAGCATGGTAGCACATATCTGGTATTCCAGTAATCTGGAAGGCTAAGGCAGGAGGAGCTCAAATTCAAGGCCACCCTGGGCAAAAGAGTGATTGAGACTCTTAAAATAAAAAGGGACCCTCAGTTCAATTCCTAGTACAAAGGTAAACAATCCTTTTTATGTGTCAGTATATTCAAGGAAGTACAAGTTATAAATAAAAGCAGAGCTGGCATGATACAGGAACTTAGAAGACACGGCACATGTGGTGGCATTCGCCTGTAATCCCAGCACTCGGGAGGCTGAGGCAGGAGGGTCACTGCGAGTTTAAGACCAGCCTGGGCTACAAAGTGAGCTCAAGCCAGCCTGAGCTGCATAGAGAGACTGTCTCAAAAAGACAAAAAGAAAAAAAAAACCCAAAGTAGGGTCAGGCTTGCAGTCCTCCTGCTTCAGCCTCCTGAATAGGATCAGAGGGCAGACCACCACCCTCAGCACTGGTTACCTTGTACAGAGGTCCCCCTTGTTACCCTGCCTCTTTACCTCCTAAACATTTCTGCCTCAGCCTCCCAGCATGCCAGGATCACAGGCTTGCATCACTGTGCCTGGCTAGTGGTCACTTTGAAAGGTTTTTTTGCTTGATACCAGGGATCGAACTCACAACCTCGCGGTTGCCAGGCAGGTGCTGTGCTGCTGTGCTACAGCCCCGGCCCTCAGTGAGCTCGAGGGTTAAAAGCAGCCTGTGCCTTTGGGGGCACAGATCCGCGTGTCTCCTGCAGCCTGGCCTAGGGAGCGCCGCACCTCCCCGCAGCCCTGCACTCGGGCTGCCCTGCTCTGGGGCCCAGCAGGCAGCAGAAGCGCAGTGCATTGGTGGCTCTCACGGGAACGCTATGGCTTCTGGACCATATGTGCCCAGCTTTGGGGGGGCTCCTCCTCCCAAGAGTTTCAGGGACTGGTGTGGTTGCTGGTGGCCTCTGAGTGTCCACCCTGACCCTGTCTGCTGTCGGCTCCACAGCGCATCGGCTACCTTGCTGCCTCCCAGTGCTTCCATGAGGGCACCGACGTCATCATGCTGACCACCAATCAGATCCGCAAGGTAGGCCCCGCCCACGGCCGCAAGCCCACAAGGGGGCGCTGCTGCGCAAGTCCCACCTGCTGCCGTGGCTCTTTCCTGTGTGGCCGTGGTATCCTCTCTGTGTCTCTCAGGGTGTGAGGCTGAGCGCTGCCCTTTCTGTGTCCCCTGCCTGCAGGGAGGCTGGCTAGGGCAGTCCCTCTGCTGTCTTCCCCTCCTCTCAGAGCCACGCCTGCCCCGCTGAGTCCTGCAACCTTTTCCCCTCCCCCAGCTGTTGGACCTCAGGGTCACATGACGTGCATTTTTCAGGCATATGTAGGTTTTCTTTAAACTTCATTTTTCGTGGTACTGGGGATTGAGCCCAGGGTCCAGTGGTTACAAATGCTACATTGTCAGCATTTTTTATTTTTTTTTCTTTTTTGTCTTTTTTTGAGACAGGATCTTGCTATGCAGTTCAGCCAGGCCTTGAACTTACTTTGTAGCACAGGCTGGTCTCAAACTTGCAGCGATCCTCCTGTCTCAGCCTCCTAAGCGCTGGGATAATAGTTGTGCACCACCACGCCCGTCTCTGATTTTTCATTTTGAGTTAGTCGCTGCTCTGTCCAGGCTGGACTGAAACTTGCTGCTCTCCTGCCTCGGCCCCCAGGGTGCTGGGTTACAGGTGTGCGTGGTGCACCCAGCTCAGGTCTGCTGCCTTTCAAGGTGGCCTCTGAGGCCGTGCAGAGGCCTTGGCCTCCTGAGCATCTTTCCTGTGACGGCCTTGTCGCAGGTTTTGGGGCACAGGCAGTCACCCCTCAGGGGGTGGCTGGTCCTCTGGCCTAGATTGCGTGCCAGAGGCCAGATTCCCAGGAAGGGTCACTGTCCTTGCAGGTGACCATGGTGCATGGGGATTAGGTGCTCAGCTTGGGAAGCCTGAGCCCTGTGTGGCCCCAGCTGCCGGGGGACTGCAGGGGAGGTGCCTGGCAGGAGGGACGGCCTCCTGAGAATGAAGGGCGTGGTGGGAAGTGAGGTGGCAGCTCCTCAGTGGGGACAGGATGCAGGCCGTCGCCCTGCCCGAAGTGTGCTGAGGCATGGGTCTGGCCCGGGGGATGGGTGCCTCCGCCTGCCTTCCCAGCAGAGCACATGAGACCCCAGCCCTGTCAGCATGCTTGGGGGCTGCCGTGTCCCCGTGGCTGCCAGTTTTGCAGGTGCCCGCTGGGCTGGGACCTGGCCCGCCTGGCTTCTGATAAGCGTTCCCTCCGTCATGGGAGGCCGCCACAGATGCACAGTTGTGGGCCCTGTGCCCGTGTGTATGAGCTGGGACTCGGGAAACCCAGCTCCCGGGGCGCAGGGGTAGGGGTGGGGGAGGGCTGTTTTGGGCTCACGCAGCCTGGCGAGTCTCTGAGTGTCCTTGAGCCTGCCCTTCTAGAAGGCTCCATGGCAATGCCTTCAGCATCCCTGCCACTCTTCCATGGCTCACGGTACCTTGTGCCATGTTAGGAGCTGGGCTGGGCTGGGCTGGGCTTCAGGCCGGCCTTGAACTTGCTGTGTAGTCCATGCTGACCTCAAATTCACAGCAGTCCTCCTGCCTCAGCCTCCTGAGTGCTGGCACTACAGGCCTATGCCACCATGCCTGGCACTGTGCTGGGCTCCTGATGACCTTTCAGCCCTGGGCCTGTACCGTGGAAGTTACCGTCCTAGGCACTCAGCCGCATGCCCAGCCTTTCTTGTCTTGTGTGAAGTCGGCCCTCGCTGAGTTGCTGGCTAAAGCTCCGGCCTGTGCTGCTCCTGCCTCCAGGCGCTGGCATGAGAAGTGTGCCCACTGTGTCCGGTGGGGCTTAGCACTCTGTTCTGTGTCTGGAGGCCCCTCACGTCCATCCCTGGATCAAGCCCACGGGCTCTGCATGGCGCAGCCTAGCTGGGGTCTGGAGTGGCCTGCAGTGCCTGTGTGCGGGAGGAGGTGCCAGCAGGCTTCTCCTGGGCTTGGGTCTCCCTGTCCTCCAGGCCACAGCTGCAGGAGGGACACAGCCCTGCCTGGGGAAGCGCAGGTCCTGTTACAGGTGGGGGGCTCCTACCTGCCTGGGCCACAGGGGCTGGTTGCTCTGGTCACCTCGTGGGCTGCGGGCAGCACTGGGGCTGGACAGTCCTTACCCAGGCCTTGCCATGACCACTGAGCCCCCATCACCTGGAGCCCAAAGACTGGTGCTCCCAGCTGAGCTTTGTGCTGGTGGCCTCGTGGAAATGGCGCTGATTTTCCCCCCCTTACCCATCCCAGGGCCAGGCCCTGGCCCTGCAGCAGGGGCAGGGGACAGGGTCATACCTATTGTGGTGGACACTTGGCCTGGGGCTGCCTGTCACCCTGATCTCTTCCCCACAGGACCTGAGCAGCCCCAGCCAGTACGACACAGGAGTGGCACTGACTGGTCTGTCCTGTTTTGTCACCCCAGATCTTGCCAGAGACCTGGCAAATGACATCATGACACTGGTGAGTTTATGAGCACCCTGGCTGCCCCCAAGTGGGTTTCAGGCACCGCCCTGAGGAAGCTAGGAAGAGCCAGGACCCCGTTACTCTGGGGCCACCTGTGTCCCTGCACTGCCCAGGTGGCCCTTGAAGGCCTCCTGCTGGCAGAAGGAGGGGCAGCATCTTCAGCCCATGAGGCCTGGTGGATGTGCGTTCTTTTTCCGAGGCCGTCCTCAGTGGCCTGCCAGTTTTGTGGTGGCCCTGTCCCCCTCCTCTCATCCCTCAGGCCCCTGGGCTTGCGCTGTCCGTGGTCTGGCTTCTTGTGGCCACTCTTCTCTCAGAGGAGCCCATTAGAGCCCCCAGTCCCTGTAGTGGGTTGGACGGGGTGGGCGCTGGCCCTAGGCCGTGGTGGCAGGTGGCCTTGTCACAGTGGTAGGGTGGAGGGCAGACAGTTGTGGGGAGCCTGGTAGAGGCCCTCAATGTCCTGTATATCACTGGGTGAGAGCAGGGTCTGCCCCCTTCCTGTCCCTCTTGGTCCCAGTGCTGTCCTGGGGGAAGGAGTGAGGGTCTGGCTGGTGGGGGAGGGACCTGGGGGGACTGGAGCCTGCGCACACCCCATGGCTGTCCCACAGATGTCACACACCAAGCCATACATCAGGAAGAAGGCTGTGCTCATCATGTACAAGGTGTTCCTCAAGTACCCCGAGTCACTGCGCCCCGCCTTCCCCCGCCTCAAGGAGAAGCTGGAGGACCCCGACCCTGGTCAGTGGATTGGTGGCTTGGGGTGCTTCACCCACACACCAGCCAGGTGGGAGGGCTGTTGTGGGGGTGCCCATCGGAAGTCCCCTGTGTAGTGCACAGTGACCACTGGCTGTGGCCTCCCCTGTCTGAGTGGCTTTGGGCTCCTCCCTGGCCTGGGTGGACTCGAGGTCCAGTGTCACCAGCCTCGGTGGGCTCTGGGGAGCTGGGATGCGGCCCTGGTACCCTCCCATGGCACAGAGGACATGCACATGCAGTGTGGGGACAGAGGTGCAACTGTGTGTGGTACTCAACCTTGCAGAGGGAAGGGGTGGGGTACAGTCACAGGTCCTGGGGCTCCCAGCATCCCGGCGCTGCGCCCCCAGTTGGAGAGCGTAGGCCAGGGGATGAGGGACATGGACCGTGGCCTTCTCCGGGCGGGGTCTTCCTTTGGTTCTGGCTCTGAGGTTATCTGGCCTTGAGCGCACTGTGCAGTCTGGCTGGCCTCCGCCTCCCACGGGCTGTAGTGCGAGAGGTGTGAGTCACCCAGGTCCCCTGAGACTAGAGGGCTCCACCTACAGGTCTGTCCAGGCCACGAGGGGGTGGGTGGTCAGTGTCCTATGGGGGCAGATCCCCCAGGAGCAGCTACAGCCCAGCTACGGCTGGGCCCATGGAGGAGTGGAGGAATGTGAGCTGGAACCTGGCTGTGTGACTGGTCCCTGCTGCTGAGAAAGTGTCACTGTGTCCCCCCGGGCTGGCGTGGCAACCCAGGGCTGGAGGGGGCCAGTGCGCTGTACCACTATCATCTTGGGGGGCTGGGTTGCAGTGGCCTGGCAGGCACCAGGCTCCAGGTCCCCTCCCAGCATGGTGAAAGCAGGCAGCCCGGTCCTGCACATACTGCAACCCCACTGCTACCTGCGATCATGTCATGACCTTGTGTTCTCATTGGGGTGCCATGGGAGGTCGCTGTGATACTAGCCGCAGTCACTTGTTTCTGGTGGCCCCATCGGGACACCCAGTGTCCAGTTGCTCTTCTGGTCTTATGACTACTGAGCACGGGTGGCCCTCCCTTCAGGTTGCACCTTTGTGGATTCAGCCTTGCATCAAAAACACTTGGAAAAAATTGCATTAGTGCTGACCGTGTGCAGACGTTTCCCTGTCCCCTCCCTCCCTCCCTTCCTCCCTTCCTTGCTGAGACGGAGTTGCCTGGTGCCCAGGCTGCTCTTGAACTCGCAGCAGTCCTGCCTCAGCCTCCCAGGCTTGCACTACTACCCCCGGGTTCTCGTCACTCCTTTGAACACCCAGTATAAATGTGCACAGCACCTGCAGTGTCACAGGTTGATTAGAGGTCTGCAGGCCATGCAGGTCCCACATGCATGCTGCAGCATTAACTAAGGGACTTGGGTGGCTTCAGCGCTGGGGCCCGGGGGGCCCTGGAAGCCACCCCTGGGGCCCGTACTGCGCCCAGGGTGTCTACCCACCCACATGCTCCTGCTGATGCCCCGCCCCCGGTCCTCAGGGGTCCAGTCGGCAGCCGTCAATGTCATCTGCGAGCTGGCCCGGCGCAACCCCAAGAACTACCTGTCCCTGGCCCCGCTGTTCTTCAAGCTCATGACGTCCTCTACAAACAATTGGGTCCTCATCAAGATCATCAAACTGGCAAGTGCCACCCTGGGCCGGGGCCCTGCTTGGGCCTGTCTGGTGGGCACTGCTGCGCGGGGGAGGAGCGTGGTCCTGCCTGCGCGGCCGCTCCTGCCACCCACACTGACTGCAATCCTCTGTCCCTGCAGTTTGGCGCCCTGACCCCGCTGGAGCCCAGGCTGGGCAAGAAGCTGATCGAGCCCCTCACCAACCTCATCCATAGGTAGGGTCTCCTGGGCCCACCGGCCGGCTCTGAGGGAGCCCCTGGGGTCGCAGGGTGGGGCACGCCCAGAGCGGCAGTGCGCACCCCTTCCACTCTGCCACAGGCACCAAGCAGCCTTGCGGCAGTCCTTACCCCTCCAGGGCCCAACACAGGGCTTTAGCCCTGGGAACCACTTTGTTTTCCACGTACTCAAGACTGACCCTAGGGCCTTTGCTCTGAGCTGTCTTTCTTCCATGTGTGTGTGTGTCCGTGCGTGTGTGCATGCGTGTGTGTTTGGGGAGGTAGCAGGGATCAAACTCACAAACTCTCACTTACCAGGCAAGCCCTTGAGCCACTGAGCTAAATCCCTGGCCCTTCCTTTTATATTTTAAGTTCCCCAGGCTGGGCTCCGACTTTTGACCCCCCTTCCTGAGCTTCCCAGAGTGCCACACCCCAATCCTGGGGTTCACTTTTAAGACAGCCAGGGGTGTAGCTCAGCGGCACAGCACCTGCCTGGCAAGTGCAAGGTCTTGAGTTCAGTTCCCAGTACCAAAACCCCCAGCACCCACAGGCTGCAGACAGCAGGGGGTCGGTGTAAATGCCAGGGGCCTGATCCTGGCCAAGCTCGGCCCTTGCCCTCACCATTGACTTATGTGAGGCATGGCTCTCAGCACGTGCTGTCGCATGGCCCTGGGGCCTCGCTCCTCTTGGGGTTCGGTGTTTTGGGGTGGAGATGACCAAGGAGGAGCTGACCGCTGCTGCCCCTCCCCTCCCCTGGGGTCCTGGCTGCGGGCCCAGCTGCGCCTGCGGTCCCCGTGGCATCCAGGCTGAGGGCAGATGTGGCCTGGGCTTTCTCTGCCACCTTGCCGAGCTGAAGGCCCAGGCACAGGGTCTGGAGCCTTCGGCCCCGGGCGTCTTCGCTCCAAGAAGGGTGTGCTCTGTGCATACAGAGACCAGTGGGCCCTAGGGATGGCTAGTGGTAAGGTAGGGACAAGTGACAGAGCAGAAGTGCAGAAGGCACAGCGGATGACAGGGAGGGGGAGCTGCACCACACAGAGAAAGAACCACGGGCTGGCTCTGTCACACTGCCTTTCCTGAAGGTGAGAGACAGTGACTATCACCTGTACTGAGCTCCAGGGGCAGCCACTTGTCACTGTGTCCCCACCTCATGCCACTCCCCTCCCCCGCAGCACATCGGCCATGTCCCTGCTCTATGAGTGCGTGAACACCGTGATCGCAGGTGAGGCCCGAGCCCGCCACCTGTGGCGGGGGCTGTGGGCTGGGGAGGGCGCCGGCCAGGCTGCGGGGAGCAGCTGCGTGGGGGCCGCCGGAGCTCTGCACCTCGCTCCCAGCACGCCTTGACGTGGGTGTCCTCGGTGTCTGGTGAAGCTCACAGTGCAGCCCCGTCCTGCGCCCCTTTGCAAAGGTGAGGGTCCCAGTCCCTCTGGGAAGCCCAGCTGCCCGGCACACACCTTCCCCGGTGGTCACATGGGACCCAACAAGCTGTGGTGCCCTGAAAGTCACCCAGCAGCTGACAGAGAGCCAGCACCTGGGGCTGTTCCTTTCCCCTTTGGCTTTTGATTTTGTGTGTTTTGGTCTTTTGAGACAGGGCCAAGTTACTCAGCTGACCTCTAGTTTGCTGTCCTCTTGCCCCAGTCTTCTGAGTGTCGGGGTCAGAGTCCTGTGCCACTGTGTGCAACTGAGGCCTGGGGCTGTTGGAGGGTGCGTGGCCCCACTGGCCAGCTTATGCCAACATCCTGGACCCTAGAGGCCAGCAGGGGCTTAGCCTGTGCTGCACCGTTGGCCTTGTAGTTTAGGCTGAGAGCCTTCCTGTCAGGCCAGGGTGCCCAGATTCCGCTGGGTCAGCTGTGGACAGAGCAGGTCAAGGGGCTTGGCCTCCCAAGCCCCCTGCCTGGGCATGGGTGTGGGACGGTGGGCTGCTGGCCACCTGGCACCCGGGCCTGACCGGCCCCTCTGTTTCAGTGCTCATCTCGCTGTCCTCCGGGATGCCCAACCACAGCGCGAGCATCCAGGTGCGTCCCAGACGGCCGGGGGTACATGGGGCTGCTGAGGGAGCGGGTGCCCCGCGCAGGCTGCGGCCCTGACACACCTCTGCGTCCACTGCTCTGGAATCGGCTCAACAGCTGAGGCCTGGGGGGGCATCACTGGCTCGTCTCTGAGGACAGCTCTCCTACATCCCTGCACCTGTGACTTCCATCACAGCCTCATCCCCTGGGTCTCTTGGGTCCCGGGGCTCCCTAATGACCCAGAGGACAATGGGGCGGTCAGCTCCAGGCTTAGTCTGATCACACAACAAATGTGACCGTGCATCCCAGGCCCTCCCTGGGTCACCATACAGCCTGTCTACCACAGGTGTCCCTGTCACCACAGCATCACTGATTTGTCCCTCCTGTCGCGGTTCTGCTGAGCCGATCCACAGAGGACGGGCCCAGGCCACCCCCAACCCTTGCCTGCAGCTTCAAGACCCCGGGTGCTGGCCAGGCCCAGTGGCAGTAGAGGTCACACTGGCTCCTGGGTTATAACCCAGCGGATTTTCCTTTTGCAGCTCTGTGTTCAGAAGTTAAGGATATTGATAGAAGACTCCGATCAGAACTGTGAGTTGTCCCAGTGCCCCCAGAACCCTCCTTCCTGCCTTCTGGGAGCGCTGGGGTGCGGGCCTGGGGTTCCCCTTGGGGGCTTCGAGGGCGTAGGCCATGCGTGCTTGTCTCTGAGGACACAGGCTACTTGGGGCTTAGGAGGACACTGTAGCGGTGGGCAGTGCCACCTGAGATCCTGTATGTCTCTGTCCCCGTCAGGCCAGGCAAGTGCACAGGGCAGCCCTGGGCAGCCCTCAGGGGCCGTGTCTCCTCTGGGCTGAGCTGTGCAGTCACTTTGAGTCCCTGCCTTTTGCACTAGAGATGAGGTGATAGACTTTGGTCTTGGGGGCAGGGAGCACCTGTTCCCTGCCTCAGGGGCCCAAAGTCTTTGTAGCAACTGCTGGCCTCCGTGTGGCAGCCCCCCAGGTGTGTGCATCTGTCCCCAGTGTGGGGACCTCGGAGGAGCCCAGGCTGTGGCCCGAGGCTCCTGGTCCCTGCAGATGTCTGCTCGATGCCTCAGGCTTAGCCATGCTGTCTCACGTGTACCAGCTGTGGGCAGCTCAAGGTGGACACTGAGACCGCACAGGACCTGCAGACCCTGCCAGGTCCACAGAGTGGGCCTGCAGCAAGTACCGGTCAGGGGACACCACCAAGCTAAACCCTGCTTCTTGGGGCCAGGCAGCGGCCACTGGCACTGTAACCTCCTGTGTGGCCCACGCCACCTGTGGCACTGGCGTCCCACCGCATCCTGGGGCCCACAGCCTCTCGCTCTCCCCGCAGTGAAGTACCTGGGGCTGCTGGCCATGTCGAAGATCCTGCGGACGCACCCCAAGTCTGTGCAGTCCCACAAGGACCTCATCCTGCAGTGCCTGGATGACAAGGACGAGTCCATCCGCCTGCGAGCCCTCGACCTGCTCTACGGGATGGTGCGCCTGGCCCCGCTCCTCCCTCCTTAGGTCTCGGTCTCCCGAGTCCCCGCCTGGGCAGGGGTGGTCAGCAGGGGTCACCTGCCCCAGGCTGGGCCGATCCCCTTGGCCTGAGTGCCTTGTGCATCCTCGGTCCCTCGGTGCCAGCCCCTTCCCGCCGTGTCCCCAGGTGTCCAAGAAGAACCTGATGGAAATTGTCAAGAGACTGATGACGCACGTGGACAAGGCTGAGGGCACCACCTACCGCGACGAGCTGCTGACCAAGATCATTGACATCTGCAGCCAGTCCAACTACCAGCACATCACCAACTTCGAGTGGTCCGTGCCCATGCACCACGCTGCTGGCCCCAGGCAGGCAGGCAGGTGGTGGCCCCATGCCCCTCACTGGCTCCTCCGCTTGCAGGTACATCAGCATCCTGGTGGAACTGACCAGGCTGGAGGGCACCCGCCATGGCCACCTCATTGCCGCACAGATGCTGGACGTGGCCATCCGCGTGAAGGCCATCCGCAAGTTCGCTGTGTCCCAGATGTCGGTGCTGCTTGACAGCGCCCACCTGGTGACCAGCAGCACCCAGCGGAATGGCATCTGCGAGGTGCTCTACGCTGCTGCCTGGATCTGCGGGGAGTTCTCAGAGTGAGTGGCCGGGGGTCCCCTACGGTGGGCGCCAGGGATGGGACGTGGTGTCTGTCTGTCTGCAGCTGGCAGCACGGGGGTCCCTGTCCCCTTCCTGACCCTGCTACCCCTGGCCTCTCCCACTGGTCCTGGCTGCTGTGTCTGCCAGGACTGGACCTGCTGAACACAGAGAGGGTGGGCGCCTCTGCTCTGGAGCCGAAGGGGGCCCGGCCTGCGGACAGGTCCTGCTGTCTCCTGGAGGGAAGAAGTTTAAAGGTAGACAGTTGCATTGGGCATGGTGGCACACGCTGCATTCAAAGCTCTGGGGAGGTGAGACAGGAAGCTGAGTGCAAGGTCGAAGTCAGCCTGGGCTACAGTGCACTTACGGCTGTGCTGACCTGCACATCGAGAACCTGTCTCAAGAAAAAAGTTTCTGGTTACACAGGAACAAACCAAAAGTCACCAAGCTGGGCCACGTAAAATCTGCTGCCTTCAATCAGTGGACCTTTCCTGTTTGCTTTTTTTTTTTTTTTTTTTTTTAAGACAGGGTCTTGCTATGTAGTTCAAGCTGGCCTTGAACTCTTTGTAGCCCAGGCTGACCTGGAACTTGCAGTGATCCCCCTGCCTCAGCCTCCCCAGTGCTGGGATTACAGGCGTGCACCACCCCACCCAGCTCTCATTTGTTTTCTGACTCCCCCAACATGGTTCTAGGTTCCTGCCTGGCAGCTCCGAGCTCAGCGTGCTTTGCTGTGCTCTCTTCAGTCGTGTCCACTCTGTAGGGAGTTCTTCCCGGCTCTCCCGAGTCCTGTCCGGCACCTGCACCTGCACCTGCACCTGCACAGGGAGCGGAACTCTCACGGTGGTGCTTTGGTGTGGACCCCCAGGTCCCTGTCCCAGCGCCCCGCTGGGGAGGTCTCACCATGGCCCCTGTCCTCCAGGCATCTGCAGGAGCCCCACCAGACCCTGGAGGCCATGCTGCGGCCCAAGGTGACCACGCTGCCTGGCCACATTCAGGCAGTATACGTGCAGAACGTGGTGAAGCTGTACGCGTCCATCCTGCAGCGGCAGGAGCAGGTCGGGGAGGCCGAGGCGGCACAGGAGGTGACACAGCTCCTGGTGGAGCGGCTGCCGCAGTTTGTGCAAAGTGCCGACCTGGAGGTGCAGGAGCGGGTAAGTGCCATCTGTCTCTCAAGTGGCCCGTTGTCCCCGCTGCGTACTGTGTCGTGGCTTTGCCTCTCCGGGTTGCAGGTGTCTTAAGGGGTCTGGGGTGTATCGGGCAGATGTGGCACTGGCCTATGTGACAGTGCAGAGACTCAGCCCATTGTGCTCACATGCAGCTTGTAGTCACTGCATTCCGAGGCCATGGCACCATCTAGATGGGTCACATCCCATCCTGAGTGAGACCTGCATAGTGTCTGAGTGGCCAGAGCCATCCACCCCAGGAGGTGGCAGTACGGACACTGCAGGCCTGGTTGGGGCATTTTCACTAGAGCAAGGGAGCTCTTGTCACAGTCCTTCCGTTTAAAAGGACAGCAGCAGGCCAGGCATCGTGGTGCATGCCTGTCATCCCAGTACTCTGGGAGGCTGAGGCAGGACGGTAGGGAGTCCAAGCTGAGCCAGGGCCATTTAGCAGCTGTCTCAAAATAAAAAAGGGTCACGGTGTAGCTCAGTGAAAAGGTCTTGGGTTCAATCCCTAGAATGTGAGAGGAAAGAGAGCGCCGGAGGTGGGTTGGGTCTCTGTGGCCACTGGGCTTGGCCATCCCTGGGGCTCTGGCCACCCAAGTGACCCCTGTCTGCCTGCAGGCGTCCTGCATCTTGCAGCTGGTCAAGCACGTGCAGAAGCTGCAGGCCAAGGGCGTGCCCGTGGCGGAGGAAGTGAGCGCGCTGTTTGCCGGGGAGCTGAACCCAGTGGCCCCCAAAGCCCAGAAGAAAGTCCCGGTCCCTGAAGGGTGAGGGCGGGGCAAGCCAAGGCAGGGCTGGTGGCTGCCGCTTGCTGAATGCTTCCTTGTGCTGGGGGCGGCAGTGCGGGGAGGGACTGGCCGGGCCAGGGCTGCAGGGTGAGTGCCTGACCCAGGGACTGGGCTTCTGTATGTCCCTGTTGTGACCTCATGGGCCACCAGCCTTGCTGCGTCTCCAGGTCGATCTGCTCTGAGAGGCAGTCACATCTCCGCCTTGTGTGGCCACGTGGCAGGCAGACACTGGTGTCCAGGTTGTCACCCCGTCAGGCACATGGTGGCCACCACTTAAGGCAGATGCTTCCAGAAATCCCTGTGCAGCAGCATTCTGTCACTGAGTAGCTCTGTGACCGCCTGTGACCTCCTGTGTGGCACAGGCTGGACCTTGATACCTGGATCAACGAGCCGCCCTCGGACAGTGAGTCAGAGGACGAGAAGCCCAAGGCCATCTTTCACGATGAGGAGCAGCGGCAGGCCCGCCACCGCCACCCCGAGGTGGACGAGGAGGAGCTGGCCCGGGTGAGCGGCCGCCATGGCTTCGCGCCCCTCCCCTGCTTCCCAGGCCCACGCAGGCTGCGCCGTCGGTTCGAGCCCCACTGTCCTCCCAGGCTTTGCGGCCACATGGCAGCCCGGCACCCGTGCCTCCCAATTGGCTGCGTTCTAGCTGCTGTGTGCCCCATCTGAGCAGCGCCAAGGGGGGCAGGACGAGAAGGACCCCAGCCTGCTCCATGCCCCACTGCCGCGGCCCATGCCAGCACATGTGGAGCTGTTGCAGGGGTTCATGTGGCTCTTATCTCCACAGCGACGAGAGGCCCGAAAGCAGGAGCAGGCCAATAACCCCTTCTACATCAAGAGCTCCCCATCCCCACAGAAGGTGAGCTTCCCTGTGCGCCGGGGACAGCACCGCACAGCCACCCCAGCCTATGACCCAGGGCGGGCCCTGCAGTGATCGGGTGGGACCACAAGGAGCCTCCAGGCCACGCCCACGTGCAAGGCCCTCCCTGCCCCAGCCCAGGTCACTGCCCCACTTTGAAAAGCAGAGTTCAGGTGGTGAGGCTGGCCAGCGCTTCCTCGTTGTGGCACCTGGCACTCCAGCGTGTCACCACAGTGCCAGTGTCCGTGTCCTTGAGAAAGAGCACAGAGGATGGTGAATGGGGCCCTGGCAGCGCCTACTGCCCACACTCCGGTGACGCCGTGTTGCCCTCGCAGCGGTACCAGGATGCGCCGGGTGTGGAGCACATCCCCGTGGTGCAGATCGACCTCTCCGTGCCCCTGAAGGTCCCAGGCAAGTGTCTGCCGGCTCCCGGTTCCTTCTGGGTCCTGGGGCCTCGTGTGCCTGGGTGACCCGTCGTGCCCTGCAGGCATGCCCATGTCCGAGCAGTACGTGAAGCTGGAGGAGGAGCGCAGGCACCGGCAGCGGCTGGAGAAGGGCAGGAAGCAGCGCGGGAGGAAGGAGAAGGAGAAGCGGGGCAGGGCCCGGCGCCACAGCTCGCTGCCCACCGAGAGCGACGAGGACATCGCCCCTGCGCAGCAGGTGGACATCATCACCGAGGAAATGCCCGAGGTCAGTCCTGGCTGGTGCAGCCATGTTACCCTCACGTCAGGTCCTTGTTTAGAGCTGCTGTTCTAGGGGGACACGGGAGCTGTGCACTGCCCACCCTCGGGGACATGGAGCTGACCACTCCAGGCAGCCATGCCTGGGACAAGGAGCGGGAAGGGGACACTGCCAGGACCCCTTGGCACTGCTAACTGTACGCTGGTTTGTCCCTGTCCTCTCAGAATGCTCTGCCCAGTGATGAGGATGACAAAGACCCCAACGATCCATACAGGGCCCTGGACATCGACCTAGACAAGTATGTGAGGGCTGGGTGGTGACCATCCTTGCTGGGACACTGGCAAGGACTCTGAGGCCTCCATTCCCAGGATCCGGGAAGTCCCCGGGCCTTGGGTGACAGTGCAGAGGCAGGGACCCTGCAGAGGCCAAGGTCAGCTTGGCCAGGTGTGGGGACTTGGCTGGGGTTCTCCCGTGGATGCTCATGTCCACCCAGTGACCCGGCCCCTTATGGTCCCAAGGCCCCTGGCAGACAGTGAGAAGCTGCCCATCCAGAAACACAGAAAAGCCGAGACCTCCAAGTCCCCCGAGAAAGATGTCCCCGCGGTAGAAAAGAAGAGCAAGAAACCCAAGAAGAAAGAAAAGAAGCACAAAGAGAGAGAGAGAGAGAAAGAGAGAAAGAAGGAGAAGGAGAGGAAGGTACACTGGGCCGGGCTGGGCCCGGTCCTGCCCTGCTGCTGCTTCAGGGCCTTAGTGACTTGGGGCAGCGCAGGCACTGACAGGGCACAGTCCCCAGTTGTCACTCACATGGCAAGCCGAGGGGCAAGTGCCTAGGCCCCGGGCAGGGTCAGCCTGTAGGCCCTGGGCATTTTCCTAAGCGTCCACCGCTGCGTGTGTCTGAATGCCCTGGGGTTTCAGGAGCCACAGGGTGGCCGCGTGGCTCCCACGCTGCTGTCCGCACACCAGCATCCCCAGCCAGTACCCAGTGTCCTCGCAGTCCCTGTGTGGGCCGTTGTGGGCATTCTAGCTCCCATGCGTAGGCTGTTTCCCCGTGTGCAGCAGAGCAGCCAGCCGGGGGTGGGGAACAGCCAGGGGCAGGAGAGGCAGCGCAGCAAGGCCAGAGCTCCGTGGTCCCCACCCTGCCCCTCAGGCCCATCCTCCTGTGGTTTTAGGCTGAGGACCTGGATTTCTGGCTGTCCACCACCCCACCGCCTGCCCCTGCCCCCGCGCCTGCCCCATCCACGGTAAGAGCTGGTGGACGTCTCAGCTGGCTGCAGAGCCCAGGGCTGGGCAGGGGCGGGCGCTGCCCTGTGGGTCCTGAGTGCAGGCCCAGAGCCCCCACTTCCTGGCCTCCTGACACTCCCGTGGGATCCAGAAGTCCTCCAGGC
The DNA here is from genome assembly GCA_004027455.1 of Hydrochoerus hydrochaeris. Classification (NCBI taxonomy): domain Eukaryota; kingdom Metazoa; phylum Chordata; class Mammalia; order Rodentia; family Hydrochaeridae; genus Hydrochoerus; species Hydrochoerus hydrochaeris. The sequence continues at coordinate 44,655 of PVLA01002953.1, read as the reverse complement.
CCAGGGAGGCAGGAAGGGCAGCCAGCCAGGGCCACTGTGCCCAGCTAGCTCCTACAGGGCCTGTTGGGGTGGTGTTCAAGGCCCCTTTCTCCCATCGAGCCATGAGCCCTGACCCTCTTGGCTCCCTGCAGGAAGAGCTCGGTGTTAATGCAGCCACTGCCCCGGAGGACGCCTGCGCGGTACCCAAGGCAGAGGAGGCAGAGGACGGTGACGCTGGCACAGAGCAGGACCTGGGAAGGGTGAGGAGTGGGGAGCGGGGAAGGTGAGGGGCAGCGGGTGGGTGGGGGGCAGGACCGGGCATGTGGAGGCGACCCCACTGTCCATGCCCCGTGCAGCAAGGGTACAGCCAGGACTCTTCCCGGGCTTTGTGCTGCTGCTATTTGCCTGTTTGTGTTTTCAGTAACGGGTTGATCTGTTTACTGGGGTTTGGGGGGTTGGTTGGTTGGTTTTGCTTTGTTCTTTGTGGCACTGGGGGTGAAGCAGCCTGTGTGTGCTTTTTGAGATAGGTGCTTCCTGTGTGGTCCAGGCTGGTCCTGAACAGACGCCTCAGCCTCCCTATGCTGGGATCAGAGGTGCACACACCACACCCAGCAGGCTGCAGTCTTTAAAATGGGTGGTTTGGTGAGCCAGGCATGGTGGTGCACACCTGGGACCCCGGCACTTGGGAGGCTGAGGCAGGAGGATTGCCACAAGTTTGCGGCCAGGCTGTGTTCCATGATGATGTGTTCCAGGCTGCCCCTGAACTACATAGTGAGACCTTGTTTCAAAACAAACAAAAGTGTTCAGTTTGGTGAGGCAGGAGAAACAAAAGTTTGAGTCTAGTGTGTCAAAACGAAACCAGAAAAATTAAGTGTTAGCATTAAGGCTGAAAGGAACTCGGTATAGTAACAATACGGTAGCATTTATTAACAGTGTCGTAAAACCATCATCTCCATCTCATTCTGATTCCAAAATACACTAATACACTGTAACCCCAGAGGAAGCCCATCTGTCCCCATGAGCAGTTGCCTGTCCCATCCCATCCCTGAGTTCACTTGCTGTCCTGGAGTCACCTGTCCTGGGCGTTTCCTGGCCATGGAGCCCAAGCTGTGTATCCCCAGTGTCTGGCACTGAGCACAGTGACCTCAAGGTCCCTCCACACCCCAAGGAGTGTCACAGCCTCGCTCCTGTCCTGGCTGAGTGCTTCCATCGTCTATCTGCACCTTTCTCCCCGGCTCCCTTCCTGAGCACCCCAGCTGCCATCCTCCTGGCCTGTCTCAGCCGGGCCGGCTTGGGGGCCAGGGGACCATCCCTCTGCACCCCCTGCCACACCCTGCCGAGTGGCACAGAGGGGGAGAGAGGATCGGGGGTGCTGCTCCTCGAAGAGGAGTGGGGCTTGAGCACAGCATTCTCCCGGTGCAGAAATCCTCCAGGCACAAGAAGAAGCACAAGGAGAAGGAGGAGAGGAGCAAAGACAAGAAGAGGGGCAGGAAGAAGCAGCCCGTGCCTGCGGAGTTGGCGGAGGTAGAGGCAGCGGTGGGGCCGGTGGAGAACGGCGCCGAGGAGGCAGAGGAGCCCATCCTGGTGAGCGCCCCGGCCAGCCGGGACCCTCCGCATCTCACCCCCGCACGCTACAGCGCCCAGGCCAGGGCCTTGTACCACGGCTGACCCTTCTCTCTCCGCAGCCCATGTCCAGCTATTGCCTGCTTGCCGAGAACTCCTACATCAAAATGGTGAGTGACGCCCGCCTCACAGCGGGACCTCGAGGGGCAGAGCCACTACACGTCCCCGGGGGCGGCAGCGCAGGCACTGTCACCACAGCCACGCGTTGTCAGGGCTTGGGTCCCTGGCATTGAGCCCCCTGCCCTGCCCTGCTGACCACACACCTCTCATGGCACAGACATACGATGTCCAGGCCAGCCTGCAGAAGGACAGCCAGGTCACCGTGTCCGTCATCCTGGAGAACCAGAGCAGCAGCTTCCTCAAGAACATGGAGCTCAACGTGCTGGACTCCCTCAATGCCAAGATGGCCCGGCCAGAGGGCTCTTCTGCACACGACGGCGTCCCCGTGCCTTTCCAGCTGCCCCCTGGTGAGCTCCCTTGTCCCCACCATCCCCTGTCCCTGTCTGTGCCCCCCACCCCCATCCTGGGGCAATTTGGAGGACTCAAACCTTGGCAGTGAGGCGTGGTTTGTCTGGGATAGCCTTACCCATCAGGCAGGGTCTGGACCAGGTCCAGGCCAACCTGGGGACCCCAGTACCCCTGTGACCCTGCCCCTGAGTCCCCGCCACATCTCAGGCCCACTCCTTCCCTGGCTCCCCAGGCGTCTCCAATGAAGCGCAATTCGTGTTCACCATCCAGAGCATCGTCATGGCCCAGAAGCTCAAGGGCACCCTGTCCTTCATCGCCAAGGTACGTGTAACCGTCACTGCCCCCAAGCGGGTGCCGGGCGTCCCTGGGGTCCCGTGTGCTCAGCTGCCTCCCTCCTCCACAGGATGCCGACGGGGCCACGCATGAGAAGCTGGACTTCCGGCTGCACTTCAGCTGCAGCTCCTACCTGGTCACCACGCCCTGCTATAGGTGCGGAGGGCACTTTGCAGCTGGCTGGCCGGGCTGCCCTCTAGGGCCACAGCCCAGGAGATGGAGTCCGGGGCTCAGGTGTCCAGGGCGGGCCCCAGCCCTTTGGCTTGCCGGGGGTGACTTCTTCCGTTGGCCTCCATACCCATTTTTCCCAGTATAAGGGACTGGAACTGGGGCCTTGCACTAAGCTGCCTTCCCAGGCCTTTTTGTTTTTATTTTGAAGCAGAGTCCTGCTAAGTCACTTTAGACACCCTTGCTGGGCTCAACAGTTGCCATCCTCTTGCCTCAGCCTCCTGAGTGCTGGGACAGTGGGTGTGTGACCAGTGCCTGGCCCCTCAGTGACCTCAGCAGGGGCCCTGGTCCCAAATGCAGTTATGTTCTGAGGCCTAGGGGTGGCAGCTTTGGTGCAGGGATTTTCACAAGGACACGATTTAGTCCATACCATGTCACAGGACCTCCCAGGAGGTCCCCACCACCCACGCCCTCGCCCGGTGCCGCTGCCACAGACCCTTCAGTCTCTGCCCTCCCCACAGCGATGCCTTTGCCAAGCTGCTGGAGTCCGGGGACCTGAGCATGAGCTCAATCAAAGTCGACGGGATCAGCATGTCCTTCCAGAACCTTCTGGCCAAGATCTCTTTCCACCACCACTTCTCCGGTAAGGGGGTGGCACAGCGGGGCCGCACACAGCGCACGCACTGGTTCCTCGGCCACCTGGCACCCTGGCCTGCCCGGCTCAGCGCTGCTTCCTTGCAGTGGTGGAGCAAGTGGACTCCTGCGCCTCCATGTACAGCTGCTCGGTCCAGGGCCACCACGTCTGCCTGCTGGTGAAGAAGGTGAGGTCCCAGGCCACCGGTGAAGCGGGCTCCTCTGGTGGCCCATGTCTGCTCTGAGAGGAGAAGGTCACAGGGTGACAGTACCCCTGAAGGCGTCTCAAAGTGACACCAACCGCGGCTGGGACATGGCTCAGCCCTCCCCTCCCAGCCAAGGGGCAAGGGACAAGCACATGGCTGGGGTAGGGTTCCAGGGGGTGGCAGCAGGGACTGCAGGTGGGAGGCAGCGTGGCTATGTCGCACTTCCCGCCAGGGCGAGCGCTCGGTGTCGGTGGACGGGAAGTGTAGCGACGCCACACTGCTGGGCAACCTGCTGGAGGAGATGAAGGTGACGCTGGCCCAGTGCTGATGCCCAGCCCACGGAGGAGCCCCGGACATATGCGCGGACACGCAGGTGGACACTCCAGCCTCTCCTCTGTTGTGTGTACTGTCCCACGCCACAGCATTAATCATACGTCCACTGTGCAGACGCCCGAGGTCCATGCTGCTCCAACGTATCTTAGGTTGGTTGTCCGCCATCTTTCCGGAGGCCCCCCAGCAGGGCATCCCCAGCTGTGCCACAGGGACCCCCCGGGAACAGGAGAACCCCAGGCCGGGACCTGGTGGGCGCCAAGGTGCTCAGCACACAGGGCAGGGCTTCTGGAGCCCCTGCCGGCTGCTTTCGCCCCAGCTGTCCTGACTGGGGGGGCATCTGTGGGAAGGTGTCAAGCAACAGTCACTGAGCTGCTGTCCCTTGGGCTTATGTGGCATTATCCACATAGGGGCTGTGGGCCAGGTCCGGGACCCTGGCCAAGGCACAGCCATGCACGGGGTCGCTGACAGGGCGCAGGGACCGTGGCCCACCCTCCGGCTCCTCAGCAGTTGGCTGGCGGGGTGTGGCTACCGCACTGTGCAGTTCAGCTCATCCCCGGTGCACCCAGGACAACTAGGCTTGTCCCTGTGGGGCTGGGAGCGCCGCAGGGGGAGGACGCAGCCACCCATGTCCCCAGTGGACCCCAAAGCACCATCTGCAGCACAGCAGCTGCTGATGGGGTGAGGGCCCGCGGTGGTCACTCCAGTCCTCCCTCAGAGGTGATGCTGTGTACGGCGTCCTCCCTGTTCCTTTTGATGACAATTGTCACTTTAGCATGTAAAGTAATCCATACAGGATCCCGTGCTGTGATTCTAGAACTCCGAGTGTGGATGATGTGTTCCATACGGATTATTTGCTATCGACATTCCCCTACACAGGAGAGACGCATCACGCTGCTGTAATGATTTTATGTCAAGATGATCCAATAAAGTTGTAAAACAGACATTTGGTAGGTCGTGCGTGCCCTCAGCCGGGGTCAGCACCCAGCTCCGGGCCCCAAGGTGCTGAGAGACTGGCTTCTGGCTCCTTGGGAGGTGACCAAGGTCCTCCTCGTGCCATCCAGCTCCTGCCCCACCCTGGGCACAGTCTCCCCACTGCCTTTCCTGGGGAACCCTCGGCTCCGGGCTGCGAGGGGCAGGAGCGCAAAGGGCCATGGGAGAGCAACTGACCAGAGACAGTTGAACCAAGTCTGCTTGGTGACCCCAAGACCGGCCCACAAGCTGGGCATGATGACCCATGCTTATAATCCTGCACTCAGGAGGCAGAGACAGCATGGTCACCCAGAGTCTAAAGCCGTTCTGGACCACATAGTGAGACCTTGTCTCAAAAGAAACAAAATGGGGTGGGGAATTTAGCTGGGCAGCATAACCCAGGACAGGCCAAGGAACCAGGGGCCAGCCAGACTCTGGTGGCCCACCCCATGCCAGCACCCCCTTCTAGACAAACCACGCTGGCTGAAAACCATCCGGGTCCTCTCTGTTTTGCTGGGACCCCTGAGCTCAGCACTGGTCGTTAGCAGTGTGGATATGGTGTGGTCAGCAGTCCTGCCTAGCCGGTGGCCCCCAACAGCAGGGCTGCCCTGGCATGTGAGCTGTTGATTGCAGTCTGCGCAGCAGGCGGGGCAGCCCCAGGAGCCACTGTGTGCTGGTCCAGTGCCCACGCCTCCCGGGAGTGCGGGCAGGCAGGAGAGGCCGGGCAGAGCCCCCCAAGCTGCCCCCTGGGGTGGGCACCAAACATTCCAGCCAGCCTGGCAACTGAGTGAGCTCCTGTGCCCAAGAAGGACCGGGGGTGTGGCTCGTGGTGACCCCTCGCCCAGCATGCACAAGAACAGTCTGTCCACGAGAAATGCCAGGTACTTTAATCGTCACAAACGACCTAGTGGCCCTGCCTGGGGCTGGGCTGTACATAAACCCACCCCTACCCCAACCCCTGCCACAGCCCAGCTCAGCCACTCTGGGGGCCAGAGGGAACCCAGGGCGGAGAGATGGGCCAGTCCAGGCCAGCTGAGCCCTGGTCCCCACAGCTTCAGCCACCGTCAGTGCTGGGTCAGACACTCCGAGGCGTTCTCCAAGGTCAGGTTCGCCAGGCGCTGGGGTTCTAGACACGAGATGCTGGGTGCTATCAGGCTGTGGGGTCCGCAGCAGCACACTCAGGCTCAGGCCCTCCTCACCCTCCCTCCTCCCAGCCGGGATATGTGGTCCTGTGCACAGCTGGTTTTGTGCACCCCAACCCAGGGCCACCTGCTTCTGTGTGACTTCCCGCTCTGGTCACTCACAAGGCTGGGGTGGTTCTGCACGTCCCAGGCGGAGAGATGCAGGAGGAAGAGGGCGTGGTTTGCTCATGAGATGACCACTCCGGTGTCACTCGGGTGTGCTGGCTGGTGGGTGGCCGGCAGGCCCAGGCCCAGTGCCTGCCCTGCCCAACGCCTCCAGCTGCCTGTCCCCACTGGCCTAGAGGACCCCACAGCACCCTTCCTGCACCCCCACAGCCCTCCCCCCTCTCCTCTGGAAGTCCAGGCCTCACCTCATCTTGGTTTCCTGTCTGAAAGATATGTGGGGTTCAGGTCAGTCCCGGCTCTGGGGCCTGGGCTGTGTCCCTGGCTCTCACACTTTTCCTCTGGGGCGTTGACCACAGCTCCCCCAGCAATTCAGGAAAAGCTAAAGATGGGCTTTTTTTTTTCTTTTTTTTAAGGCAGGTTCTCACTAATTTGCTAAATTCCTCAGGCTGGGCTTGACCTTATGGGCCTTCTGCCTCAGCCTCCCGGAGGGCCGCAATGACAGGCATGTGCCACGCACCTGTTAGCCAGGTGATTTGTCTCCCTTCAGCTGAGCTCAGAGCCCCTGAAGAGAAGGGACCAGGGTGGGACAGGACGAGGTCCTGCCTCCCTGCTGCCCCTCTGCAGGCCCCAGGCCCCCACAGCCCCCAAGGTACTCACACAGGCACATGCCGCCCCCAACAGAATGTGGGTTGGACTGGAGGGTGGGGGACTTACTTGTGCCAATTAGATCTGCAATGACAGCAGGCTTGGGGTCGCGACAAAGAGGCCTCAGTAGAGTGACCCCTCTGTGGCTGCCCAGAGACCCCCAACTCACATGTAAATGAGAAGGCCCCGCACAGCGTGCTCCCATTGAGCCGAGGACCTGTGAGGGCAAGGACAAGGACGGGTGGAGATGGTGATGCCCTCTGCTCTGGGCCCCACCCCCCTGCCCAGTATAGCCCAGAGCCTGCCGTGCGGGGGGGTGGGGAGCGCTGTGCTGAGCCCTACTCGCAGTTATAGCCAAAGCAGACGACGTGCGAATCCAAACAGTTGTGACAGGAGATGGTTTGGTACTGGTAGATGCCTGCAACACATCAGAGCAGCCGTGGGCTTCCCCAGGCCTCCTGGCCAGGCCACCACTACCTCCTCTGCCCCTCAGCCTGGCCCAGGTCTCACTCACCACAGTGACGCTGACAGTCTATGTGGCCTGTGGGGGCACACAGAAAGAGAATTTTTTTGTTTTTGCACAATGCAAGTTGAACCCAGGACCTCTGCCCTGAGCTATATCCCCCAAATACAATTTTTACTTTGAGTCAAGAAATTGCTGAGAGCTGGGCATGGTGGCTCACACCTGTCACCCCAGCACTCGGGAGGCTGAGGAACGAGGATCATTGCAAGTTTGAGGCCAGCCTGGGCTATGAAGTGAGTTCAAGGCCAGCCTGAACTGCATCGCAAGACTGTCTCAAAAAGACACAAAATTGCTAAGTCACTAAATTGCCCGGGCTGGGGTCAAAACGTGATCCTCCTGCCTCAGCCTCCCAGAATGTGGAAATGACAGGCTAAGGATGGTATCTTTTTACCAAACTTAGACTCACCCCTGGCTTTGCCCAGAAGCTCAGGGCCTGTCCTCAGCTTCATGGGACATGGACACAGTTGGGTTTCACAATCCAGAGGGAAGGGGACCCCAAAGTGGCCTTCAGGGTGGAGGAGGCAGATCGCAACACCCCCAGGCCTTGAGAGAGATTAGTTTGGCGGATGCCAAGGAAGGTGCTGGCAGCTGTCCTGTCGGGACGCTATTCCCTTCCCCCTCTGCCCGAGGGCGGCTGCCGGCTGGCAGTCTGGGTCCCCAGCACCGCCCTGCTCTGGGGCTCCTGACACCCTCGACCGCCGCTGGACAGCGCCCTCCCCAGCTCACTTTTGATGACGGCGTTCTGGATGAGGTGCACCTGCTCGCGGAAGATGGCTCGCAGCTCATTGGGGAAATACCCTGATGCCAGAGGCAGAAGAGTGAGGTCAGGCTTGGGCGACTCGGGTGGGAGGGTGGCAGGGTGGGAGGGCCCTGCCTCGGCTTCGCGCGCCTTACCAGGGAAGTACATCTTCCCCTGGTACAGCTGATCCATCTTCCGGAACACGGTCTTCGCCACCTGATTCAGATTCTCCCGGGCTGCGGGGGGAGGAGGGGCCGGTGAGCCGCCCTGCCGGGCCCGGGGATTCCGCTGGACCCCGAGGCTTCCCCACTTTGGGCTCCACGCTCACTGATCTCCGCCGGGATGGCCAAGTGTAACTCCCTCATCGTGTCCTGGCGCCAGTCGGTGAGCAGAGCCCCCGACACGGGGATGTCACCCACCCACCAAGACTTGAGGTTCACGTGGTGGCGGTAGAAGGAGAACTTGTCGGAGAAGTTATTATGGCAATGAAGGCAGCCGCGGGCCAGCGCAGCAGTCATTCCCAAGCACAGTAGTAGGGCCATGGCCCGCCCCGCGTGCTGTCGGCCAACCAACGGCGGCCGCCCGCGCCACGCCCCTCCACCGCGGACCAACCAACGGCGTCCGCTCGGGCCCAGGGCCGCGCCCCCTGTCCTGCCCGCTAAACCTAGCGGGAAAGCGGTCTCAACGGGCAACTGACTACGCTGGTTCAGCTCTCAGGTGCAGCCCAAGAGATGGCTCCACCCCTATTTTGGCGCCACTTCCGAGGTAACACTTCACGCATGCGCCAACCACGGGAGCCAGCTCCGCCTTCCGTATTGGCCCCGCCTAGCTGCTCAATAGAGAATAAGCTCCGCCTACAAATCTCTACCAACAAATAGGGAGTCAGCAAATTCTATGGTTGCTAGGCCACGGGAGTACGGCCTAGCGCCTCCATCCGGGGCTCTCACGGAAGCCTCGCCTCCATAAGGGCAAGGACACGGGTCCTTTAAGGGAAGTAGGTCCGGCCCGCGGGTGCGGCCGGGGCGTGGCCTCCTCAGAGTCCCTCCGCGGGCGGCGGCAGGCACGGGCAACCCGAGACCCAGGCGCACGCGACAGGCGGCGTGAGGTGATCAGGTTGGTGGCGGGAGGACCGAGGCGGGTGGTGGGTGTGGCTGGGACCCTCGCAGGTCGGGTCTTCCTCAGCGACCCTCGGTGCTGGGGCCATGGAGCAGGTACCAAGGCGCCCCTTGTGTCCCCTCCTGCTGACCTCGAGGCTTGAGTTTGCGTTATAGTTCATTGAAAAGAGAAGTGGCGTGGGAGATAGCAGAGTGGAGTCACAAAACGAACAGGTCCCGGAGAGAGCCCTGTGGACCTTTCTTTTTCCGTGTATTGAGACAGGATCCCGTGTATGTAGTTCAGGCTGGCCTTGAACTCACCGTCTAGCCCAGGATGGCCTCGAACTCGCGACAATCCTGCCTCAGCCTCCCGAGTGCGCCACCACGCCTGGCCCTTTTTTTTTTTTTTTTTTTTTTTGAGTCGGCGCATCTCCCTAGGTTGCTGAGTTGCCCTGGATGGATTGGAACTTGGGATCCTCCTGCCTCAGCCTCCCAGAGTGCTGGGATTCCCTGTCTGCCATAGAGATCTGCTGACACTTGTTTGTTTGGGGGGGGGTCCGTGTCCAGCCCAGCAGATGTCCTAGTAGCTCCTGCACTGCGTTAGCACAGTTGCATGAGACCCCCCAGGGCTAAAGCCCCATCTTCTCTGCCCCCGATGTGTTCAGCATGGAGTCCTTCCTGCCATGGTTTTGGGTTTTTCTTCCCCCAGTACCAGGACTCGAACTCAGGACCTCGCATTTGTCAGTCAACCATTGCACCACTGAGCTGTGCCTCCCGCACCCGCCAAGGTTTGACCTGTGAGACGCCTCACTTTCCCCTTCTGCTCTGTGACATTAGCTTCCTTGTCAGGAATTGTCTGATGCTTCGAGTTTTGGGGGTTGTTTCTGAAGCAGCTCAGGAGATTTTAGAGGGGAGAGCTTGGGACAGCAATAACAGGGAGAGAGGAAGGCTGGAGACCTGGGCTGGTGAGGCACTGGGGACCGGGGAGCCTGGCTCTGTTTGTTATTAAATTCATTGACACCACTGGGGAGGCTGAGGCAGAAGGATCACTGCAAATTCAAGGTCAGTCTGGGGAAGGCCAGGGAAACTCCAGTGAGTCTCTGTTTCTGTTCCCTACTGCCCAGTGTCCCTCCCTTCCCTGGGGCCAAATCACACCCACCTCCAGCTAAACCTGAAAGCAAACCCAAATCTTTCTCCCTCTCCCTTTTCCGGCCCTGGGGATTAACCTGAGGCCTTCCCACTGAGCCCAGCAGTGGGAAGTGGTGTCAGTGAATTGCCCTGTATGGGGTGGAATTTGCAGTAATCCTCCTGCCTCAGCCTCCCAGAGGACTGAACACTAAACTTTCCCCTACATTCCCCCCCCCACAGCTTTCACCAAAAGCAAGAGCTGGGTTTTTTTTTCTTCATTGTGTTATTTTGTGCTAAAAATCTAACCCAGGGAAGAGCATTATGCCCACCTCTCAGGAGGTTTTCGAAACCACTATTTCAGTTCCTGAACTTGGTCAGCTTTTCTTATTTTAATCAATGCACTGGCCCACGTCCTGTGTAAAGAGTCCCCTGCCCCAGGGCCTCTGAGAAGTTCGCTGTCCTGTGATTCCCTGCAGAATTCCCCGAGGCTGGCCGGCCCAGAGCCGGGGCTTGGAAATTCTGGGCTTTTCCCGCTGAAGGGCGTGGTTCCCATTTTCCTGGAATTCAGGGGTTTGGATGCTTTAACCAGAAAAGGCAAACCCCACTTGAGAAATCTGATGCCCTCCGGTGGAGGGCTTCTCTCCAAGCCTCAAAGAGGATGTGCTTCCGTTTTCTCAGGGGCTGCCCCTCCCCCTCCCCTCCCTCTCCCTCCTCCTCCTCCCCTTCCTCCTCCTGCTCTTCCTCCTCTGTTTCTCTACAGCCCCAAGGTCAAGCCCGGGCTCCCTACCAAGCTGCACCCCAGCCCTCATTCTCCTTTGGATTTCCCAGGAATGGGTCTTTTTCCTTTGATGCTCAGACCAGGAAACTAAATATCTGTTTATCTATGAAGATTCCCTGACTAGCAGGGCAGCGTAGTGTGTCCCTATAATCACAACAGCTCCCTGGAGGCTGAGACAGGAAGATTATAAATTCTAGGCCAGCCTGGGCAAGGTACCAAGACCCTGGCTCAAACTAAAAACTGAAAAGAGCAAAGAGCTGGGCATGTAGCTTTTTCCCTCCTTTATTCTTTTCTTTTCTTTTTTTTTTGGTACCAGGGATCGAACTTATATAGTGCTTGCTGGTCAGGCGCTTAGGCTGCTGAGCTAAATCCCCGGCTCTGTTGGTTTTTGAGACAGGGTCTTGCTATATAGTTCAGACTCATCCTGAACTTACTGTGTAGCCAAAGCTGCCTTTGAACTCACCACCATCCTCCCGCCTCAGCCTCCCAAGTGCTAGGATTACATAGATGTGCCCCCCCCATGATAGCATTTGGCCCTTTCTTTTTAGGTCCTGAGGCTGCACTGTCTTATGTCACTCAGACATCTAGAGGTCTTCTCTGGCTGACAAGCTTCAGCTGGGATTGTCACTGTCCCCTAGCCTGTGACTGGGGGAGGGACACAGGGAGCAGCCCTTCCCTTAACCAACTCGGGCCAGCCTGGGTCAATCATAGTTGGATTTCTGTTTGTTTGTTTGTTTTTGTGTTTTTTTCTTTCTAAAATCTTCCCCAGTTTGATCTGGAGTGGCGTGGATATTTGTTTTTTGTTAAAATATTCCGTGTGTTTTGTTTGTTTTTGAGGGGCTGCGGATGGAACTCAAGGTCTTCACACTAAGCTACATTCCCCAGCCTTTTATTTTCATTCTGAGTCAGGGTCTAGGCTAGAGTCAAACTTGAGATTCTCCTGCCTCAGCCTCCTAGTGTGTTTAGATACCTGGCAGGCACCACTATAGCAGACTCACTGCCTCGTTTCATGTCCTGTTCTTCCATCCGGGGAGAGTAGTAAGGCGCTGTTAGCTACTTCTGGGGTGGGACGCTGGGACTGGGACCTTTTCTGGTGAGCAGCATCTGGCCAGGAGCTCCCCCAGCAGTGATAGCCAAGATGTCCTCAGACATGGGTCACAGTCCCCAGCTGGGGACAGGGCAGGTCGGGGAGGGGCTAGAGAGGGGTCAACAGCGACTCGGGGCTGCCCAGACCACTCATTTGGAGCTTTAAAGAAAGGGAAGTGGCCAGAGGTGCAAGCAGGTCAAGGCAGGGTCACTCACCAACAGGGCCACAGGATGCTGAGCTGGGGCCTAAGTACCCTCAGAAATCAAGACAGAGCCCCGGTGCCCAGGTGCGGTGGCTCACACCTGTCATCCCAGTGTTCTGGGAGGCTGAGTCGGGGATTCAAAGTCAGAGCCCAGCCTCAGCAGCTTAGCAAGACCCTGTCTCAAAATAAGGAAGAAGAGCTGGAGTTGGAGTTCGGTGCGAAGGCCCCGGGTTCAATCTGCAGCACGGCAAGACCCCATGTCTGTGCCCAGGCTGCGGGTGTGGGCTTCAGAAACCCCAGGCAGCAGGGACCCTGGGCCTGCCCCTCAGGGGAGTGGTCCAGGCCGGGGCAGCCTCCAGGCCCCCCTCCAAGAGTCTCCGGTATGGGGGTGGGGGGGCAGTCAGGCAACCCCAAGGTGCTAACCCCCAAATCCAGTTTGCCTTTGGGGTCCACGAGTGGTATCTGTGAACACTGTGGCCGCCACTCCAGGGAGGCCCCTGTGGCACTGCTCAGCTCCTACAGCACTGCAGAAGCCCCACAAAGAAAGCCCAGGCCCCATGTGTACAGCACTCGAGGGACCCTGGTCTAGTGGGAAATGCGCCAGGCTTGGAATCTAAGAGTTGAGGCTCCCCACTCACACACCTGGGCTCAGGAGAGGCTGCTGACCTCAGTTTTCTGATCTGCAGGCTGGGCCATTGTCCGCCCGGAAGTGGTCAGTCTCCTGAAAGTGTCCCTTCCAGCCCCCAGCCTACGTCACTGAGCTCATTAATAACAGCAAAAGCCCTCGGTGCAGCCGTCGACCCTGGAGTGTCAGGAACTGGCTGGATGTAGTTGGCTTACGCCTGTCATCCCCGCCCTCAGGAGGCTGAGGCAGGAGGGTCACTGTGAGTTTGAGATCAGCCTGGGCTACACAGTGAGACGCTGTCTTAGGAAAAAATTAAAAAATGAAAAAACGTTCCCCGAGCCAATCTGTGCGCTCCGGCTGCCGCCGCTGCAGCAGGATGTGGAAGGTTCCGGAAGGAAGTGGGCGACAGGGCTGAGAGCTGCGACACCTCAGCCCCAGGAGAGGTCAGGACAGTCGGCTGCTGAGAGGAACTGCTGGTGCTGTGTTTTGTTTTCAGAAAAAAAAAGAAAGGAAAAGGAGGGAGTGTGCTGGGGAGAGGAGTTTGCCATCTTACCTTTTGCCCTTCTAGAAGCTTCTAGCACCTCCGGAGCTTCGCGGGACGGTGAGAAGGTGTGGAGGGCCCCGAGCTGTCACCCTCCCGTGCTGAGCAGCTGTCGGAGATCAGAGAGGACCCGGAGACGGTGACCAGGACTCGGGGGACAGCAGCGAGAAGGTTGTGGCCCAGGGCCTGTTAATGGGGAGGGTGGATCCCATGCTGGCTTCTGACACAGAAGTTTCTAGAAAATAGGGGCTGGGGATTAAAAAAAAAAAAAGAAAAGCATTATTTTCACCTTAAAAAAATTATCCACCTTTCTTGTTTTGGGGAGGGGGCTTAAACCTGTGCCCCTCGCACTGGGCTGCACGCCTAGCCCTTTTTTAATGTTTTATTTTGAGGCAGCGTCTTGCCAAGTGATTGCATTGCCCAGGCTGGACTACAACTTGAGACCCTCCTGCCTCAGCCTCCTAAAGTTCCGGGACCACAGGTGTCCACTACCAGGCCCAGCTCTCCTGCTTTCTAAGGGGAGACAGAAGGGTGGGCAGAGACTCAGCCAGACTCTCTGCCACCCTGTTTTCTGGAACAATCGGGGTGGGAACCTGTAGCCGGGCGAGAAGGGTAGGAGAGACAGACAGACCCCAGAGACATGAGCTGGTCTGGTGGGGCACGGGTCCCTGGGGTGCTGCTGGGGTGGGGGCTGAGGGGCCTTGCTCCTGCCTGCCCTGCTCAGGCGGCCCCATTGGAGGGAACCCCCAGACTGTCTGTGGAAAGGCCCCAAAAATGTCAGCCGCTGGGGAGGAGGGGCGGGGTCCGGGGTTCTCTGTGCTGTGGTTGCTGGGAGCTCTGGAAAGTTTGTGTCTGATAAATGAGGAACCAAAGGTGAAGCCGGAAGGACAGCTGGGCGTGGTGGCTCACACTTGTGGTCCCAGCACTGGGGCGGGAGGATTGCAAGTTGGAGCCCAACCTGTGTCCCTTAGTAAGACCCCGTTTCAAAATAAAAGTGCAAAAAGGGCTGGGGACGGAGCTCGGTGCAGAGGCCCTGGTTCAGTCCCTGGTACGGAAGACAAGGAAGCAGGCGGGGCAGGTAGTGGCTTGTGACCACTGGGCAGCTGAGGGACCTGGTGACAACTCACGTGGCCCCCCAACCCTGGTGCAGTGAGCCCATGGCCCTTTGTGGGGCACATAGGACTTTCCTCTCTGTTCCCCCGTAGATGGCAGTGGTCAGTCACAGGTGCAGTGCCCCTGTGTCCCCAGCTGCCAGTCCTGGGTCTGCCTCTGAGGCCAGAAGCGGTGCTCAGGGCCGGCCCCTCTGAGGCACAGAGCCTGGTGGGGACTTGGCCACCAAGCCGTCACTGGAGGGGACCTGGTGAGAGGACATGAGCCGCAGGGCGGGGTGGTGGACATTGCATCCTCAGGGTTGGGGTGTTTGGGAGCGCGGTGCCTCTGTCTCCCAGCTACCACCATGCAGCCCCAGGGATTTCCCCCACAGATCTGCCCCAGGGGACGCCTGGCTATGGCTGGGGACACCTGTGGCTGTGAAGTTGCTCCTGACCTAGAGCAGGGAGACAGGCAGAGGCCCGGACACGTTTCAGGACCTGCAGTACCGGGGTGGCCCCATACCCGCCAGGGTCCCTCGTGCCTGGGCAGCAGCCTGCCTCCCCCGGGGCAGCCGGCTGCACAGTAGAGGTGGAGCCCCCCACTCCACCCCCCAAAGGTGGGACACGCCTGTCAAAGCTGGGTGGCAGGAGACACAGATATGGTGAGGCCAGGGTGCCAGGCTCCAGCGGTGGGCTCTGTGGCGTGCGACCCCTGGGTGTAGCGATGCTGGGCCACATGGTGACTCTCTTCAACCTCTCCCTGGGGGCTGCACCACCTCCCGTTTCTGCCCACCATTGCTGAGGTCTCCTTGTGCAGCCTAGGCTGGCCTCGAACTCACGGCAATCCTCCTGCCTCAGCCTCCAGAATGCTGGGATGGCAGGTGTGTGCCCCCATGCTGGGCTTTGGTAACTCAGCTGGCAAATCCCTGCCCTGCTGCCAGCCCCAGGCTCTGTGGCTGCCCCTGCCTCCTTAGCTCCCCTCTCGCAAGTCTGTGTCCTCATGCCCAAAACCCCGAGGCCACCCAGGTGATACAGTGCAGGGACAGCAGCGGGCCACGTCACTGTGCCTGCAATGCATCATGAATGTCATGGCACCGGCCGCTGCCCCTCCTCAGGGGCTCCCTGTTGATGCTGGGACAGATCCTCAGGACTCAGTCCCAGGGGCAGGAGGCTGATGTGGGGTCTCCGCGGCGGAGCAGGGTCAGGGCTGCTCCTCCCCAGGCCTGGGGAGAACCCACTTCCCCACGTCTGCCTCTCACCCTCCCAGGCCCACCCCACTTTCCACAACGCTGGGGTGGGTTTGGGGCCCTGCCCTGACCTATGTCATCAGCTCTTCTTTGGTTTTTATTTTAAAACAGGGACTTGGGGGCCAGGGGTTTAGCTCAGTGGCATAAATACCTATTTGGCAAACAGGTCATGAGTTCGATCCCCAGTACCAAAAAAAAGAAAAAATGAAATAGGGACTTGGTTTAAATTGCTTCATCTGGGCTCCAACTCACGACTCTCCTGCCTCAGCCTCTTGAGTAGCTGGGAGGCCAATCTCTATGTGTTGTCCTGTGTCACCAGTTTTGGTGTCTGTTTTTTTATTTTTTTGTTTGTTTTTGGTACTGAGGGTCAAACTCACCACCTCGCGCTTGCCAAGCAAGCACTTATGCTATGGAGATGAATCCCCAGCCCAGTTTTGGTGTCTTGTGGAAGCAGCCACAGGACACACGTGTCACCGGCGCAGGGTCCCGGGGGACAGACCACAGGCTCAGGCTCGTGGGTCACATGTGAGAGACTCACCCCTGAGATTTAGGCGAACAGAAAAGTATCAGTGCGTCATATTTACTGGGCTCTTCTCAACAGCCGGCGCTTACGCTGAGCAGGGTGCGTGTCTGGGACCCAGCACTGTGGTCCCCAGGGCCCTAGTCCTGTCCTGTGGCCACTCACCCCCCACCTCTGCCACTTCCCATTTCTGCCACTTCCTCCCCTAACGTGTCCCTGGGGAGGAGTCTGACTCCGGTCCCTAACCTGCCACAAGGCCCAGGAGGGCACAGCCAGCTCCACACTGCCAGGCACCATCCTCGGCAGTGACAGAGATGACAGTGGTGACATGGGGCTGTCCTCTGTAATAGAGGCACCACACAGCTCAACCGGGAAGGAACGCGGTCCTGCTGGACCCGGGGGGCTGTGTGGGCAGAGAGAGGCAGGCGGGTGACAAGCACAGGTCTGGGGCAACAGCCACGCCACCATCAGACACGACCCTTTCCTCAGACTGGCTTCTTTGTCTTCTCTTTGTCTCTCTTCTGCCTTCTTTTTCTTCCTTGTTGGTTTTTTAAGTCAGAGTTTCCCGTGTAGTCCAGCCAGCCTTGAACTTGTGGAGATCCTCCTGCCTCAGTCTCCCAGGTGCCGGGATGACAGGCATGCGCCCTGCGGGAAGTGTGGCCTTTGGCAGGGTGATTCGGTTAGGATGAGGTCACACGGTCAGCAGGCCTTGGCCAGGGACTGGGGATTCGGACACAGTCACGCAGCACATGACCCAGGAGGGACAGGAATGTTTCATCTGTGAATTCCAGAAGCCCTAGATCAAGGTGGGGGCAGGGCCGGCTCCTCCCGAAGCCGTGGAAAGTATCTGACACAGGCTGCATCCCCAGCATCTGAAGGTAGCCACAATCCTGACTGTTCCCTGGCTTCTGGCTGCCTCATTTCCATCTATTCTAGCCTGCTTTTTAACTCACTGTGTGGCCCAGATTGGCCTCAAACTCAAAGCGATCCTCCTGCCTCAGCCTTCCGAGTGCTGGGATGACAGGCGAGCGCCACCACGCCTGGCTCCTGCCTCTCCTGGGGACACTGGCCATTGGGTTTAGTGCCACCCAGGGAGTCCAGGATGACCTCGCTGCTACATCTTTAACTTTCTCACATCTTTGCCCACATAAAGGCCACCCCAGAGTGCCCACGGGTCAGGACATGGTCATGTCCTTGTGGAGGCCACCACCAGGCCCCTGCTGTCACTCAGGCCACCATCGGGGCTGGAGCTCAGCAGGGGGGAGGCAAGGCGTCCCCAGCCTTGAGCAGGCCCTGAGCGCTGTCTCTCTCTCTCTCTCTCTCTCTCTCTCTCTCTCTCTCTCTCTCTCTCTCTCTCTCTCTCTCTCTGACCTTCAGGGTGCAGGGAAGTGCTGGGACTTGGCCGAGGTCCCCTGCAAAGCGGCCAAGTGCACAGCCCCTGGGTCGCCGCCATGTCCAGCCCATTCCTGAAGCAGGTCTTCAACAAGGACAAGACCTTCCGGCCCAAGCGCAAGTTCGAGCCGGGCACGCAGCGCTTCGAGCTGCACAAGCGGGCACAGGCGTCACTGCACGCGGGGCTGGACCTGCGCCAGGCTGTGCAGCTGCCGCCGGGCGAGGAGCTCAACGACTGGGTGGCCGTGCATGTGGTGGACTTCTTCAACCGCCTCAACCTCATCTATGGCACCGTGAGCGACGGCTGCACCGAGCGCTCCTGCCCCATCATGTCTGGGGGCCCCAAGTACGAGTACCGCTGGCAGGACGAGCGCCACTTCCGCAAGCCCACGGCACTGTCTGCCCCGCGCTACATGGACCTGCTCATGGACTGGGTGGAGGTGCAGATCAACAACGAGGACATCTTCCCCACCAACGTCGGTGAGCCGTGGGGGGCGGGGGCGGGGGCCTTCCCATCCCCCTCCTGCGGCTCTGCAGGCTGAGGCAGGAAGATCCCCCAGAGTGCAGGGCCAGCTGGGGCTACATAGCCGGGCCCTCTCTCAAAATACCAAAATGAAACTGGGCATGGTGGGTCACGCCTGTAATCCCAGCACTTGGGAGGCTGAGGCAGGAGGATCACTGTGAGTTTGAGACCAGCCTGGGCTACTAAGTGAGCTCAAGGCCAGCCTGGACTGCATAGCGAGACCCTGTCTCAAAAAAACAGAAAAAAAAACAACACGAAAAGCCAAAATGAGCCACAAGGAGCCAGGTGTGGTGGCACACGCCTGTCATCCCAGTACTTGGGAGGCTGAGGCAGGAGGAGCGCTGT
Source organism: Hydrochoerus hydrochaeris (assembly GCA_004027455.1). Lineage (NCBI taxonomy): Eukaryota > Metazoa > Chordata > Mammalia > Rodentia > Hydrochaeridae > Hydrochoerus > Hydrochoerus hydrochaeris. The sequence goes on along the minus strand of PVLA01002953.1, from coordinate 26,156 downwards.
GACTTGGAGGCCAGCCTGGGCTATATAGTGAAACCCTGTCTGGAAAAAAAAAAAAAAAAGACAATAACAACAAAAAAGCCCAGGGCCAGGGATATAGCACAGTGGCACAGCACCTGCCTGGCATGTGTGAGGTCATTAAGTTCGATCTCCGGTACCAAAAAGAAAAAGAAAGGCCCAGAGAGTTGTAGCTATGCTTTCTGGTTTTCCCGTGAACACTTTTGCTGAGATGTGATTCCTTTGTTTTATCCTTCACACACACACACCCTTTATTTCTTGGGGTACTGGGGATTGGACCCAAAACCTTTGCACTGAGCTACATCTCCAGTTCTTTCTGTTTTCTATTTTGAGAACCAGGTCTTGGTGAGTTGCCCAGGGTAGGCTGGAACTCCAGACTCTCCTGTCTCAGCCTCCTGCATCTTTTCTTAAAGCGTGTGCTACGGCCAGGCGTGGTGGCACATGCCTGTAATACCAGCGCTTGGGAGGCTGAGGCAGGACAGTCTTAAGATTGAGGCCAGCATGGGCTACAGAGCAAGACCACACACACACAAGGGGAAAGACAGGCTGCAGGCTGGGCGCATCCCATGCCCTGGGGTTCGGGCTGCATCCGGGACCCTCAGCTGTGGGCTCAGGGCATGTATCTCAGGAGACCCCAGGTGAGTCTCCTCGGGCCTCAGGCTCCAAGCTGGCACCTTGAGCCGCACACTTGTCATCCCATTGTCCTGGGGTCCAACTTGGGCCCTCCCTGGGCTGTCGTGCTCCCTCCCAGGACGCCAGAGAGAACCCGGGACCCCATCTCAGCTCCTGGTGGCGTCCACAGCCTTGGCTCTGGTCCTCACTGGCCACGGGGCAGCCTGGCCACACTGGCTGAGTTGAGTGACCCCTGTGTCTCGGGGAGAGATACATAAACTCCTAGGGTAACAGCTGCCCTGGATGGCTGCCCAGAGAGCCCTGGGAGGGGCCAGAAAGGAAGCTGTGGCCGGGAGGTGGCAGCCGGGGCTCCTGAGGGAGCTATAGGAGGGCACAGGGGACAGGAAGACCAGGGTAGGGTGCTTTGAAGAATCTCAGTACCGGTGACAAGGATGTGGGCTGTGTGATCTTGGCCAGGTGTCTTTTTGTTGTTTTTCGCTTTTTGTTTTGCTTTTTTTGAGACGAGGCCTCACCATGTAGTCCAGGCTGGCCTTGAACTTGCGGCGATCCTCCTGCCTCAGCCTCCCGAGGGCTGGGATGACAGGTGTGTCGGGCAGGTGTCTTAACCTCACTGAGCCTCTTTAGCTCACCCGTCTGCGGTCCAGGGTACAGCGCGGCTCGGACAGACCTAACCTCCGAGGCCCTTCACCTTCTGCCCCCGCAGGCACCCCGTTCCCCAAGAACTTCCTGCAGGCCGTGCGGAAGATCATGTCGCGTCTCTTCCGCGTCTTCGTGCATGTCTACATCCACCACTTCGACCGCATCGCACAGATGGGCTCCGAGGCGCACGTGAACACCTGCTACAAGCACTTCTACTACTTTGTCACCGAATTTGGCCTCATTGACACCAAGGAGCTGGAGCCGCTGGTGAGCAAGGCGGTGGCAGGAGTCCGGGGCCTCCTCATCCTGGGAGGCTGAGGCAGGAGGGGTTTGAGCCCAGCCTGGGCAACTTGGTGACTTAGGGAGACCCTATCTCAAAAAATAAAAGGGCCGAGGATGCAGCACAGTGCAGAGACCCTGTGTTCAGCCCGCAGGACAGCGTAGAAACAAAACTTCCAGGAGCGGCGGGCCCTGGGGCCCCCAGGGCTCGGTGCTTCCCCTCCTGTGGCCATCATGGGATCATGGGCACCCCAGGGTGGCACAGGGTCCCAGAGCACTCACAGCAGATGTCTCCGCCCTGCTGCCTCCCCCAGACAGCAGACACCCCGAATCCTGGGCCACCACAGCAACCCCACCCCCCCACCCGCTTTCCCAGACCTCACGGTCCAGGCCCGGGCGTCCCCTTACCCAGCAGCCTCCCCGCTGGACTGTGAGGAATGGATTTTCTGTTCGTTGTGTTTGTGGTTGTTTTTGAGACAGGGTCTCGCTGCTGTGTAGCCCAGGCTGGCCTCCAACTCACAGCAGTCACCCTGCCTCAGCCTCCCGAGGGCTGCTGACCCGGCTTCCCATGTGTGTTAACCGTGTGGCCTCCCATGTGTCTGTTCACTCCTGAAGAAAGAAATGACCGCCCGGATGTGTCACTGAGGCCCAGCCAGCTCCAGAGACTCTCACCAGGGCATCTCTGAGACGCAGACAGCTTCAGTCCGTCTGGCTGAGTGTCATGGGGACTTTCTGCCTTCGCCAGCTGGCTGCACAGGGTCCTCAGAAGCCTGAGACCACGGATTCCTCCCTCCATGGTCACAAGTCGCCTCCCCGACCCTCAGCCTCCCATCTGTCCGGGCACAAGCAGGACTTGAACTCAGAGCCCAAGCGTCCTCAGCAGCCAGGAACCTGTGTCTGTGAGAGGACCCAGGAGAGAGCCTGGCTCCCGACCCACATCCCAGCCCCCACTGGCCCTTTCCAAAGAGGTACTACTGGGCCCCCTGGGAACCTTGGTCACCCGGGTGTCCCTCTGTGGCCACCTCGCTTCCTACTGCCCCGGGTCTGTAGACTCAGGCACCAGGTCTAGTGCGATCCTCCTGCCTCAGCCACATCTTAAAGCTCACGTGTGAGTAATAGATTGAATTTGTGGATGGTCTCATCCACAAGCGTCTTGACATCCTCTTAAAGGTATTTTAAAACGGGTCATAGTGGCCCACACGGGAGGCTGAGGCAGGAGGATCGCTGAGAGTTCAAGGCTCTTCCAGACCCTGTCCAGGAAAAAAAAAATTTTTTTTTTTTTAACCAGTTCACCTCACCTGCTTTCTCTGGAGCTGTAGCCCAAGCATGAATTCGCTTGGGGCCAATTCCCTGGTCCGACCTGGCTCAGGCTTGGGTCTACCCTGGGTGCCTGAGAACCTTCTGGTGAAAACCACTTTATAAGCTGGCCTGGCAGCACCCACCTGTCACCCCAGCCCTCTGGGAGGCTGAGGCAGGAGGATCCAAAGTTCAAGCCCAGCCTGGGCCATGTAGCTACTTGAAATAAAAAAAGAGAGAGAAAGGAGCTGAGGGCGGAGCTGGGTGCAGAGGTACTGGGACGCTTCCCAGGTACCAAGAAAACAAACCAAAGGACATCACCGCTGTCTGTGCCCCACCCCCCACTTGGCCGGGGGGACCAAACCCCAGATTTCCCTGTGAGACCTGTCCTGGCTTTTGGGCGCTGTGAGGGCGGGGACTGCGGGACCCCACACCTGCGTGCGCCCCCCCCCCCCAGCCGCCAGAGGCCTTTGACCCCAGCAGCCCCTCCAAGGTGCTGTGCAGGGCCTGGGGCGCTTACAGCTGAACAAGTGCAATTACCATGGTGCCGGGGATCCAGACTCGGTCCCCAGGAGCCACCAGGCGGCGCTCTGAGCCCCAGGACTCCTGGCTGCAGCAAAACTCCAGACCCTGAGTGCCCTGTCCCCAGCGCCCCCCCCCGCCCCGCCCCTGAGGACGCCATTCCCCAGCCCCGCCACCAACCTGCGAATAAAATCATTTCGGTACCAGGACCGCAGAGTGTCATTGGCATTCACCGTGGGGGCACCCCCGAAGTACAGGGGTGCTACTTAAAGTGTGGGGGGGGGTGGTGGTGAGGACAAAGGCATCTAGGAAAAAGGCTGCCAGTGCGGTGGTACATGCCAGTAATCTCAGTACTCGGGGAGGCTGAGGCAGGAGGATTTCCAAGTTCTAGTCACCAAAGTGATTTAGTGAAACCCTTTCTCCAAAAAGACTGGGGGTGTAGCTTGGACAAAGGCCACCTGGGTTTCTTTCTCTGTGTGTGTGTGTGGGGAGGTTGGCTTTTGGAGACAAGCTCTCACTATGTAATCCAGGCTGGCCTTGAACTCACAGTGATCCTCCTGCCTCAGCCTCCTGAGTACTGGGATGACAGGCGTGTGCCACCACCATACCCAGCTGGGGCCACCTGGGTTTCTAATTTCTATTTTGCCTGAGTCTATTTTGCCTTCAGCTCTCACCAGTGTCACTTTCACTCTGGACCCTGTTTGGTTTGAAACAAAGTTTAACCAGGTGCAAAGAACACTTTACCAACCAGATGTGGTGGCTCACACCTGTCGTCCCAGCACTCGGGAGGCTGAGGCAGGAGGATCGTTGTGAGTTCGAGACCAGCCTGGGCTACACAGTGAGCTCAAGGCCAGCCTGAATTGCAGAGCAGGATAGATAGATGATAGATAGATAGATAGATAGATAGATAGATAGATAGATAGATAGATACATACATACATACATACATACATACATACATACATACATAGATAGATACATAGATAGATACATAGATAGATAAAGCAAGCAAGCAAGCACTTTAGAGGCGCAAGACCCTTAAAACAAAATTGAGAGAAGGCAACCTTCCTGCCTCAGCCTCCCAGGGTACTGGGATGACAGACCTGGGCAACCTTGCCTGGATCTTTTTAATTTTATTTTACTGTGACATGTGAAAAATGTGGGGATAGGGTAGCAATCTTGGGGTCCCTTTCTGTGTACAGTGCCACAGCTCTTGGGCTGACACTGAGAGGTTTTGACGCTGCTACAGCCAGTGGGCAAGTTAGCAAGATTCCCTGGATCCTGTGAGTTGAGCCAAGGCCACCAGTGCCCTTGGGGGGCTGTGCTGTGGCTCCCTGTCCCTAGAGGGGACAAGGCCCCAGGAGGTGATCGAGAGTCCCCCTGCTTGGTCCATGCCGGCCTCACACTCATGGTGACCCTCCTGCCTCAGCCTCCTGAGTGCTGGGGTTACCCGTGTGCACCTTTACACTCACCTTTAGTATTATTGAGGGGTTGGCAGTGGGTCCCAGGGCTCCATGTGTGCTGACAAGCATCCAGCCCTGAGGTACAGCCCTATACCTTTCCATCTGACTTTGTGAATCTTGCTAACTGGCCCAGGCTGGGCTTAAACCTGAGATCTTCCTGCCTCAGCATCATGGTAATGTGAGAATGTTTCCTCCTAGAGCAGGAACTCTTCTTCCCCACTCCTGGGCACCGGGGCTGGGTCATCTTCTGGGTTAAGCCTCCAGCACTGCAAAACTAAGACATAAAAAACAAACCCTCAGGCCAGAGATTTAGCTCAGCGGCATTAAGCGTCTACCTGGCAAACTCAAGGTTGTGAGTTCAATCCCTAGTACCGGAAAAAAAAAACCCTCCTGTTCCCACCTACACTTTGTCCCTGGAGCCGTCACTGTCATCATCACCACCATCAGCACGCAGGAACACTGATGCCCACCGGACACGGCCAGCTTGCTTGGGTCACCTGGGCACCATCCTGTGCCACTGCAGGGCTGGCCTTGTCGCTGGAAGGTCTGTGCTGAGGTCCAGTCCTCACACTGTCCCATCCATCCCTGCGTCCATCCATCCACCCCATCTTCCTGTCTGTCTGTACATCCATCCACATGTCCGAGACACAATGCAGCCCTTCTTCCCGTGTTCACAATCATCCTCAACAGCCACCTGTATTTTCAGAGCATCGCAGTCACCAGGTGGGGTAGCGTATGCCTATCATTCTAACACATGGGAGGCTGAGGCAGGAGGGTTGCTTTGAGTTCAAGGACAGCCTGGGTGACATACTACAAGGCCAGCCTGCACTACATAGCAAGACCCTCACTCAATAAAAAAAAAAAAAACCAGAACATTCCATTTCCCCAAAAGAAAGCCCCATGCACCCCCATAAGCAGTTACTCGCCTTCTCCCCAGCCCTCTGCACCCACGATTCCACTTCCTGTCTCTGGAGTCGTCTGTCCTGGGCGTTTCCTGTCCCGGGAGCCCACGCTCTGTGTCTTTCTGTGGCTGGCATCTCACATCTCTCATGGAGCATGATGTCCCCACAGTCTGTCCACGTCTGGGTGTCACAGCCTGGCTTCCCAGCATGGGTACCTTCCCACGGGGGCTGGGCCACCCGGGATCTGTCTGCCCTCGGAGTGCTGGGCCATACGTGTTGGGCTGTTTGTGCCTTGTACCTAGCCTGACCTCCTGCGGCCCTCCCCAGTGGCCGCCCCGGGGGTGTGGCCGCATTCCTAGATATTTCTGGGGCCTCTGCTCTCCTTTCCAAGCCCGAGTCAGTCGGTGGAAAACAAACACAGCTGACCAAGTGGCCACGCCTGACCTGGCCAGGGACAGGACACTCCTCCCCCAAGGGACACAGGACAGAGCTGGCCCTGTCCCTGGGGACTGCAGGTCCTGTCCACCTATGGCTGGGTCTGTGTGTGGAGCACTGTCCTGGACACAGGGTCAGGCTGGGTCTCTCTCGGGTCCCCTCCCCCAGGCCCCGGTGCTGATTCACCAAGTTGCTGGAAACTTCTGCTTTTGGCCAAGCAGCACGCCGGTCACTTGTCAGAGTGGCCACGTGAACAAAGGCTTGGTCCCATAGGGCCAGTCAGGCCAGGCAGCCTGGCCTCCCGGGACTGTGTCGTAGAAGGCTCACGGGAACCTGGGTGTCATCTGATGCTTCCAAAAGACCAGCCTGGCTGGGTATGGTGTGCACACCTGTCATCCTGGCCACTGGGGAGGCTGAGGCAGGACGATTGCATTGTTGTGAATTTGAGCAGCTACTGCTGCTGTGAACCTGGGAAGAGCCTTCCTAGTTTTCAAGATGGTATAAGCCAATCACAGTGGTGCAGGGCTGTCTTTCCAGCACTGAGGGAGGCTGAGGCAGGAAGGTCATTAGTTCAACCTGGGCTACTCAGCAACTCAGACCCTGTCTCAGAATCAAAAATAAAGGGCTGGAGATGGAGCTCAGTGCAAAGGCACGCGAGCGAGCGTGCGTGTATGCACGTGTGCACACACAGGTACCAACAAAAACAGGAAGGCAGGACGGATGAGAGGGAGGGAGGAGGAGGTAAGGAAATGAGAATTCACCCACCTAGCTGTGGCAGGACGTGGTTCAAGGGAAGGCGGGGAGGCGGAGGGACCCGAGCCACTGAGACCCGCACCACCCAGATGTGGCAGGCGGCAAGCCGGGTGCCTACGTTTCCCCGCCACCCAGGCAGTGGCAAAGGGCAGGGCGGGTACAGGTTGCCCAGATGAGCTAGGCCCATGAGCTCAGCCACCAAGACACTGAGACCCCGGACTGGCAATCTGTCAGGCAGCAATAGGACCCGGTGGGCACGCCAGGCCACCTGGGGACATGCTGGGAAGGTGTCAGATGTCTAAGGTGGGGCCTTTTAGATTCTGCCACAATTCCGCCCTGGGAGAAGAGATGGGGGTCTAATGCTGGGCTCTCATGTAGGAGCCGGGGAGAGGAGAGGGGGCTGGCTTTTGACAGTGGCAGATGGTGACTCTAAAACACCCACATCTTGTTTGTTTTGATTTGTTTTTTGAGATGGGGGAGGGGGGTCTCTCTAAGTTCCTAAATTGCCCAGGTTGGGATCAAACTTGCAATCCTCCTGCCTCAGCCTCCCAGAGCACTGGGAGGACAGGAGAGCATACATGGCTTTCCTGGCATTTCCTGGCATCCTGGCTTTGCAGGGCCACAGGGACCCAAGTAGAGGTGGCATTTTAGCCGTGTCGGTGCTATTCATTGTCCTCCTATTGGCGGAAACCATTTCTCTCACCGTTCTGTCTCCACCTGAGTAAAGGGCAGGTAACCCTAGGTTACAGTAGGGACTTCTCTGCACATGCTCTGCCTGTGCTCCTTGTCATTTGGAATTTGCCCTTATTGTTCGGGAAAGTGTTTTAGGGCAGGAGAGACCACTCCCCCTGCTTAAGTGGATTTGATCCTAATGATCTTGTTTTTCTTGGCCCTGGCTTCTGGCCATCTCTGCTGACCACATGGTCTTTGAAGACTGATCTGATGTCCCATGCCCCCATTTCTTCTCCCAGCGCCTTAATTCTATGGCCTTCTAACTCTCCGTTCTCTGCTGGCATGTCTAGTAAGCCTGGCTGTCTCACTTCTTTCTCAAGCACACACACACAGAATTGTATGCCTGCTAGCTCATACCTCGTATCTCAGCACTCTGGGAGGATGAGGCAGGAGGATTACAAGGTTGACCCTGGGCAGTTTAGTGACTTAGCAAGACCCTGTCTCAAAATAAAAATAAAAATAAAAGACCTGGGGATGTAGCTCAAAAAGTTAAAAAATAGAAACAGACGTAGAGGCAGTTGCATGGTAGTTGGGGGTTCAGGGTGGTAGTTGGGGGTTCAGGGTGGTAGCCACCCAGAGGAGAGGCTGCCAATCAGATCCCTTGGGAAGGCAGAGTGCATGCAGGAGGACAGGCTGAAGGGGTGGGTACAGGGGGTATGGATGTATCCCCAGAAAAATGGGATGGTTAACACAGGAGCCAGAGGAGCCCAGGGAAAGAGGCAAGGGTGGGAAGGGGGTTCCTCATTGGACCAAAGCCCCCTGAGAAAAACCTTGTGGGACAGGTGGTATCTGCCCAAGGCAGAGCCGGGATGGAGCCCGCCAGAGGAGGAAGGGTATGACAGGGTATTACAGGATATGGGGTGGGCAGAAGACAGGGTCTCCTAGCCGACAGGGGCTGGTGTGACTTCCGTAAGGAAAAAAATATATATCAGGAAAAAAAAAATCAAAGTCAGACAGAAAAAGAATGCCCAGTACAGCAAGCCTGTAATCCTAGCTGCTCAGGAAGCTGAGGCAGAAGGATCCAAAATTCATGACCAGCCTGGGCAACTTAGCAAGACAGTGTCTCAAAATAAAATTTAAGAGGCTGGGGATTTAGCTCAGTGGCACAAGCGCCTGCCTGGCAAGCACAAGATCGTGAGTTCGATCCCCAGTACCAAAAAAAAAATAAATAAAATAAAATTTAAGTGCCTGCCAGGCGTGGTGGCTCACGCCTGTCATCCCAGCACTTGGGAGGCTGAGGCAGGAAGATCACAGTGAGTTCCAGACCAGCCTGGGCTACAAAGTGAGCTCAAGGCCAGCCTGAACTGCATAGTGAGACCCTGTCTCAAAAAGACAAAAATAATAATAATAATAATACATTTTAAAAGGGTTGGGATGTGGCTCAGTGCTTCCCGGAGGCAACAGGCTCACAGGTGGCAAAGGAAGAGCTCATCAGCCCCCAGCGGGGCCCGCTGGCTCCACTCCAAGGCCGGACCACGGGAGTCTCAGAGGCCAGCGAAACGCCTAGTGATCTGTGCGGTCCCTTTAAGAGGGACCAGTCCATAACCGCGAGGCCTCGACAACAATATTCTCATTGGCTAGAGCGCGAGCCGTGGCCATGCCCCCACACTCATTTTGTAGAATATTACTGGTTCATGAGCTGCGCTCCGCCTCCCACCCCTCGGAGCCCTGCGGTCTGGTCGGTTGGATGACGCAAACGCGTCGCCCGGGCAACCGCCTTTGCCCTGGAGCAAAGAGGCACGGGGGGGTGGGCCCTGAGTCTGGACGCACGCGCGCGGCCGCCCCCGCATTCCCAAAGCGCGCAGCGTGCGGCGTGCGGCGCGCACCCCTCCCAGCTCCCGCCACCCCCGGGCGGAGAGTGAGCCGCGATCGCGAAGCCTGGACGTCCGGAAGAGGAGTCGTTGTCCTAGGACCACAGGCGCGCGACAGAGCTCGAGCGTGGGAAAAAGCGTGGCGCCTGCGGGGACATCGCTGTAGGAGGAGCCGGGCAGCTGCTGCCCCCGGTTCCCACGCGGTTTCTCTATACCCGGCTCCTCCAAAGACCTGTTACTGGCAGGGGACCCAGAGGACAATCCCTGCTCCACCTCCTGTCACCTGGCTGAATTTCCTTATCCGCAAACTGGAAATGCCGCCATCCCTGTATGAGCGCTTAGGGGTCATCCTAGCACTTTGGGAAGCTGAGGCAGGTGGATCGCTGGTTCAAGTGCAGCCCGAGCAATTTAACTATTTAATGAGCCCCTGTCTTAAAAAAATAAATAAAGGTCCGGGGCTGTAGTTCAGTGTCAAGGGCCAGCGTTACGTTCCCAGTACCGAGGGGGGAAAAAAAGAACCAGGGTGCTTCGGGCTGGCAACCCCTCGGGAAAGTCTCCTCTGCAGCTTGACCTGGCTCCTAGAGGCGCCTGCAGTGCAGCCTCTCTCACCCTCCCACCCCTGCTCTGGGGGACACTGGGTCCTGATGGTCAAAATGATCCCCTTTCAGGGTCTTCCACATGATCCCTTCTGCCATGAGAGAAGACATGGCCAGACCCCTCCCAGGGTCTACATCTGTGTCCTGTGTCCAAATCTCTGTCTAGGAGCAGGTTAGTTGGACCAGATGACTAGAGTCACTGTCCCTGAGAGCCATTCATGTGCCCCTGATCAGAGGTTCATCAGAGCACAAGGCAGGGAGGAAGCCAGATGACAAAGCATGGTCACTGGGGCAGGACGGTGGCCTTTGACCATCTGCTGGGCCAGCTCTGCCAGGCACATGCCCCATTCCCGGCCTTGGAGACAGTGCAGTGCCAGAGCCATAGGGAGGCAGGAAACGTACCCTTTCCACAGCTCAAGGGGACTGGCTCCCCACACCCTCGCAGCCCGCACAGGCCCCGCCCAGCCTGGCCCCGCCCCCAGCACCGGATAGCGGGGGGTGGGGGCGCCTGGCTGCGTCCTTGTGCTGCTGAGCTACTGAGTCAGCCGGCAGGAAGGGTCACTTACAGCCAGTTGCATCAGATAGGCTCAGAGCCAGGGAGCCAGCCCGGCAGGGGCCTGCAGCGTCACGGCTGCGCCCCTCAGGTAGCTGGGGACCCTCCTGGCTGTGGTTCCCACCGCTGAGTACAGCGGGCTGCAGTTTGTGTACAAGGCTGGGTGCCAGCACTGGGGACCTGAACTGTACTCCCCCAAATCCAAGCACCTCTGAGCTTCAGGGGCTGACTCTGAGTGACGCCAAGTGCACACAGGCGCACACCCCACACATGTCTCCCCTCCCGCGAGGCACATAGTCTGCCCTACTTGGCCATGGGTTTTAATCCAGACACCCCCAATCTCACCCCCATGCGCCTCAAATTTTTGTGGAGGGGGAGGAGAAAGGTCTTTACTCTCATGCCCTAAGAGATTAACAGATAAAATACAGGACTGACCAGGTGCCGTGGTGCAGGTCAGTAATTGCCATTTGTTCACTACTTAGGAGGCTGAGGCAGGAGGATTTCCAACTCAAGATCAACCTGGACAAGTTAGCGACACCCTGTCTTAAAATGAAAAAATTAAAAAAAAAGAAAAAAGAAAGAGAAAAAGGGGAGGAAGCATAAAAAAGAATCAAAAACTGAAAAATAAAAACAAACAAACAAAAAAAGGGCTGAGGACATAGCTCAGTGTAAAGGTCCTGGGTTTGGGGCTGGGGATTTAGCTCAGCAGCATAAGCGCCTGCTTTGCAAGCATGCAGTCACAAGGATGCAGTTGTGAGTTCGATTCTCGGTACCGATTAAAAAAATTTAAAGGTCCTGGGTTTAATTCCTGATGCCAAAAAATAAAAACAAACAAAAATGATGGGTCATAGCTCAGTGGAACAAAACCCTTGTGTTTGGTGCTCAGTACCACTAAATAAAGAAAACACATGTTGGCCAGTTAATTTGAATTTTAGGTTAAAAAGGAGTAATTGCTTTGGATCTACTTAAACTTGGGATACACAGTATTTACCCAGGGTACTTGCTTATGTTTAGCTTGTCTACTAGAACTTTATTTATTATCTGCAATTCACATTGAGCTGGACACCTTTCCTGGCTTTGGGATGCTGGTACAGTAGTCCTGATGGTAGCTCTTACTGGGGTGCCTGGGATTTAGCAACCCTTGGCCATGGGACACTTGCGGGCCACCTGGAGCAGGGACCAGGCCAGGCTGGCCATTGTTCTCTCATGGGAGAAGGGACACGGGTAGGCTAGGCATGGCTTAGGAGGCTGGCCAGGGTCACTAGCAGGCAGCGTTGCCATGGAGGACCAGTGGGGGTCACTAAGGGGACAAAGTGGTGTCCCCCCACAGTCACCTCCTGGGAGGTCACCCTGGCCCCCGCCTGGACCCTGCCTCCCTGGATCTCATCTGTCCCCAGCACTGTTCCAAAGTGTAGTGGTAAAGTGCCAGGATGGTGGACCCTTACTAGGTCCCCTGTCCTATGTGCTGCTGTTCCTGTGCTAGGTGAGGAGGGACGGGAGCTGCCCAGGGAGAAAGTGATGGGGCCAGAGGAGCTGGGAATCATGCCAACCACATCAGGATGCTGGCACCTGTGCCCAGGGGCCCCACCTTGCTTCCTGTTTGTCCTCTTTCTGGCCGACACCTTCTCTTGCTCTGGTGGCCTCAGGCTGGCCAGTCCCTTGGAACAATCTGGAGTCCCCTCCTAGGCTGGCCTCTACCTGTGGGATCTGATGGGGGGGGGCTCTTCCCAGACCAACACATACCCAGCCTGCCCGCCCTGTGCCCTTCTGTCCTTTGCCCTAGTCACCTTCACGGTGCAGCCCGGCCACACTCCGAAAGGAGAGAGGAAAATGGAACATGGGCCAGGGCCCAGGCTTCCTTCAAGCTGCCCTGCCTGGTGCCTTTTCCCTGGGGAAGGTAGGGCCTTCCTTCCAGAGCCCGGCAGTGGAGACACAGTAGGCAGGAGAGGGCAGGGTGGGGTGCCTCTAGGTGCCCAGCACCTCGGGGACGACTTGTGAACAGAGCATCTGCAGGGAAGCGATGGCAGTGGCTGGGACAGGGCAGGGCTGTGTGACATGGCCCTACAAGAGGCCACCCACTTCCCAGTTTCCCTGGCCGCCCCACCCAGATGTAGGCCAGGCCTGGGCCTGCAGAGAGGACATCTTATTCTGGCCGACCCTCCGTCCCAGGCTGAGTGCTGGTCTGTCAATCAGTCTTTCCCTAAGGAGCAGCACTGATGGAATACGCCTTCCGTGCATTCCAGCCAACAGGCTGATGGGTAGATCTGCACCCAAGGCCATGGGCACATACACAAGGGTGCAGGTGTCAGGCATGGCGGTGCATGCCTGTAATCCCAGCACTCAGGAAGCTGAGGCCAGAAGTTGTCACAGAAATTTGAGACCAGCCCTTGTCTCCCTCCTTAAGCACAGAGGGATAGGACCTGAGTCCCCCAGAGGGTGCAACCAGCACGGCTTCTGAGTGACCTGCCTCCCTAGGGAACCTGAGCCATGTCTGCAAAACTGAGGCAGGAAGATCACAAAGTCAAGCTCAACCTGGGAGATCTAGTGACTTAGTGATACCGTCTCAAAAAATACAGAGAGCTGGGAATACAGCTTAGTGTGAAGGGTCCACGGTTCATTTCCCAATACTGAAACAAAAAGGAAAGACAGAGAGAGAAATTTGGACTCTGAGACACAAACAGATGGCCCTGTGACAATGGAGACAGACTGGAGGGATGTGGCTAGAAGCCAAGGGTCAGCTGGAACCACCAGAAGCTGGAAGAGGTGGAAAGGACCCTCCCTGGGGCCTCAGAGGAAGCCCAGATCTCACTCCCCTCTCCAGGGCTGGGGGAGCACATTATTGTCATTGAAGCTATTCTGTTCATGGTCCTTTGTCACTGAAGCCCTAGGAAGCCATCTGCTTACTCAGCACGCAGGCACACACACACACACACACACACACACACACACACACACGCAGATCTTCCTTTTAGACAGGACTCAGCCAGCACCCTGTGTTCTAGGCTCTGCCTGGACCCTGGACCTACGGGGCACAAATTGATGTTCTCACGGAGGTGACACTGCAGGCAGACGGTGATCACTGGTGGGTGTCCTAGGTGTCTTTAACATATACAGGCATAAGAAAGCCTGTGAGAGCAACTCCTACAGAGCAGGGCCCAGCCTGCAGGCAGAGGCGGGAGGGGAGAGCCAGGCTGGAGGCTGCAGGAAGAGCAGACTGGGCCTCTCCTGGCCAAGCAGGTCTGGCAGCCCCACCCTGGCACCTGGGGCCAACGTGTGAGGCTCTGGGCAAACACACGCATGCACACATGGCCGGCAGGGCTGGGCCAGGACTCCTGGTTCTCCATCTGTGGGCAAGATTCACAGAACCACAACAGCCCAGGGCTGCTTGGGAAGGTCCCCAACAGGCCCCTTCAAATGCCAGGGAGGTGGCCTTCGAGGACAGCAGGTGGGCAGCAGCAGCCTGCAGGGAAAGGGGAGTGTCCAGCTTCAGGCCCTTCTGAGCTCAGGGCTTTCTTAGGTGCTATAAGAGGGACTGAGGGAGTGCAGGCCGGAGACCCAGCCCTGGATGTGTTTTACCTCCTGCCTGGGACTACCCCCGGCCAGGAGCTCTGGAGACCGGGTCCCCCTGAAACGGTGCTGATCTAGGTCCTCATAGATCCAACCCAACAACCAGGCAAACTCTTGGTTGGGGGAATCCCTGCGGGAGAGGGCAAGTGCTCCCTGAGCAGATGTAGGCGCTGCGGCCTGTCCTCCAGTTCTAGGAGGAAGGGTGGCTTCGAAGTGTGCTGGGGTGGGGGCACCAAGGGGACTAGATGGAGCCAGCATCTGGGGATTGCTCTATAACCCGGGCTGGTTATAGAGCAAGGATATCGCCCAAGAATATGTGTCCTTAGGCCCAAGCCAACAGGTCAGGAATATTTTCCTACACAGGACCAGACGGCAGGACCCAGCTTGATGCCAGGATCCTGCCTCCTCCAAGAGCCGGAGGGCAGCCCACAACCGACCCACCGAGGCAGGGCCGCCTAGGAGGCTGCCAGGCTTCCGTGCCAAGACCAGTGTGCCTTACTGCGCAAGCGCAAGCAAATCAGCGCAGACAATCACCCCACCCGAAGCGCGCAGCCGCACTCAGCAGAACTTTAAGCCCCGCCTCCGCCGCGCGCAGGGGGGAGTTCCCGGAGGCGGGATCTCTTGTGGGCGGGGTCTCGAGGCGGAGGCAGGGACTATAAAAGTGGCGGTAGCGGCAGCGCGCCTGGCTCCTCTCAGCGGCGGTGGCCCAGGCGGAGGAGTCCGCGGTGGCCGCGGTGGCGGCGCTGTTCTCCGCGCGGTCCGCGGAGCGGGGTCCGGGCTGTGCGACGTCGGGCGGCGGCGGCACTGAGGCCCCGGCCCGACCCCGACCCCGACCCCGGTGAGCTCCCCCAGCTACCAGGGACCTCCCCGACTCGATCGCGGGGAATGGGCCCCGCGGAGCCCTCGCCGCCGCTGCCGCTCACCACCCTCCCTTTGTCTCCTCCGCCCTCAGGGTCTCCTCCTCGGCCGCCCCCCGCCCACGGGCTGCCCCCTGGGCCTTGCGTCCCTTCCCCCGCTGGCGGGGACCAGACAGAAGATGGTGCAGAAGAAAACAGCCGAACTTAAGGGTTTCCACCGCTCATTCAAGGTGAGGGCCCGGTCGGTTTGGGGGCGCTACAGGCTGGACCGCCGGAGTGGCCGCTGGGAGTGGGCAGAGCCCGTTCCAGAGGCTCCTGCGGGAGGCGGGGTCCCCCCGGGGCTGCCCCAGCCCAGAGTGCGCTGGAGTTGGGGTGGGGGGGTGATCAGCGGGCCGCAGCCGCGGCTGTGGCTGTGGTCCGCGAGGGTCCGTCTTCCAGGCTTCCCAGGTTCCTATCTTGTGGCTGTGTGTGCCCTGCAAGCCCTAACTAGATGTGTGGTTGGGGTGGGTGGGGGACAGTAGGCCGCAGTCGCGTCCCCCAGCGCCGCGTGTGTGGTCCCTCTTCCCGGACTCGCGGGGCGGCCGGGGTCCCCTGCTAGCCTCAGCTGTTTGTGCACGGCTCTGGAGGAGTCAGGCCCATCCCCACCTCTGTGTGGCCCTGGGGGACCTCGGCTCAGGAACCCTTGACTCGGTCGGCAGCCGTCTGAAATGGGAGAGTGGAGAGACGCCCCTCCCAGGCACCCCAGGCCCAAAGTGCTATTTCCTGTCGGAGCGGGAAGTTTTCTGCAGCGATCTGGTGGCGGCTGTGGTCACAGAGGCGGCGCAGTTGCTGGCGGCTGCCTAGTCCCCGTCTCAGATGAGCGAATCTGGAGGTGGCTAGGAGGCCAGGTGCTGGGCAGAGGCCCCCACGGGGCTCGGCCCAGGGGACGCAGTGATGTCAGCCTGCCCGCCCCGCTCCGCAGGCTGGGTTATGTAATGGCTTGGCTTCCCTGGGCTTCCTTGGGCAGGGACCTGTTGCCCGCTGGAGGAGGCAAGACTTGCATAGAGTGTGTGTGTCAGTGTGTGTGTGTCAGTGTGTGTGTCAGTGTGTGTGTTGTACACACGGGCTCGCACCGCTGTGGGAGGAGCCTGGTGTGTCTGGGAAGAATTCCCAGGCCAGTCCAGCCAGTGCTCCTGGCCAGCCGCCCCACCCCTAGCCCACATGCCTGTCATCCTTGTTTTCCCCTAGGGTGGCTGAGGCCTCAGCCTGCAGTGTCTGGACTGAGTGTGAAGGGTGGGTTTAAGATGTCACTCACAGTGGTCTTTCCTCACCTGAGGGGATCAGTGCATGGGTCAGAGAAGTGGCAGCCTGAGAAGCCCGAGCTTTCTGGATGGTTCCAGCCGCCTCCTGCCAAGGCCTGCTGACTCTGGGCAGCAGCCCGAGCTGGGGTGAGCCAGGCCAGGCCAGGCCAGTCTGGGCTGGGCCAGCCACACGGCTTGGGACCCCGGTGGGCCTGCATGCATGGTGACTGAACAGCTCTGCTGAGACTGGGACTGTGGGAATCCCTGGAGGACGAGGCCCTACAGGTGGCTGGGGGCTGTTTGCTCAGGGGATCCCCACCGCTTACCCAGGCTGCTGCTCCCTTGTGTTGCAGCCTCCTCTCCTGGAGCCGCACCCCTGACCCCAGGTCTGCAGCAGAGCAGGTGCATCTGCTAGACCTCTTGGCTTGATTTGATTTTTTGTAGAGCAGGGGGACAGGACCTGGTGCTTGGTATGTGCTAAAGCGCTTGACCCTGAGCCACTCCCCAAAGCCGGACCTTGGGGTTCAGTGGTAAGGGTTAAACCTGGGTCCTTGCACTGAGCTACATCCCTGCCACCACCCTCCCCGTTTTTTTGTTTGTTTGTTTTTTGAGAGGAGGCCTTGCTGTGTAGTTCAGGCTGGTCTTGAACTGTGTAGCCCAGGCTAGACTTTCTCTGTGACCCTCCTGCTTCAGCCTCTCAAATGCTGGGACTAAAGCACATGCCACCAGGCCTGGCCCCACTTTTAATTTTGAGACGGGTTAGCTCATAACCCTCCTGCCCCAGCCTCCCAGCGTGTTGCCATCATTGGCATGCACTACCACACCTGGCTTCTTTTCTTCTTTATAAGGTGTAAAAACAATGCCTCCTCACAGCACTTGGGTTGCTCTACACAGGGGGGACCCTGCCTAGCACCCCAGCCCCCACAGGTCTGTCCTTCACTGTGGTGGCTTTGTCTCAGCCATCTGTCTCAGCCTGTTTTTGTGGGGACTGAATAAGGCCAGAGGCTCAGCTGGGAGCAACTGTCCTGTTGGCGGGAAGGTCCAGCCCAGGAGCAGAGCCTAGGGAAGCTTAGGGTGCCATCACTGCCCTTTGACTTCCTCCTAGTTGCCCAGTGTGTGCGGCTGCTCTGGTGGGGAATCACTGTGCACCTGCCTGTTCCCCACCTCCTGGGCTGGCTGGGCCCCCCCACCCCACCTCCTAGCAACTATCTGCCAGGCAGGGTGGGTGGGGAGGCACAGAGGGCGGTGCCACCTCTCTTTGTACTGCAAGGCTTGCCGGCCTTGGTTTGGAGGTACCTGGCTGCCCGTGCTGAGCAGGGCCCTCTGGGAACTCCCTGGGGTCCCCTGGAGTGGCTTCTCTGCTGGAGAACTGACCCTCCTGTCAGCCCTGCCTGCTGGCTTGGAGGTTAGGAGAAGGGCAGAGGTTTGGCCCAGGTCATCTGTCGTCTGCACTGGTGTCACTTGCCTCTCACCAGGTCTCCAGGCCCCCAGGGCTGGAGTCTGCCATCTGACTCTCAGGACGGGCAGATAACGGAGACCTGTCTCCATTTCCTGGCTGGGAAGGCCCAGCCTCTCAGGCAGGAGGCCTCAGGTCAGGACTGGACCTTCTCTGCAAAAAACAGATCTCTTCCCATTTTTACTTGGAGCAGGGAAAGTTTTCTCTGACCTGCAGCATCCTTGTGCCTGGGTCAGGTCTTAAACCCTCCCAGCCACTTTGGCCTGTGTCACTTGACTCTTCTCTGAGCTCCAGGCCTGAACTGGAGTCCTGGGCACTGCAGACCCCTCCTGAGGGGCAGGCATCTCAGCCAGGTCCTGGAGCCCAGAGAAGTCCCCTACCGTGTGTCAGGCTGCCCCAGGATGACATGGACTGAGCAGGCACAGTTGTGCTGCAGGTGCCAGGAGCCACCCAGCTGGACCCTGGTCACCACTCCAGTAGGGCAGCGCTGTTTCCCACACCAGTGTCCTCAGTGGGGATTGGTGATTGTCAGAGGATGAGAAGGGGTAGAGATGCCCCCAGCCGCTGCCTCCAGAATCTCAGGACATTGCTGGGTTAGTGGACTCCCCACCCCCATGCAGGAGCAGCAGCAGGCAAAGTGGGGCGAGGAGCAGGCAGTCAAAGGGAAGAAGCAATGATCCCCCACTTGGCACAGGGAATCTGAGGCCTGGAAGGCTGAGGACCTTGCCCAGAGCCACCAGCTGCACCTCAGTTGCCCCGAGTCAGCCCGGGAGGCCGTGGCCCAGCAGGCAGGAGCCCAGCTGTGCTCTTGCTGCCCTGCTGCCAGCAGCCTCTGAGGCTCACAGCTGGCCCCGGAGGTGAACCTGAGGTCAGCTGGCTGGGGCTGCATCCACATTCTGTGGGCAAACAGACCGAGGGCCAGGTGTGGTTTGGGGACCCTCCGTGACACAGGCCTGGGCTGGAGGCAGAAGTCAGGCAAAGACCTCCCTGTCCTGGGCCCTGCAGGGTACTGAGTCATGTCCCTGGCCGTCACCCACTCCATGCCAGCAATGCCCTCTCCCAGGTTTTTTTGGTTTTTTTTTTTGTACCAAGGATTGAGCTCAGGACCTCATGCTTGCTAGGAGCCCCATTATCCCAAGACCTCCTGCCCTACTGAGGTCCTAGAACACGGCCACAGCGACATCCACGCTGAGCTGGGTGGGAGCGAGGAGCTGGGCCCAGAAGCTGGTCCTCTGTCACTGCCCCAGCAGGAGTCTGTCTGGCTATCCTGTGTGTGCAAGAAGCATGTTTGATTTTTTTCCCTGCTGGACACTGCAGGGGCCACTTGTCCCCGGCGCTACCTGGCCTGAGCTGCTGTCTCCTCTGTCCTCTGCAGGGGCCGAATCCTTTCGAGCTGGCCTTCTCCCTAGACTCGGACCACCACGGGGACTCGGACTTCAGCCCACCGTGCGAGGCCCGCCCTGGTGAGGGTCCTGGGGGGGGAGTGGGTGAGGGCTGGGGCCCGTGGGGCGGGGTGGGGAGGCGGAGCCTTGCTCCCCCTGACCCTGCAGTGCGCATGGTACAGACATGCCTGCCAGCCAGCCCATTGACATCCCGGACGCCAAGAAGAGAGGCAAGAAGAAGAAACGGTGCCGTGCTACCGACAGCTTCTCGGGCAGGTTTGAAGGTGCGCGGGGTGGCATCAGGGCCGGCAGGGAGGTAGCGGCACGGTGGCAGCCATGGCCCTCACCCCTCCCGTGTTCCCCAGATGTGTACCAGCTGCAGGAAGATGTGCTGGGGGAGGGGGCCCACGCCCGCGTGCAGACCTGCATCAACCTCATCACCAACCAGGAGTACGCAGTCAAGGTGAGCCCCGCCCTCACCTGAGCAGCCCTGACTGACCCCTGGTACCCACCTGCTGGGTGGGGCGGAGGCCCTGGAGCTTCCGGTCAACAGCTGGGAAAAAAAACTGTGTCTAAAAATGGCCCTGGGACCTGGTGACTCAGGCCACCCCTGGGAATCCAGGTCAATCCCACTGAGCCCCCACAGCCACTGGAGGTGACAGCCAGGGCTGGTCTGGTAGCCAAGGACCTGGTGCCAGGGCAGCTGGCATCAGGAGCCGAGGGGCCAGTCCTGCACCTCTGAGCTTCTCCAGTGAGGACACCTGCTGGGAGGACTGGTCACAAGGATACAAAGACAGCAGCATCATGCTTGGAGCCTGGTGGGGGGGTGCTGGGAATCCTATGCAGGTCCACAGGAACTTCCCGTGAGTCCTCTCCCAAGACATGTGACCTCTGAGCCCTGGGTGTTATGCCACACTCTGAAACCCAAACGCTAGCCTGGCCTCAGGACTTTGCAGGGCTAGCTGGTCAGCCCATGTTGAGAGACCGTCCAGCTCCTGGCTGGGCAGGGTGGCAAAGGGCCAGCTGCCCAGGAAGGAAGCCAGGTGCTCCCTGGCGAGCAGGGACCAGGTGACAGCCAGCAGCTACTGCTGTGAGGGGGACAGGAGAGGTGGCTGTCCTGTTTGTGTAGGGAACCTTGGCTGGCAAAGCTGAGTGGGGCTCAGGCTGCAGCCGTGGTCCTCAGGTGGGGTGGGGGCAGGGCAAGTGGCCTGAGCCATTTCCCCTTCGTGGCCTGGGCACAAGTAGTCACCTAGCTCAGCCACCAAGCATAGGCCCCAAATGTCCAGCTGGGGGAAGAGGAGTCCAGGATGCCGGGAGAGCTGGTAGGTTCCTCTGACATCTCTAGGGCCCTGTGGGGAGCTGGCACCCAGGCCCCAAAACAGACCTGGCTCGTGGGTGGAGGGGGCACTCAGGCTGGCACAGAGCCAGAGAGGCAGAGTCTGCATCGCAGGTGCAGGACATGTGGGAGCCAGCTAGGCTGGTAGCCAGGTGCCAGGAGGCCTGTCTCTCTGGGTCATGTAGGAGCCAGCTGCACTCCCAGAGCAGCTGAGAACTATGGCTGGGGTGCCCGTCCCAGGGCCCCCATACCTGTAGGCAGCTCTGGAGGCCTGTCCAGCAGGGGTAAGGGCCACCCCGACCTGTTCTCCAGCTTTTCCCTTCCTGGAAAGCTGTCAGCGGGGAATGTGTCGCCCCACACCACCCCCCAACCTGTGCTGACACCACGCTTCTGGCTTCCAGAAAATTCTGGGGCCCCATGGGACAGCTCCGCTTCCTAAAGCTGATGAGCCTTAGCTCGGTGGTGGGATTTCAGGAGGGGTCCAGGGCAGGTTTCTGTGGGGGTCCCACACAGTCGTCATGCAGTGGGTGGCACGTGCTCCCCACATTACAGATCATCGAGAAGCAACCAGGACACATCCGCAGCCGGGTGTTCCGGGAAGTGGAGATGCTGTACCACTGCCAGGGACACAGGTGAGGTGGCAGTCTCTGCCAGAGACCTTAAGGTGCCTCTCCATGGATGGATGTGTCACCTAGCAGGGTGTACCAGGTCCTTGGCTGGGCGGTGTGGTGGCCCAGGGGTAGACAGTTGGGAGGCCAGGTCCCAATTCCCAGCTTCCCTGTGGCCAGGTGGGCACTGGGCAGGTGGCCCAGGAAGCCTCAGCCCCTCTCCTGTCTCCACCTCTCCCCCAGGAACGTTCTAGAGTTGATCGAGTTCTTTGAGGAGGAGGACCGCTTCTACCTGGTGTTCGAGAAGATGCGGGGTGGTAGGTGGGGGAGGCCCCTAGTTTTGGGGGTACAGGTGCTGGTTCAAACAGGCTGGGAGTTCAGGACTTCCAGGAGGGAACTCTGGAAAAGGCTTGTGGGACCAGTGTCCTACGCACGCCTCAGCTAAGGGTCAAGGACTGCTTTGGGCCCAGGAAAGCCAGAGGGAGGGGGCAGGTCTGCTGGGGTTGGGGGGGCGCTGGGCTGGCAGTCTCGGAGATGACCTGTCCTCCTTGGTTGTGGCTTCGCCCCAGGCTCCATCCTGAGCCACATCCACAAGCGGCGACACTTTAACGAGCTGGAGGCCAGTGTGGTGGTGCAGGACGTGGCCAGTGCCTTGGATTTCCTGCACAACAAAGGTGGGCCTGGGGCCAGCAGGGCTCCCGCGGGCCGGGCCGGGCCAGCCCCACCCATTGGAACCCCATGTGGCTTCCCCCCAGGCATTGCCCACAGAGACCTAAAGCCCGAGAACATCCTCTGTGAACACCCCAACCAGGTGAGGACGCCCCCTGCCCCTACACGGGCACATGAATCTCTGAGTTCCCTCCCTGTGGCCACGCCAGACCCCGGTAACAGCCCCCTGTCCCTCTCCCAGGTCTCCCCCGTGAAGATCTGCGACTTCGACCTGGGCAGCGGCATCAAACTGAACGGGGACTGCTCCCCCATCTCCACCCCAGAGCTCCTCACTCCGGTGAGGGCGTCCGCCGTCTGGGTTCGCACAGGTTTTTGCAGGCTTGGCTTTGCAGAACCTCGAGGTGTCTGTCCTTGCTCTGCCGCCCGGACCCGCCAACCTCCAGCTTCCGCTTAGCAACAGCTGTTGATTGGCTGGGTGAGGGCGGCGGGGGCGGAGCTGGTTCCGGGCAGCAGCTACTGGTTGGCTGGGGCGGGGTGGGGGAACTAAGGTGGGCGGGACCACAACCCGTCGTGGGTGGGACAAGGTGAGTTCTGGGCTTGCTAATTGGATGGGGCGGGCTCAGCAGCGGCCTTTTGAGTGTCCTGGCCGCAGGGTTGCGCGGTCCGGGATCCTGTGGGTAGAGGGGTGGGCCGGCAGGATCCGCGGTCCCGCGGGGAGATCCAGGCTAACTGCGCGCTCCTGGCCCTCAGTGCGGCTCGGCAGAGTACATGGCCCCCGAGGTGGTGGAGGCCTTCAGCGAGGAGGCCAGCATCTACGACAAGCGCTGCGACCTGTGGAGCCTGGGCGTCATCCTCTACATCCTGCTCAGCGGCTACCCGCCCTTCGTGGGCCACTGCGGCAGTGATTGTGGCTGGGACCGGGGCGAGGCCTGCCCCGCCTGCCAGGTGATTCCCAGCCCGGCCATCTCCTCCCTCCGCACCCTAGCACCAGCCTCTGACAATGCCAGGCTGGCCATGCCAGGCCACCTTCCAGGGTCCCCAAGCCCACGGGAGAAAGTGGACCTGTGGGCCGAGGTCGGGAGCTGGGTGTCCTGGACCTCTGTCCCCTGGAGCCAAGCCCCCGCTGGCCCTGTGTGGTGATGCAGCACCCAGGGAGGCTGAGACAGGATTATGGGTCCATCTCAGCCTGGGCTACTTTGGGATTCAGTGAGATCTTGGCTCAAAAGATAAAGAAAGAGGCTAGGGATGGCGCTCAGTGGGGAGGACCCGGGTTCTATACCCAGTACTGGGAAGGGGGCAAAAGCTGGCCGCAGTGTCTGTCTTCTCCCTTTGCTCCATAGAGCCGAGCCCTGCCAGCTGGCCTCGGAACCTGGGCTGTGTCCAGCCCTCTGTCCACCCCTGGTATGGTGACAGGTCCCACCTCCTTGCCAAATCTGCCACCTGGGGTGCACAGGCCATGGCCCTGAGCTCATGGGCTGCACCTCACCCCCCACCCCAGAACATGCTGTTTGAGAGCATCCAGGAGGGCAAGTACGAGTTCCCCGACAAGGACTGGGCCCACATCTCCTTTGCCGCCAAAGACCTCATCTCCAAGCTGCTCGTCCGCGACGCCAAGCAGCGGCTGAGTGCTGCCCAAGTCCTGCAGCACCCCTGGGTGCAGGGGGTAAGCCTGGGGCCCTGGGAGAGCTGCAGGGTACAGGTGGAATCCCCAGGGTTAGGGGTTTGTGGAAGTTGCTGCTCACAGAGATCAATCTGGCTCTAGCTGGTGGTGGCAGTGAGCCTTGGCAGAGCAGGGCCTGCTCAGGGCAGCCCCTGGCCTGTCACCCTCCTCCAGGGCCCACCATGGCCCCTCTGCTGGTGCGCCTCCCCTCCTGCAGGGGCTGGGCTTTCCCTAGGGCCCCGGGCACTGGGCTCAGCTACACAGCTGGGCTTCTCAGGGTTCTGTGGGGCGAGGGCTGCCCAGAGACCCTCAGTTCAGGCGGAGAGGAGGCTGGAGCCATGGGGAGGCATGTGTATGTAGTGCTTCTGTGCCCCCATCGCTCTGACGCTGCGGGTTTCTGCATATTTGCCGCCCTGCAGGGCCTGGGTCAGACACCTTAGCATTTGTGGGCTGGTCCACAGGGACCTCAGGAGGGCTTGGTACCCTGAGTGACCAATTGCATTCTTGGTCCTGGAGCATGAACTTGGGGCCTCCCCTGACCAGTTTCCTGTTAGTCTTTGGGGACACAAGAGCCAGCAAGAGATCCAGGGGAGGCCTGGACGGTCCGGTGCTTCTGGTCACTGACTCTTGTTCCCTCACAGTGCGCCCCGGAGAACACCCTGCCCACGCCCATGGTCCTGCAGAGGTGAGGCCTGCGCTGGCTCAGGGTTCTTGGCAGGACATAGCATTCAGGTGTTCCATGAAAGACCGGAAGACAATGGGATGTAGGGGTACACGCCCGGAATCCCAGCACTCTGGGAGGCTGAGGCAGGAGGATCACAGGTTCAAGCCCAGCCTGGGAAACTTAGTGAGACCCTGCCTCAAAATATGAAAGGGCCTGGGCTCCATCACCAATACTGGGAGCCCAGGACTGAGAGGACCTCTTCCATCCAGCAGGGCTATTTCAGGGCTTGGCTGGCCTTTATCCCAGGTGACCTGATGGAGCTCCCAAATGGGGTCTTAGTCCCCAGAAGCACCATAGGGCGGGGGACAGATGCTGCAGCCACCAGGGGTCCCCAGAGGGAGCAGTAAAGAACCTGGTGGCCCTAGGTGACGTCCCTTGCCCTGTGCCCTAGGAACAGCTGTGCCAAAGACCTCACATCCTTTGCCGCCGAGGCCATCGCCATGAACCGGCAGCTGGCCCAGCGCGAGGAGGACGCGGCTGAGGAGGCAGCCGCAGGGCAGGGCCCCCCTGTCGTCATCCGCGCTACCTCACGCTGCCTGCAGCTATCGCCGCCCTCTGAGTCCAAGCTGGCACAGCGGCGGCAGAGGGCCAGCCTGTCCGCCGCCCCCGTGGTTCTGGTGGGGGACCACGCATGACTCCCTCGCGGCCGGCCATGTACATAGGTTGCCCCGCCCCATCCAATCTGAAAGGTTTTTAAGCTATGGCCAACGGGGACGGGGCTGCCCCCCGTACCCCTTGGCTGCTTCCCCAGGCTGAGCACAGCCCAGGGTGGATTTTTATAGAAGGTTTTTGCTGTTCGGGGTTTTTTTTCTCTTCCTCTTTTCCCCCCAAGCCCCTCCCATCCTTTGTTTTTACGTGTTTTGTTTTGTTCCTTTTCACAACGTTCAAAGCAAGTGCCCGGGGAGGACCCCTCCGCTGCCCCGCGATGTTCACCTGTACTGTGAAGGTCTCCCCACTGCCCTGTCACCTGTGCCCCTCCAACCTCCCATGTTACCTGCCTCCAGCCACTTCGCCGTCTTCCAGCGCAGGGGCCCAGCCCCACTTCCCAGTCCTCGGTATTTTCAGGAATGGCCCCCTCTGCGGTCCCGTTGGCTCGGGTAGGGCAGGGGGCGCCCCGTCTCCGCAGGCAGAGTGGACGGCCACCCACCCCTATTCCTGCCCCCAGCCCTGAGCTCCCTCCTACCCTTGCACCCCCAAGAGTTGACAGTGGGGGATCTTCCCAGGCCTGTCTGAGCAGGCCCTGCCAGCTGGACTTGGCCTCTGACCTTGCCCTTATATTACGGCTGACGGGTTCACTCACGCCCCCTCTCCAGGATTGAAGCTGGAGCCTGGCGTCTGCTGTGCGCCCCTGGCCCCAGCCGGCCCCAGCAAGATGGGAGGGGGACAGACAGGCGCCCACCTGCCAACGGGGGTCCCAAAGTGTCCCCACCCCCTTGGGCACCCGAGTGCCCCTTCTCAGGGCTCAGTCTGGCCACGGCCACATTCTGCCACACACTCCCCCTGGCTCTGGCCTTCTAGGAGCTCTGTGGCCCCGCTCCTACCCCTGGAGTTGGAGCTGGACTCAGAGGTCCCCCTGCTCCCCCACCCTGCTCCCCCAGGGCAGCAATTCGGCTGTACCCTCTTTCAGGAAAGCAGCTGCAGCACCCAGCACTGGTCAGGGAGGGTCCCCTGGGTGCAGCCCATGTTTTCCCCCAGCTCCAACCAGGCCCCTGGTCAGCCTGCCTGGGGACACAGGAGCCTGGGCCGCTCCTGCACGTGGCCAGCCGCCAACTACTATGCAATA
The DNA here is from genome assembly GCA_004027455.1 of Hydrochoerus hydrochaeris. Lineage (NCBI taxonomy): Eukaryota > Metazoa > Chordata > Mammalia > Rodentia > Hydrochaeridae > Hydrochoerus > Hydrochoerus hydrochaeris. The sequence continues at coordinate 205 of PVLA01002953.1, read as the reverse complement.
CAAGACCCTGTTTTCTACATGCACGCGTGGCCCTGCAGGTCGGGGGCGCCTGGGCCCCAAGAGCCCCGCCCAGCCCGGCCCAGGGTCTGCTCAGGTGCCTGGGCCAGGGCAGGGCCACTCCCTTGGCCTCCAAATCCGTGGTCGGGATTGTTTGTGTTTAGTTTTTGTTTTTTCTTTTTTTTTTTTTTTTTTTAAAGAAAACCAA
>PVLA01002952.1:89710-237583 GCA_004027455.1 Hydrochoerus hydrochaeris | reverse complement strand
CTCACTATGTAGCGCGGGCTGGCCTGGAACCCACGGTGCCTCAGCCTCCCTGTGCAAGGGTTACAGATGTGTGCCACCATGCTTGGCGACATGTTTCTGTTTTTAAATCCATTCAGTGCCTTTAAAGTGATCGTGTTTCCTCAAACACAGAGACATCGGAAACCTTAAAAATATGCAGTATCTTTCTATATCCTAAAGCATTACCCAAAAGTAAGACCAAGAAACTAGAATCCTGCCTCTTGCTATGGTCATATATTACTATCACAGGTAAATATCAAAGTTAATTGACCCAATAAAATGGTAGCCTTCACTCGTAAGAATGTGGATTTCTTCGGGTGGACTCCATGCATCTCTTATTTCGGATGGAGTAAACGCTACCTTGAACGACTATAGCACGCAGGAGCTGCAACGAGCCGCAGCTGCCAGCAGGTGACGCAAAAACGCCGCACGGTCCGCAGCAGCCGCTTCCGGGCTTGGCGGCTGTTGCTGTCTCCATGACGACAGCGGAGCGTCGGAGCGCAGTGTGCGGAGGCGGAGGGCGAAGCTTCCTGGGTCCCACTGAGCGGACTCGACAGCCGAGGGTGCAGCTACGTGGGTCAGAAATGATGGTTTCTGCTAAATCCGAATTTCCGCGTTTTGAAGGGAAATACCGAAGGCATCCGTCCTTCTCCAGAAGAGCACCTGGGCCCGAGCATTCTTCCAGCTCCCAAATCCAGGCCCCTGTGCGGAGAACAACACCAAACTGGGACGCCCCCTTCCTGGGGCACCCGAACCCACAGCCTACTCACCGACCTCCGTGGGGAGCAGTGACCTCGTGATGTCTCCAGAGCTCGGGACGGGCCTGAGCACGCCCAGCACCTGGTCCCATGCACCGACACCCTCAGCGCGGGCGGCTTGTCTGCCCCCATGCGGAAATGTGCAGATCGCAGGCCCACAGATCTTCTAATGACAACTTTTATTTTTCCATAGAGCTTTCTCACGTTTTAGGAAGGGAAGATTATTTTTCTAACGTGCCAGAGACTGAATTTCACGTTGTTAGACAAAGCCAGGTTACTTCCTGTCCTTAACATCAAGTGGTGCATCTTTGGGCCAAACAAAAGCCAGGTGTCTAAGACACACACCTCTCTGCGGACGCTCCCTCCACCACGGAAAAACTAGGCTCCCTTGGCTTGGAGGGTGCACGTCTACCGGGCTGGTTCTCAGTCTCCGAGGCCTTAGAACCTGTGGGCAGACGGAAGTACCGAGCAAGGCTGCCATTTGCATAATTAAACCAAGAGGGGGCAGATTGTAAGGCTGTGTGTAACCTCGAAAATCTCCTGACGGCCCTAGTGCTGAGGAGAGAGACTCACGTATTAATAATAATCTGATACAAAACCGTGGCTCTGCCCAGTAACCCAGCCATAACACAAAGATGATCTAGATTTTGTTTCTGTTAAACAAAAACAAAAACCGTTTATGGAGATGGATATTTCAGTGACTGTGACTCCAGTAAATAGGACCCATTCAGCAATAAAAACCTTCACTTAGGCCTTTTGCATGAAAAAGACTCTAGCACCATAGTTAATTTGCCTCCACAAAATAGGTCAGAGTCTTACAAAGCCAAGCAATGAGGCAGTGTTCCAGGGGCCTCTGGCCAGTGTTTCCCTGGAAAAAAAATAAAATATCAAGTGGCTTCACAAGCCAAGAACAAACTCTATTTCCCTCTGGGTGATAGATGTTGCTAAGTATTAAGTTCGGCTAGAGATGTGGGCCAAGTGATGGGGACATTTAATGACCACCACAGGGTGAATCCCAGCTGCCACCAGCTTGAATCACCAAGTCCTGGTGCCTTCCACAGACTTACAGTGGAGGCTGAAGTGGGTGCCAGCTGATAATAAATATTCGGTTAGCACTGTGTACTGTTTACATAATATTAGGGGGTTTTATGGTGTTGTGTTGGGGAACTTGAGCTACATCCACAGCCTTTTTTATTTGGAGCAACTTCTTGCTAAGTTGCCCAGGCTGACCTCAAACTAATGAACCTCCTGCCTTAGCCTCCCAAGTTGTTACTAATATATGCATCACCACACCAGGCTTACAGTGTTTATGAAGCCAGACCTTCTTCAGCAACATGACCCAAAAGAGAACCGTTCTGAGCTTGAATCCCATCTGGGATATTCTCTCTACAGGACAAAACCATAAAAGTTACTCTCATTACTCAGTAACTCGGCAGAAAAGAAGCAACTGGGAGAGAGTGTTCAGATTAAGAAGAAAGCTCTGTGCTGCAAAACTGGGCAAATAAAGGAGGAAATCTTTCCTAGGATAAAAATTCATCCTGGGAAAGCATTCTGCAGAGGTTATTAGAGAAAGCAAAAACTCTGTAGGAATATAATTGCAGAACTCTCACAGTACCATGCCAAGATGAAAATTTTCCTTCGATGTATAGTTAGGTAGTTTTAGGATTTCTCTGAGTGCAGTCCCCTGTAGAATAAGAATTACTGTGGATACAGAGGAGGTAGAAACTTGCTAGCCAGAGAAAAACAGAAACGTAGGTCAGAGTGGAATCGAGTTTCTTCTCATTGTGCGGTTCAGCCCACGTTTCTGTATTTGTGTTGGAAATGAACGAGTAATTCATGCTGGAAATGCAGGGGGACATTTACAGCTCATCACAGACCACCCTGACTGAAGACAATCTGAGTTACAATTTTCCCACTTTGCAATGATGTGAAGTGCACCCATGTGACTATTTAATTTTCACTTTCATTTAGTACATACTCATGTAGTCAATGCTTTATCGTAAGTTTGGTTTTGTATTAAATGTGTTTTCCCAACTGTAGGCTGATATAAATGTCCTGAGCATGTTTCTGGCAGACCAGGCTCATCTGTGCTGTTCAGTGAGTGAGGAGTATTAAATGCGTTTTCATATTTTCACCTTACAGTGAGTTTTTTGGGAATATAACTTCCCCCCATAAGCCAAGGAGCATTGATAGAATAGTGTTTTGGCTAATAGGAAAGCCTGCAACTGATTCTCATTCCAGAATGTGGATTAAACCATTCCTGACTCCTGGGCTGGGTTTTGATTCTCAGGGTTGGGGAATAGTAGATGAGACAACACCTTTGGGGGCTCTGCTTCTCTATGCAGCCAGTACCTGGGTCTCTGTAGGGGCAGATTAGATGTTAGCAGTGGCTCCTGTCATTCTGGAGTGTGTACTCCTCACCCTGAACCTGATCCAGCTTCTGCTTTGAGCTTTTCTACCTCTGCTCTGTCCAAAGCTCCCAGCCAACACTGGCTTCCTGGCCATCTCCGGTCTGTGCCTATCTGTCCTGCTTGTCCTCTAATGCTTGTCACACCACAAACCTAAGTGCCTGTCGGATGGTTGTCATTAACCTGAGTTGGTCTTGATTTCTCTGGAAGCCCTGGAGTTCAGGCACTGATTCTTATATTCTATTGCCTAAAACAGTGTCTTTTTAATAATCACTAGGAATAAAAACTCACACTTAAGCCAATTCTGAATCAAACACCTTCTCAAACATTCAAAATTCATTATTCCCTGTAAGGTAAGATTTTGACGATCCCAATTTACCAGTGAGAAAACCAAGTCTCAAAGAGCTGGTTTGACCACTCATTTGACCATGGTCACACAGTGATCCAGGAGTTGGACTCCTGTCTCCCTGCGTATAAAGCAGTTTCTCCTGCAATCTCTGTCCAGGCATGGTTGGGAGCAGGGGAGGTGGTTCAGGCAATCTCATCTGGCCCCAGGACCTTTCCGAGGAAGGAACAAAGTTGGCCAAGTGCTCCCCATGTGCCCACAAGATGTGGGCTTTGCAACTGGCTGGGGGTGGAAGAGCTGTGATGCCAGAGAAAGAATCCCCAGCATCCAAGCTTGGGTTTGCCAGCAGCTGGTGCAGATGAGTAAACAACTACGCCCGCCCTCTCTTCTTCCCCACCTTGCATCTGCTGCCTCATCACTGCTGAGGATACCTTTCCCCCCAGATAACTGTCTGCATTTATGCAGATATTTTATTTTTCCAGCTGCAGCAAGAACAGCCTGGATGCTTCAGATTCTTGGGGCTTTGGATGATGGGTTATGTCAACAGCACCATCCTCTAAGGATATTAAAGAGCATTCATGGGTCTTTTTCAGAGGTTCCTCCTTTTAACATGTGTTGGGTTAACATGCAATCCAAATTAGTACCTTTGAAATTACAATTGTAAAAGAACAATAATACTAAATATTAAATGATCATTATTAAGAACTTACATTTATTCAGGGCTTTCTATTGGTTTTCCATCAAAACACTAAGCTTTTAATAAGTACTGTCTCATTTAAGCACCACAATAGCTCCAATAAACTAAGTATTTATTAACTGTGCAACCTCAAGCAGGGCTGGATCCATGCACAACCAGCTCTGCTGTCAGAAGAAATTTCAGCTCTGCTGTGAATAGCTCAGTGAGGCTGGCCCATTTCCTGGCAGGCTGAAGTTGGTCTTGGTTTACCACATTCGTCCTAATAGAATTATTAACAATGCCCTCTCCCAAAACCTCTTAGTTTGGACAAACAGTATTGTCAGTTTCCCTATAAGGTACCCTCTGTAGCAAATAAAGGGCAGGAGTTTATGTTTGCTGGCTTCTTGCCTCTGTACCACAACCACGTTTTATACACTTGGGTTATGTTCAGTGTCCCTCTTTGCAGACTGCTTTACATTTCGATCTTTTCTCCTTGAAATGCTCCCCTTTTGACCTTGCTCTTCCATGGTTTCAGATACTCAGCTGTGATGTGAGGGGTGAAGACTTAGACTCTGATGTCCTGTGACAGGAGTCCTGTGTCCTGACTCCGGTACCCACTTATGGACAGATTACTTCCCTTCTCCCTAAGGCACAACATCCTCATAGGCAGAGTGGAAGAATAAGCTGGACCTCATGAGTTTTATGATAATACACTGCTTGGAGGATGCAGCCACCTGATGTTAGTCCTATTAGTATCCCTTCAAGGGAACGACAAACAAACTAGTTTCCTTCCTGGTATCCCAGTTGTCCCTGTTAGGTAAAAATGCACCCCAGGAAGCAGGATGAAGGATCCTTTGATAATGACATTGTTAAACGAGGAGGAAGACTGAGCTTACCATAGGAGTCAGGACAAGTCTATTAGCATGTACAATGACCCCTTCCCAAAACTTGTCAGACTGCCGTGATTCCACTGCTACTTTTCTTGTGCTTTGGATGTTTCTTCACCTCTCAGCGTATGCTGTTAAATCTCAGGACACCTGACTCTCCTCCTAGCTCTTCTTCTGTGCTTTATCTCCCTGCCCTACTTTTCCAGAACAATGTCCCCAGCACTGGACCCATCTCTACAATTGCTGTGTGCCTTGTCTCACAGGGAACTGCTCTCTGCGGATTATTACCTTGGTGGTGTGGACACTGCTCAGTGGAGGGGCCAGGTATTAATTTTGTGTCCCTAGTGCCTGCCATTCCCTCTTCTCTTGCTGAAGGAACCTGAAGTTCTCTTTGCTGACCAATGCCTGCCTCTCTCGGTGTGTGCTGTGGGTGGGGCTGACTCACTTCTCCCTCCAGCCTCAGGCCCAAGACAGAAGCCATGTCAGGCACAGTGGCTGGCTCACAGGGGACCATAACCCCAGAGCTCGCTCTGAACCAAAGAGAGCAGTGCTGAGATCTGTGCTGGAATGAGGGAAAGATTCTTCTGTGTTTGAGGTAAAGGCACTATCATTGCCTGCTTTGGGTGAAGTCAGCTCAAAACAAATGAGAGCCGCAGGGAAGGAAGGATTTCCATGGATGCTGCTTTGGTCCCTGGTCCAGCTTTGAAGCCAGGCTGCTATGCTTGCTAAGCAGTTAAATCTTATTTTATACTCATGCCTTTTGAGTTAAGCTTCTGTCACTTGCAACCGCAAGTATCCTGGTTAAGGCCATGCAAGTTTTGCATTTTAACATGAGACTCAACTTCAGCCTAGAGAAGTGAATTTGCATGGTAGATTTCTGGCTTCAGTGTCAAACTGAGGAGACCAGAATATTGAAATGGGATTAGGACCTAGAGAATCAACCCCTCCTACCCATGACTTTCTCATCTGCCTGCACCAAACCTGGCCCTGCTCAAAGGCCTGGCTGGCCCCATTGGCCCTAAGGAGCTCTTGGTTGGTCCCAGGCCCAGACACAGCCAGCCCTGTGTGACGCCTCCATGGAGACCTGTTCTCTCACGGTGCCCACCCAGCATGAGCAGCCCTGCAGTTAGAACCTGGGGCAGCCCTCAGTGCGGTTCAGCGAGGTGGTAGCTCGTCCTGTGAGAGCCTGCTCTCATCCTGCCTCTATCTACTGAGCTTCTAGTTTGGATCTCGGGCAGGTGGCTGCATAAGAAAAAAAGTGTTATTTTTATGGAAAAGTTCTATAGTTATAGATGAATAAATTCTGGGGATCTAATGCACAGTGACTATAGCTAACAATGCTGAATTGATTATTTGGAATAAATCTTAAATGTTTTCAACACAAACACACACAGAAATCATGTGTGGGGATGGCTATAACTTGATTGGTAGTTATTTTATAATAACTACCAATTACTATACTGTACGCCTTAAATGTATATAACTTTACTTGTCAATTTTAACTCAATAGCACAAAATGGGAAAAAGAAATAGATCCATAACATATGGTTAAATAGGCTCCCTTTGCAGACTGTAGGGGGTGGAGGGGGAGAGAAGCAGGGGCCTCACCAGGAGGTGATCCCCAGCTGGAAAGTAACACCATGTGCCAGCTGGTGCTGGAGTGGGGACAGCCACACCCAAGCCTCGCTCCCTGAGTCTCTGCCATTTCCAGACTGGTGGGGAGGGGAATCCAGGCCTCACCAGGATGCATCCTGGCCAGGAAACCGTATCATTTTCATTGTTTTGTTGGGTTGAGTTTTATTCTCTTTTTGTTTGATTATGTTAAATCTGATGGCAGGAGCAGCTCTTTGAAAGATAACAAGACATATTATGGCTGCCATTTTGGATTACTCATGGCTTATTTCGAAGTCTTTTACTGCATTCACTGTTTTGGCTTTATTGTTTATTCTGTTCTGTTCAGTTCAATTTTTTACTATGTCTGAAAGTGTCTGCAGCTATTTTGAAGACAACAAAAGGCACTATGGTAACTATGGTTGATTTCATAAGAGTTTGAAGTCCTGCATCACTTATACCAGTTTATTTTTGATTGGTTTTATTCTGTTTTGTTTTCCTTGGTTTTATCCTCTTTAAAATAAAAAAAAGGTTAAATAAAAGTTTGCAGAGAAATGTTCGAAAAATGATTACATCCTTGTAAATATATATCACTATATCTTTATATAAAGCAGACAATGGTGGAGATAATCATATCAATGAAAAAATAAAAAGTTTCTTCCAGTAGGCAGGAGCTGGGTGGTGGGGAACACATAGCACAGAGCAGCAAAGATGAAGTCACATACCAGGATAGCCTTTGTTTTTGTTCTATTTTTCCTTCTTTTTAAATAATAGGCACTGTCCTCTGCTTTCCTTTGAGAAGTGATCATTTTGAAAGTCCATATTTGGTATCCCCACTGGTCTCCCAGTTGGTAGACTGAGGAAAGAAGTGTGAGAAACAGAATCAGATCTCTGAGGACTGAAGGAATCGCTTCAGTGCACATCACTTACATTTATTCATGCCTCACCCATGGGGTCAGGTCCATCTGTGGAATTGTTTGTAATGGAGCTCCAGAAACAAGGCTCAGACCTTGATTTGCATAGAATTTATTTTTTAATTAGCTCATGTTGGTCGTACGTAATAAATACATTTATTGTGAGGAGTTGGTATGCCTACATGATACATCTTAATTATTTTAGTATTGCTAGGATATTAAAGGCAGTGCTGCATGGAGAAAGGTGGAGTGGGGAAGGCACCTGATAGGATACCATCCTAAATATACTCCCAGCCTGGCTGGTCATCCTATGGGGACCTGTGAGTGAGTCTCCATTCAAAAAGGTGGGCTTTGTGCACCCTCCCTGGCAGCTAGTAATCTCTGAGGGGCCCAGAGGGTTCTGCTGGACACTTTGCTTTGTGTGTAGTGATCCTTGGATAACAAGGGAAGTCTGGAGTAAGAGTGCACAGAAGAGGCTGAGGAGAAGCAGCACATGAATCTACCATTGGATGATGGAAGGTATCTGAGTTAAGCACCAAGCGAGCTGTATTAGGGAAGCAGAAGTAACAAGATGGATTGATGGGTAGGTGGATGGATGGATGGATGGATGGATGGATGATGGATGGATGATGGATGGATGGATAGGTAAATAAATGGGTAGATTAGTAGATAGATGGGTATATCCTTTATTTTGGAGGGATTGGCTCATATAATGATGGAGCTAATTATTCCTGTCATCATCTCTGTGAACTCAAAGCCCAGGAAAGTCACTGATGTGCTCTGGTTCCTGCCCAAAGGCCTGAAAACCAGAAGTGCTGATATCTGAGACAGAGGATAGGTGTCTCTGACTCAGAAGAAAGTGACTTTGCCCTTCCTTGGCCTTTAGTTCTGTGGGAGTCCTCAGTGCATTGGCTGGGGCCCACTTACACTGGTCCAGGCAAGTCTTCTTCACTTAGTCTACTGATTCCACTGAGACTTCTGGAAATGAGCTCACAGACACACTCAGCGATGACATCTATCAACTGTATGGACATCTTTTGGCCCAGTGATAATGACACAAAGATTAATCATCACAAGTTCTTATAAAGACTGATCACAAAGGAAGACATAATGCAAGGTAAACATTAATGGAACCAAGAACCAAAAAACCAATATTATCATCTCAATAGATGCAGAAAAAGAATTGGACAAAGTCTAACACTCATGATTAAAAAAAAACCTGCAGAAAATTGAAGTAGAAGGTTTTTATCTCAGTATAATAAAAGCCATCTATGACAAACCAATAGACAGCATCATACAAAATGGTCAAGAGCTAAAAACTCACTCTAAAATCAACAGAAGACAAGGATGCCTATTAGCATCACTCTTGTACCTTATAGTTCTGGAAACATTAGCCAGAGAAATTAGACATGAGAGAGAAATGAAAGGAATAAGGATAGGAAAGGAAAAAGTTAAATTATCATTATTTGCTGATGACATAATACTATGTATAGAAGACACCCAAAACTCCACCAAACACTCCTAGAATTAATAAACAAATTCAGTAGTGTATCAGGATACAAAGTCAACACTCAAAAATTAATAGCATGTGTATACACAAATAACAAACTCACTGAGAGAAAATTTAGGTAAATAACACCTTTCACAGTAGCATCAAGAAAATGAAATACTTAGGAATCAATCTGACAAAAGAAGTAAAAGACCTACACATTGAAAACTCTGAAAAATTGAGATTTAATAGAGTATGAGAAAATGGAAAGAGAGCCCTTGTTCTTGGGTAGACAGAGCCTATATAGTGAAAATGGCCATATTTCCCAAGCTGTTATACAGACTTAATACAATCTCAATCAATAGCATATCTCACAAAATTAGGGAAAACAGTCCTAAAATTCATTTGGACCAGAAGAGACCTAACATAACAAAAGCAATTCTGGGCGATAAGCACAAAGCAAGAACATCAAAATCCCTGATTTGAAATTATAGTACAAAACAGCAGGTACAGGCAAAGAGAGAGACCCAAGGATCGATGGAACAGAATGTAAGATGCAGAAACAACCCCAACCACACTCAGCTACTGTGGGCAGTTTCCACAGAGGTGGGCTCACAGGATGATCCTCACCACAGCTACTGTATCTTTCATAAAAGTACCAAACACTCTCACAGGAAGTAAGATAGCTTCTTTAATAAATGGTGCAGTGAAAATGGGCTTTCCACATGCCAGAGATTGAAGCTAGACCTGTATCTTTCACCATGCACTAAATTAAACCCAAAATGGATCAAAGATCCAAATACAAGAATAGACATATTTAATCTGCTGGGAGACAGAAAAAGTAGAACTCTTGAAGACATTGGTGCAGGCAAAGATTTTATAAATAAAACCCCATTTACACAGGAAACACTAGAAAAATTAACAACTGGGTTCACACCAAATTTAAAAGCTTTTGCACAGCAAAAGAAACCACCAAGAGAATTAAGAGACAACCCACTGAATGTGAAAAAAATTAGCAGCTTTTCCTCAGACAAAGGACTAATATCTAGAAAATGTAAGAAAGTTAAAAATATCAGATTCCCCTGAATTAAAAAACCCAAACCAAAAGTGGGTATCTGAAATGAATAGGTACTTCTCAGATGAAGATATCTAAACTTTAAAAAAACAACATATGAAAAAAATGTTCAACATCATTGGTCATTTGAGAAATGCAAATTAAAACAGCACTGAGATTCCATCTCAATCCAGAAAGAATGACTATCATCAAGAGTCAACTAATAATAAATGTTGGTGAGGCTGTGGGGGGAAGAAAGAACCCCTTTCCATTGTTGATGGAGTGTAAACTGTATAACCACCGTGGAAATCAATATGAAGATTCCTCAAAAAGTTAAACAAAATTTTCCATTTGACCCAGCTGCACCCCTTCTAGATATCTTCTTGAAAGAGTTAAAAGCAAATTACCACTGAGATATTTACATGCTCATATTTATAGTAACACAATCATAATAACTAAATCTTAGAGACAGCTCATATGCCCATTGACAGATGAATGCATAAAGAAAATGCGGTATTATACACACTGGAGTATCCTTTGCCACAAATAAGGATAGACTTGAGTCATTTTTAGGTAAATGGGTGCACCTCAAGACCATAATTTTAAATGAAATAAGAGACCCAAGTTTTAATATCACATTGTTTCTCTTGTGTGAGAAACCTGAAGAAGAAATAGGAGCAAAAGGGAGAATAGATTTTGGGACATGGGAAGAACATGTCCAAATGGGAAGTGGAACAAGGGAGGGGGAAGGGAAGGAAACACAAAGATTAAAAAGAAAGAGAATGGTGGGGGGAAAGTGAAACAAAGCTACTGTAAATGAGGAGGGGAAGAAGAGCTAAAGGAGGGGAGGGGACTTGAAAACGAAGAATTAAGACATATTATATACAGGTACAGATTCCCTGTAATAAATGTGATCATTGTGGATGGCAAATATGTACTAATAAAATTTTTTAAAAATCAAAACAAAAATATTAGCTTTTCTTAAATTAAATTAATTTTTTAAAAAAGCAAGAGGGGGATTTGGAGAGGATTAAGCAGCCTAAGAAGACAGCTTTTCTTCTTTGAGGGCTATGACCATCACCTCTACCTACCACCCCTTACCCCCTACTCCCTGACACACACACGGCTCAACCTCTTCAGGGAAGAGCTTTCAGTAACTTCCCTGGCCAGTGGGCCAAGGAGAATTTTCCCCCTGAGAACTGTGTTTGGAGACTGAAGAGCTGGTTCCACCTGGCTTTGGCTTGGACTGGGATATGTGGACTTGAAAGTGGGCTTGCCATTGTCAGGCCTGCAGGTATGGACATGGTCCAGGGAGCACAGAAGGCAAAAAGCAGAGAGAGAGAAAGAGAGAGGTGGAGAGGAGGGGCAAAGAGGAATGAGGAGGGGTGGGGATGGAAGGGGCAGGGCAGGGCAAGGCAAGGTGAGGTGAGGTGAGGTGAGGTGAGGCAAATGGGAGAGATGAGGAGCAGAGGAAGAGCCTGCTAAGACATGCTGGCTGGGTGCTGGGCAGTTTCCACAAGGGTGGGCCCATGGTATGATCCTCACCACAGTGACACTCAACTCCAGACTGGCTTAGCAAATCATTCAAGGTCACACAGTATTATGGTTCATAACTAGATGTCCCCCTAAAGCTCATGAATTCACAGGCAAGACTTTTGGGAGGCAATTGGATTATGGAGGTTCCATAGCTGACTTCCTGTTAGGAGATGTGGCCTAGATGGAAGAGCTAGTCATTGTGGGCTCCAACCAGGAAGACTATCTCTCCCCTTCCTACTCCTCCCCTGCTCTGCTTCCAGGCTGCTATGAGGTGAGCAGCTTTCCTCCTCCCAGGCCCTTCCACCATGCCCTTCTGCCTTGGAACCGACCAACAGTGGATTGAAACCTCCAAAAACCGTGAGCCAAAACAAACCTTTCCTCCTTTAAGTTATGGTATCACAAGTGCTGCCCACAAGGCCAGAGGATAACTGAATTCTTGGGGCCCAGACTAGACCTGCAGCTGCCAACACTGACAGAAGCCCTGGCAGTTAGACAGGTCACTAGCTGGTGGCTCTTAGTGGCCTTCCTCTTTCCTCAGATCTCTGTCTAAAACACTCGCACTGTAATCTTATCATAAATGCCCTCTCCTGCTCTTGTTTTTTGAATGGTGTTGTGTTTTCAGTATTAGTTTCCACTCATTCATTGCTGGCACAGAAGGAAGCAACTGACCCTTGTGCATTAACCTTGTGTTCTGCATCTCTGCTACAGTCACTTATTAGTTTTAGTTTTTCCTGTCAATTTTTTTTAAGATTTTCTATGTAAATCATCATGTTGTCTGTGAATAAAACAGAACTTTATTTTTTCCTTCTTAAACTGTATATCTTTTTTCTTCCCACTTTAAAAAAAGTAAGTTTCTAGTGGTTTCAGTGCTTGCAACTGAAAGACTCTTGGTGAGGACCTCTGCCATTGATGAAATAAACTGGGATTTGCTGTCAGTTCTACGCACTTCTGAAAGTTCCCATTCCCACTGCCATGCCCCAGGTTGAGCCTCCAGGATTTCAACCAAGAAAGACTCAAGGGTCAGAGTAGGTTTCACCTGGGCAGCTCAACAGCAGCAGCTGGGAGCCTGGGACATCTGTGCCCAGCCTTGTCCTTTGGGTCTGTGAAAAGGAAAGTGCAAAGCCCCAGAATGTCTTCAGGAGAGAAGAGACTTTTCAGATACGAGAGGTGCCATGCAGACCCCAGATCATCAGAGAAAGTGTGTTTCCTGTTGTATATAGATACAGTCAGAGGAGTCTCATTTTCTCTCTACAGCTGTCAACAAGCCAGCCACAGCATTCTCTGAGACCCTACAGGGTGGAGAGGGTGGAAGAGAAAATAACACAAGGCTGACACCTTCACTGAGGGTTCAAGTGAGAAGGTTCCATTTCCTTTGATAGTGATGTTCTCTGGCCAGTTGAACAAACATAGTTTCCTATTACAAACACACAGCACACCTTTACAGAGGATTAAACAAAGTTTATCTTAGAAATTTTAAATATAAAAGGGCAGCTGTAATCATGCTTATAAGAAGTAGAATGCATAAAGATTTAAATTTGAGTAAGTTTGTCATTCTGTCTACATTGTTTGTAATATTCCTAAAATGTAATATACACATATTGCCATAGATAGATACACTGTATATAGTGAATATGTAATACACTCTAAAATGTAAATATTTTCAATTTTGCTCTTTTTATCTTTGCTGAGCCAAGAAGTTTCAACAGAACATTTACATTCTTCAAAAATTTATGTCAACAAGTATTTGATCCTTCATATCAAAGATAATCATGGCTTATATGTCTATATAAGCTAAGGTTTAGAGTTGTGTCAAAAGTTTCTGACTCTAAATCTCATAAAATCAACACCGTAAAAGAAGATATTATAAATAACAGTATTATTATAAATCAAAAAAGATGATTTTGTCAACAGTCCTAGATGGCAAATAACCATAGATGGCAAAAGTCTAGCACAAATGCCAACACCTCTTGGTACCAGGACCGAGGAAATCCCCGCCCCGTCCCCGCATCCCCAGCGCTCTCCTCCCTGGCCTGGGTGAGGGCCATGTGGCACTCCAGGGAGCCATGTTTCAGCTGTGGAAGGGGATCCTAATCACAAACTGGAGCAGTCTATGGCTTTTGTTGTGAATTTTAGGCTCCTCTGGTTAATTTCTGGAAAAGCAGAGTTATACATAAGAGTTATTAACTGCTCCTAAGGTATGATGTGGAAACAATTTGAGTGTGGCTCCCACTTAAATTAAATTTCATATGTTGAAATTTGATCTTTATTGTGAGGTATTAAGAGAATGAAAACTTAATTTGACTATGGTTGTTATGGTTTGTATCTAGATGTTCCCCTCAAGCTTCATATGGTCATAGGAGGGACTTTTTCAGAGGTGGTTGAATCCGGAATGTGTGATGCTTGGATTAAGGGTATGCTATTAGTAAATCAGTCCACTGATTGGTAGCCTAGGTAGAGTATAAAAAGGGGCAGAAAGAAGCTGCTAAGGTTTCTTGCTTATTTTGCTCTCTTCTACTTGCCATGAAGTGTGTCTATTCTCCAATGCCCCTCTGCCATGCCACCCTGCCTGGGCACCAGTTGATTATGAATTGAAACCTCTACATACTACAAGCCAAATAAACCTGCTCCCCTTTAACTTTGGGTGTTGGGTATTTTGTCTAAGAAATGAGAGAAAAGTAAGTAATAAAATGGTGGTTGGAGTTAGGGACTTTGGGAAGTGGATAAGATTGTCAGGAATGAACCCTCAAGATTGAAAATGGTGGCTTTTATAAGGTGAAGGAGAAAGCCCAAAGACACACACAGATGTGCCCCATCCTTTGTGACACCCTTTGCTGCCTTGGAACTCTGCCTGCAAGGTCATTACCAGGTACAGATTCTGAAACTTGGACCGGATTCATGAGCCCAAATAAACCCTTTTTGTCCTTTATAAAATCACTCAGCTTCAGGTGTTTTGTTATAACAGCAAAAACGGGTTAACACCAGCATGGCCTAGATCTACACTGTACCCCAAAGCTTCGTAGCAGGGCTTGTGAAAGGTGATTGCATCTTGGGGTGCTATGAGATCAGCGGATGCATCCACTGATGAGTTCACTAGCTGCCATGATGTTAGGAAGTGGGGCTTGATTAAAGAAATGTCACTGGGGGGATGACTTGGAAGGATATCTCCTACCCCACAGCTCCTCCCCTCACTCTCTGTTTCTTGGCCATGATGATGTGAGCAGGTTTTCTATTCCCAGGATCTTCCACTAGGCTGTTTCTGCCTTGGAGACAGCCTACTGGGGACTGAACCAGGGTGTAGTTTCAGGTATCCTGTCCCAGTGACAAGAAGTGACTAAGATAAGCATATCGTATAATCCTTGGAAGGGCTGGAAGCACCCCACCTACCCTTAACTTCTCAAGAGCTACCTGATAATGGAGTAGTTGTGTCTAGATCCTTAGCAGAGTCATACCAGTGCCTTGATCAAGGAGCCGCTGCATCCACACACTCTCCTCATCCTGCTGACAGCGGCCACAGTGCTCAAGGACAAGGCTGACAACTTCATCCTTGCAAGACACAGTGTCAATCCTGCGAGGTGGTCTAGCTGCACGGGAGTCTGCAGATACACTGTCCTCAGGACACCCTGGAGGAGAGAAGAGTTCTGCCTTTCCAGCTCCATCCAGGAGATCTGTGGCATCAGTGTAGGAAAATGTTATGGGAAAAGTCAAGAGATCTGTGAGCTACAAAGGTTGGAATCTGGCAGTGTTCAGCCCTAAGAGCAGAGAGAAACCTGGGGCCATTGCATATTCAAGAAAATGACCGGCCATGCCCATTTGCTCGGGAAAGGGGTTCTCCAGGACGTCAGGCTTTTGGCACTAAACAAGGACCATTGTGAGAAAACCAGAATGAACTGGTTATCCTGACTCAACACTAACTATTCTAAGTACCAAACATACTATAATTTGGTTTCCCAGGTATGCAGGGGAAAATAACCTAAAAACATTTAGTACTCGATACTTTTATTTTTTATTTTAAAAGTTTACTTCATTTTTAAATATTTTGACCCTGTTATAGTTTGTGTCTAGGTGGCCCCCCCAAGCCTCATGCAGTCATGGAGGCAGCTGAATCTAGTGTTTGTGACTGTTCGTTGTCTAGCACTGGGATTGGTGGTGTGAGTGCTGCACCTGCCCAAAGATGGAGCTGGCATTCTATATAAGGGAGGGAAGAAGGCATAATTTTTTCTCTTTTGTCCTGTTTGCTCTTGCTGTTTGCAGCCACCATGAATAACTGCCCCACCAAGCCACCCTACCTTTCAGCCAGCTGAGTATGGACTGAAACCTCCAAAACTGTAGTAAATAAACTTCGCTTCCCTAATTATGGGTGTCAGGTCTCAAAAAGAGAGAAAAGTAACTGAGACAGAGCCTAATGTCTCATTTTCCTTGGCAGCTTCTCATCATGTTTCCTTTCTGTTGAGATTTGGCTTGGTGTTAGGGGTTTGTAGAGGAGAGCTCTTACTGGGGCTCTGTGTCTCAGTCATGGTGGGGAGCACAGAATACCCTTGGCTTTCTCTCTGAGGCTCTAAATAGCAGCTTCTTCCCTCCTACACCTCAAATGTGCTGTGAAGCACAAGGTAGCACAACATGTGGGGTGTAAATCAGTGCCTTTAGCATCTTCACTGAGAAGGTGATAGGGAAGAGGGAAGGCAGGAAAACTATGGAGTCCTGAAGAGAAAGAGGCAGAACCCTGAGGGGAGAGGGAGCCTATGGCTGCTAGAACAAGCTTTCTTTTATTTGTAGTAGATGTTTAAAATTTAAAAATGTATTACTGTAAAACACACATTGCCATTATTTCCCCTCAGAATACTCCATCTAGTTTCAAGCTCAGGTATCCCGTTGTTTTTGCCACTTTCTAAAGCCATGCTAGAAATCCTCTTTCATGAATATCTTTAGATGTGCTGTCACTGCTGTCACAGCCTTGATGTCCTGAATGGATTAAAAACATTTGCTTTCCATGGTCATTTTGACTTTGGAGGAGAGCCAGGAGTCTCCTAGTGCCAGAGCCAGTGAATAAGGTAGATGAAGCCATACCATTATGTTTTTATGAACCTACTTTTCTGCTGGATGGCACTAGGCATCAGCATTCACTGTATTTTTTATCACAGCTCATAAAGACACTCAAGAAAGAGGACTTCCAGAACTACTTCAGAAAGTAGTAAGAGCCATGAGATAAATGTGAAATGAGGGGGAGAATTTTGAGGGGAGTGAATGGTAATATGTGTCTTACTGCAATGCATTTTTAAAATCTAAACATTCCTCTAATTTTCCTGCCTCTCTCCACTGTGGCCTCTTCAGGTTGCTCTGTCCCCTGCCTGCACTAAGCCTCCACCCTATTCAGATATACCTGCCATTTCCCTGAAGTCTTTGGCCCCTCGAGTCTCTGGCCTTGTCCTTACTCTTCTCTGCCCCTAACTTGCTACCCATTTGTAAGGTCTAGCTCAAGTCTAGCTCCTAGCACTTGCCTTGATTTCCCTCTTCCTGTCAGAAGTGGCTGCCAACTTCTCTGCCACATACTTCTGCTCTAACCAGACTCCTGCTGGAGCTTGTGGTACAGTGATCTGTGCATCTCTCCATGTGGCTTCATGCTTGGCAGAGTCAACTCACACAGTCTCCATCTTGGTGTGTTAATTGTCTACTGTGCTTTTAAAAACTGACTTGGATTAAGTGGTAAGAAAAGAAACCTGTGAGCTTCCTGGACAACCCTGCTCAGGCAGGCTGAGAAGATGCCTGGAAGTCTGAGACCCTTTCAAGAGATGCAAGCAGAGGCGACCACTTAGGGTTGTTTCTTTTTGCTTCCTTCAGTCACTTAATTCTCCAGGCTAAAGATGAGCAAGACTGTGTGCCATCATTATCAGATAAGATGTCCTTTTGGGAACTGGCTGCAGGAAACCTTTCAGAGTCTCCGGTTTTATAGCACAATTTCTAAAAGATAGTCTTCATTATGCTGTTCACTCACACATAAGATGTAATGTTAAACACATTTTATAACTAAGAAGACTGATTTGCAATGGCTTGTGAATATGCAACAAGCCCCAGCTATGAATCAGAATGACAATGCTACCTCAAAAATGATCTTGTTTTGTGGCTGCCACCAAGACATGTGTCCTCTGCTTTCTCATCTGTGAAACACACGTTTGGGGCAGCGACATCTGAGTAATCTGGCTCTAAGGTTCTGGGACATCTTGACTCCATGGTTTCCATAGAAAGAGAAGCTGCCTTTGAGCCATGGAGTTTTCCACCCTTTGTCTTCTGCCAAGGTGTAGGTGGGGTGGGATCCAAGTCAAATGGCTTTATGATCAAAGAAAACTTAAATCATTTTTTTCCAGTACTGAAAATTGAACCAAGGACTTTCACACTGAGATATCTGCCCTGCTTTTTTTTTAAAAAAAAATTTTTTTTAAATTTTGAGACAGGGTCTTCCTAAGTGGCTGAGGCTGAGCTTGAACTTTCAGTCCTCCTTACTCAGCCTCCCAGAATGGTGGGATTACAGGTGTGTACCACCATAGCCAGCTGAAAAACTGAATCTTTTAAAACTTAGTATAAGAAGAAAATATTTCTTTTCTACATCTTGGTATGTTTCCGGAAGAAGCCCATCATAAAGATTTAAACTGATCACTGCTTTAAAGCTCTCTCCTGTCTAACATGAAACTTTTCCATTGGGTTTACAGAGTCAGAAAGACACTTGCCTTACCCTTGTCGCTACTGCAACACACAAAGTTACCTCTGCTCTAACTGATGTCAGTCAGTCACTATTTGTATAATAAATTATTCCCACACTGAAAAACACATGGACCCTTAATCTCAGAAGAAAGTTAAGCTCTTCAGTGATATCTCCCCGTGGTCGTAAATTTGGAGGCCTCTTGGGACAGACACTGGGTCCCCACCTTAACAAGTTCTCACCCACTGCTCTCATGGCTGTTTCTACATTCATTTCTCTGGATGCCATTATCTGTGTTTCGAACTTCTGCATCTCTCTCAATACATGGACACTCTTGATATGCTTGTCATTCAGTCTCATGTCCTGGATGGCTCCTTTTAACTGATCCTTCCAATAAGTCAACCTCCAATTGGTGTCTTCACTCCATTTCCTCTTCTCTATCCTCCAAGAAATAGCTTGTCAGCAAGGTTGAGGAATATGGATTTTATCCTGAGAATAACTTCTGCTCCTGAAGGGTTTTAAGTGGTGGTGGCTCATGGTCAAGTCTACATTTTCAAAACTCTGGCTGCAAATACAAAATCAGATTGGGAAGGGGCCACGAGGATGCCATTTAGGAGGCTGTGAAGTTAACTCCATGACAGGTGATGGTAGTACCAGACCGCAGAGATAGTGAAGGGACAAAAGTGAGAGGTGACCAGGCTCAGCTCAAATTTGGGATCAGAGGGATTGGGGAGTGGGGAAGCATAGTGTCTTAGTTGCCTTCCTATTGCTGGGACACAATACCTGATACCCAAAAGGTATAGGAAGAAAGGTTTATTTTAGCTCACAGTTTGTAGAGGTTTCAGTTCATAGTCGGCTGGCTCCAAGACTGGGCAGCATGGCAGAGCAGTAACAGTCCATGGCAGGATAGCGAGAAAGTAACAGCAGCAAGTAGAAGCTTTCCTTTCTCCTGTTGCTTTATACTCCATCCAAGCTACAAGCCACCCATACCCAAGATGGGGCTTCCATTATCCACACCCAGAACTATGCTAAATCCATTTAGTTATCACACATTTTCAATCCGGCCACCTCCAAAAGCCCCACCCATGAGTGCATGAGGCTTTGGGGAGACGTCTGAGTAGAAGCCATAACACCTAGGGTTAAGCAACTGGCCCAAAGGTGAAGCTGTCTACAGAGACCTGAAATGCTTGAGAAGCCACTTCAGGAGGGAGGAAGAGAAAAAAGGAAGGAGAACCATGAGATGACCTGACTCAGAAAGAGAAAGAGAAGTCTAGGGCAGGTGCTCTCTCTCTTTCTCTCTCTCTCTCTCTCTCTCTCTCTCTCTCTCTCTCTCTCTCTCTCTGTCTGTCTCTCGGATCCTGGCCACTCAAAATTGTCCATCTCTACTCCACAAAGACCATCTCCCAAAAATGCTCCAGGCCTAACACTCCCAGGAACTCTTATCTGAGCATCAGTGGAAAGAACGCTGTGTTGAGGTTTGGGGAGGGGGAGAAGTAAAACTTGGTCTAGTTTCCCTAGCCTGCTGAGGCAACTGTGTTGTGTCTCCTAACCTCTGAGAATGTGTTTAATTTGCTATAAACCATTGGGGTATAACGTGATTGTGGGTAATTCTCTAATAGTTATCCAATGTTTTCAATCTTATTACACAGTAATTGTCTTTGTCGAAGCTGTATGGAACATATTTTAAAAATAAAGTTTTGCTGCCTACTTGAGACGCAGGGTATTGCATATGGTTATGCTGCCATGTTACTTAGCTAATCTGAGGAGTTAATATAGCCTGTGGCTAATGTTAGGTGCTCAAGAGTCAAATTATCTGAGTTCCAGTCACATCTCAGCCCCTTACTAGCTGTGTGACCATAGGAAATTACAGAGCTTTGCTGTGCCTCAGTTTTTTTTATCTGCAAAATGGACATGGGAATTCAAATGACAGTTATATGAGTAAACATATGCAATGTACTGTCTGTATTAACTCAGTATCATTCAGAGGTGGGTGAGTGGGCAATGAAAAGGTTCCCAGAGTTTTAAGCAGTTTTTTAATCTTTCCTTATGCCATGGTATTGGGCATCTAAACTTGCCAAATTCAGTTCAAGAAACATTTATTGAGAATATTTTGTGTCATATTCTTTTAAAATATCTGCCTATGTAAAGTTTTCAATGCATGTTGCCTCTTCATAAATTTTAAATAACTGTAGATACACAGTGTTTAGCAGCACATACCTATCATCTCAGTACTCAGGAGGCTGAGGCAGGAAGATCCCCTCAAGTTTACGGCCAGCCTGGGTTACATAATGAGTTCAAGGCCAGCCTGTCTTGAAAAATCCAAAAATATATAAAAATAAAAATAAAAGTGTAGACGGCCGAAGAGCCAGGGCCAAAAAGCCAGGGCATACACCAGACTCCCAATCTTCTCTGTGTTTACAAAGAATAAACAGGGCCTGTGTGTTCTTTCTCTATTGGCAGCAGGAGAGAACTAAATCATGTGCGGCTGCTGTCCTCTTCCTAGTGTTTGATAAGCTTTTATTTTACCATAGCACCACACTCGCCATGGTTTTCTCTAAAAGCCCTGCACAGCTGCCTGCTCCGCAGAGCCGCTGAAATGCCGCTCCGTCCCAGGACGGCTGCAAAGGGGAGCAGCAGCCACTCTTTCTGCAGGGCCTCACACCCAGCTTCGTCTCATGGAAAAGAAGTTGGAGGAGAGAATCACATCATTATGCCCTTTAACAGCTTGCTCTTAGCTGATCCTGTGTGTTTCCATCACGAAATTCTGCAGCTCAAGAAAACATAATAGCAGCAGAAGCCCAAAGAAGAGTACAGACTGATTTCTACAGTTAACACGAATGAAGATTCTCCTCAGGAGAATCCATCTGCAAAGACGCTTTACTCTCGCTAGAGTGACGAACCAGAAGATTAAAGCACAGCTGTTCTGAAAAGGTTCACGCGGGAAGGATCAATGAGCTTCTCCTTCTGCACCCTCTCCAGGCCTCCCACAAGTGTGATGAGGAAACTGGCAAGACTGACATGGAAATTCACAAAAAAAGAGGACAGGGCTCTGCTTCAGAACTGCCTGTCCCTGCCGGCCCTGCCACCACCACCTGGTGGCCTTCAGCTGTCTCTCATCTGCTGTAAGCCGTGCACATGAGGAACATACTTGGCTTGTGCAGAGAAAACTTTGGGAAATACGTAGCTCAGTGAAGAGGAAAGAAGGTCGGATACGGATTGGGAAAAACCAGTCTTGATCTTGGTATCATATTCTTCACATCCAAGTTCGTCTCAGTCTTAGGCTCTCAGGAGCTGGAGAGTGACAGTGGCAGAGGAGGGACCGCAGCACTCTGACTCTGTCCACATTGCTCCCTGGTGTTGAGGTGCAGCCGCTCAATTTGATTTCTGTTCAGTGCCAGAGACAGCAGAGTGGTGTTGCAGTGCACAATGGTAGAAATCAAGGGCAGAGGCGATGTCAGGTCCCCATCTATCTCCAAGCCTCTTGTGTCTTTCCTCTGCAGCATTTGACATTCCTGGGACTTCTGTCTACTGGTAATAGTCAAGGGACCTCACTAGTTACCATACCTAGATTCTGTCCTTATCTTGATCTTTACTCATCTTCCCTGAGTCAGGAAATGAAGCTTGGGAAGCAGGCACATCGTGAAGGACCAGGGACCAGGAACAACTGTCCAGCACTGTCATGCAGTTGCTGTAATGTGCAGAGTGGCTAAGCCGACAGCTGCTTCACAAGCAGCAAATACTAGTATGATAAGGATGGCAAAAGATGCCCCTTGGGCCATCAGGTATAACCTCAAATCATAGCAAGGAACACAGGCTACCTCTAGAAAACCCACTCTGTTAACATGAACACTCGAGTCATTTGACAGCCAGAACCTGCAATAATAAATCTGTGTGGCTTTAAACCACTACATTGTGGTAATTTATTACAGAGTTGAAAGGAAACTAATACATAAGACTCTTGATATTATACTTCCTAGACCTTTTCAATTTGCAAGTGAGAAAACTGAGGCCCAGAGAATTTGTCAGCGCTCATGAAATCACATGGTTGGTGAATAATAACTTTTGCCAGGGAGCAATTCCTCTCTGCTAAAGAACAGAGGTAATATGTGTGCAGGACCCATGGCTTGTAAGAATTAATGAAGTTAGTGCACTGGGCAGGTGGGTGTAAAGGACATAGGTAAACAAAGAAAATTGGACTTCGTTATCACCAAATCATTCATGCATTCAACAATATTTATTACTTAGCTGCTGAGTGCAAGGCACTATTGTAGGCGCTGGAGACCCAGTGGTTTCTGAATCCCGTGGTCCTCCTGGGTCCCAGCGGTCCTGCTTGAGCTCCTGGTACCCTGGCTGCCCTTCCTTCCTCTCCACAGAGAGGGGTGCCCATGACAGGCCTCGCCTGCACACCTGCCCTCCCCCAGCCGTTATGTGGCTCCTCTGACGCCTGCCCAGCTGACACAGGAGCCTGGTGACACCGCCTCAGTACCTTCATGCATAAAACATGGCCCAGGAGGCTGAGGGAGGCTGGCCTAGGCTGCGCAGAGGGGCTGCCACCTTCGGGCCCCTGGGGAGTGAGGGGAAGGAAAGGCAAGGCGAATCATAAGATAAAAATCAACGGAAACCTCAGATGTGAAAAAAAGAGAGAGAGAAGAGAGTGGCTTTTTTTTTTCTGTAATTCTCACACTTCCGGGATGGCTGCCCGGCCTTGAGGAGGTTTTAGCTCCCGGGGACCATGGTGCTACCTTCGCGGCTGCACTGGATCCGGAACCGGCCATGGAGAGACCGCATCCGCAGGCGCCAGCTGAACCGTGAGTGTCCCCAGGCAGGCGTCGCCACGCCTCTTTCCCCACGGCCTTTGTTTCGAGCTCCAGCATCCTCCTGTCTTCTTCTTTCCACCTCCACCCCTCCCACAGCCGGCTCACTTTGCACCCCATTCGTCTCCCTGTGTCCTCTGGAGAGGTAACGAGACACGCACCGTCCCATCCCAAGCGCCACGCAGGAGGAGGGTCTTGTCTTTATTCTCCGTCTCTGTGGAAACATGGGCACATAGTCCCACCAGCCACGGCATCATGGGAGTTGGCAGCTCTGCCATCACGGTGAGGAAAAGCAGAATGTCCACACGGAGCAGGCATCAGCAGTGTGACTCCCAGAGGGCGAAATTCAAGGGTCAGCGAGTCACACTGTCTTTAAAGGGCCCAATGCTGTTTCTGAAATGATCAAACTCATGCTGAGGTCCCCCCACCCCACCCCACCCCTGAGCCAACAGGAACTCTGGGCCAAAAGGAGATTTTAGTGTTGACAGAATCTGAGAACGAAAAGGCATTCCTGATAGATGCCAAGAGCAGGACCCATCATTGAGTAGTAAATTCGTGTGTCTTGCTAGAGAGGTTTACTCCTCTCGGGTGGCAGTGAATTCCAGTGGCTGGAGGAGGTGGAGGCTCAGTGGTGAATGGGGGGCCTGTTTCCGGTGGGTAAGGAACAGTTCACTTTCATCTTATCTCTGTGATAGGAAAGCCGTGGTGAAGCTATGATGCTAGGTTGCTGCTGACACTGGGCCTAGGTCTGAGGAGGCGAGAGGGAGTGGTAGAGAATGCGGCCAAAGGGGACCATGCGTCCTACCTGAGGGATCTCCAAACCAGAAAACAGATCCAGGTTGCCAGATTTCCCAACTTTTCAAGAAAAACCAAGAAAAATACTAGTTTACTGAAAACTAAAACACTTCAGTTTAAGTGTTGGCAGTTAATTCTTTAGATTTTTAAATACTGTAGTGACCAATGCTCTGATACAAATGGCAGTTTGTGAACCACCAGCTGCTGAGCCCTGGTGTATGCACGGGGTGCTGTTTTCTCTAGGGCCCACACCGTTACTCACCCCTACTTATGTGCTGATGAGTCTCTCTGATGCGTTAATAAAGAGCCCCTGGGCCAGACAGTCAAGTTAAGATGAATGAGTGGTTGTGTCAGATGCACTCACAATCTATTCCTTTAGGGGACAAGTTAGATTGGTTGGGTTCCAAATGGTGCCTCACATACAAGGCAATATTTTACACCCAGTGAAATATTTAATTTTTTTTTAACTGAGTAAGCTATTAGGAATTTTTTCAGAGCTTTCACCTTCTTCATCAACTGCTCCTTCCCCTTGAGCCTACTTTGAACTCAAACTCATTATTATGATGCTCCTTTCTGTGTCTATAGGGAAATAGTTGGGTTTCCTTGGGTTCATGGCAATACTTCTGCTAGGGTAGGGAATATTGCTGGAAAAAGGGTGAGCATGGATATGCATGGTTTTCCAGTATGGGCAGGAAGTCAGCCAACACTCTACAAATAAGAACTTGTGCAGAAAAAGCTGCTTTACTTTAGAAGTGGTACCTAAATTATGAGACTGGAAATGGGGTTCTGTGCAATAATTTTTGCTTTTTGGGGTGGGGGAGTAGTAGAGATTGAACCTAGAGCCTGTAATCCCAGCCCTGTCATTCATTCATATATATATATATGAAAAAACCATATATATAGATAGATATGAAAAAACCATATATATAGATAGATATGAAAAAACCCATATATATATATATATATATATATTTTTTTTTTTTTGGCCTTACTAAGCCACTGAATTACCCACACTGGGCTTGAACTTGTATCCTCCTGCCTCAACCTCAGCCTCCCAGAGTGCTGGGCACATAGCCGTGCGTCACCATGCCTGGATTATACATGGTTTTAATGTGGAATGATGGTTATGGTAGTGGATATTGAATCCAAACTCAAGGTCAAGCAGGCTCATCTTAAGCCCATTGTATAATCCTTCTGTCTGAGGGAGTCTGACATTCTTCCAGGAGCCTGGCTGTATTACTGCCCTAGAAATAGGAGCAGGATCAAGTGATGTGTTCAGGGGTTGATTCTTCCAGCTCAGGGAATATCAGTGCATGGCGGAAAGGCCAGAAGGGTTAGAGAGGGAAGGTAGGAGTCCAGCGGGAGCGCTCACTTCAAACACCAGCCTGCACCTCAGCCACAGCAACAGCTTCTTTGATAGCTTCTCCAGTTTCCTATGTCTGAGGTTCTTCTCACAGACCAGCATCCCCTTCGAAGCTGGGGACTCAAGCTCTATTACACCTCAGTGTTATGCTGTCATTGAGAGAAGGAAGTTAGTAAACCCCAGTCTCCTCAACACACAAAGGATCTTGGGTGGCAGTAAGAGGTCACACGTTGTAATATGCAGACATTGCTAATCAACCACAGCTTACTCTTTCCTGTCAAGGGGGCCAGCCCTAGGCTCCTCATCCCTGGTTATAGGATGCTCAGGCTGCTATGTCTAACCCATTAGTATTGTCTTGCTCGCTTTTAAAGCTGTGTTCATGTTCTGTTGCCTCTTAACAAATCATGAATTTAATGTCTTAAAACAGCATGCATTTATCACCTCCCAGTTTCCACGAGTCAGGAGTCTGGACGTGAATTAGCTGGGTCCTCTGCTAACTAATTGGTTTTGTGGTGCTGAGGCCAAGGTGTGGATATTGGGCTCTTTGCCTCTTCAAGGCCACAAGAGAGTCTTGTTGCTTGTAATCACCCCTTTAAAGAGCTCATCCATTGGGTCAAGCCCACCAGAGTGAACTAGTCTACAGTCCTAATTACATCTGCAAAAATTCCTTCACCTTTGCAGTACAATCTAATCTAACCATGGAAGCAAAAGCTTCTAGTGTTCATGTACAAGTGTTTCAGACACCTAAGTGGACTGGACCATCCAGAGTGCACACCAGGCACGAATCATGGACTAAGGGCACTTCTTGGAATTCTGCTTAGTGTAAGCCCAATGTTGTGCTTACATTAAAGTCTGGATTTCTGAATTTCCGAAAATTCTTGTTGTGTTTTACATTTCAGTATAAAAATTTTTAAATGTAAAGAAAGGTAGAGAAAATGGCATAATGAATTCCATATATCTATCGCTTAAGCTTAATGATGTGAGCATTTTATCCTGCTGGCCTCATCTCTTTTCTTGCTGAAATATTATGAAATACACTTTGCAGATTTTATAACACTTAACCCTGAATATTTTGCTAAGAGCATCAAAAAATGACATTTTTTTCCTGACATAACTACCTAAGAAAATTAACAGTGTCTCCCTAATATTAAATGCATAGTTTATATTCCAGTCTCTCCGGGCAGGAACCCATTCGTCATGCATTCCGTGTGGCTATCACCCTTAGCAAGACGCCTAGCACTGAGCATGCTCAATGAAAGTGTGAGTGCCATCAAAACTATATCCAGGCAGAGAATGTAGATCAGTGGTAGGGTGCTTGCTGAGCATGCATGACGCTCTGGGTTCGATCCTCAGCACAACAGAACAACAAAAAGTCATGTTCATACTAACACAATTGCTCATGAGCTCCATTTCCCTAAGTTTCCCTCACTCGTTCCTGTCACTCCCCGAGTCTGTAAAGAAGTCTTTGTTTTCTAGTCCATGATAGTGTGGTATAGTGGACTCACGGTATGAGAGCCAAAACCCGTTGTGCTTCTCAGAGATGTCCCTGTTTTAAATGAGGCCATCAGAGAAAGAGACTGAGTCACTACAAAGACCCAAGGGTGATCCTTGAGGGAGTGAGCTCCTTGGGTGCCCTGGAGACCTCCCTGAGATGCTTACCTGAGACCCCCCATGTGCAGAGGCAGACACAGCTACAGCTAGGGGGTGCCTAGGCTTCCTTCAGGACTTCAGTGTCCAGACAGGCATGGGGGTGAGCGGAGGGCAGAGATGGGTGGGAGCTGTGTGTCCTCTTCTTTCTTTAGTCAGCCCCTGAGGGGCGTTTAAGGACAAGCAAGCCTGTGCAGTTTCTAAGCTTTGACAACAGAGAGTTTAGCTTAAATTCCACTTTTGCAACTCTGCTGTGGGCCCTCATTCCACCTCCTTAGCGTTGCTCCTTGAAGTATTATAATGGTATCAACCTTGCAGTGTTGCTAGAGAGGGTTAAGAGATGTAGCAGAGGTGGAGACCTTGTCATGTGGCATGTGGCAGTGGTAGTTGTTGGGATCTGAGAGCCAAAAATTGGTGATGGATTTCCAGCATAGCATGTTGGAAAGGGCAGCCTTATTCCCCATCCTGCATCCAGCTGACCCACACAGCTGACTCCGAAGGCAGGAGGTCGCACTTGTTCCTCTGGGAGATGAAGTAGGGCATTAACCCCACCCTAGACACCATGCAATTTCTCTTACAAGTAAGTTTAGCCCCCCATGCTCTGTCTCCTATTACAGCTGAACCCCGTGTCTGGGAGAGCTTGGATGGAAGAAATGACAGGGGTCTCCTCTGTTGGGCCCAACCTAGCAATGGGAGCAAGTTCTCTGTCCCACTGAAAAGACAACTGTGACATAGCTGAAATACACTTGAGATTAGGGAGCTCTGCTGTCCCAAAACGTCACTGGCGACTTTCTTCCTGGTGACCACGTAATTGTCTCCTCTTGTGTCTGTGGTCCTTTCCTGCCCCAGCATGGTGGAAATCTTATTGGCCATCCCCTACAGTGTGACAGCACAGGGGACATTTCCATCTGCAGCTGTCCTGGGCTCACCTATCCACAGGAGGAAGTCAGAACCCCCTGGGTGGTCCTTTCCCACATCTTCGGCCCTGATGCACCAGAAGCGACTTGAGTCTCTTCTGAGTACCTGGGTGTCTCCAGGTGAGAAGCTGGGACTGAGGGCTGGTTCCCAGCAGGCCCTGGGGATTCAGGAGATCTGTGTAGGGGGAAGTGTGGGCATCCAGGTCTGCGCAGGGCCACCCACTCTGCAGATGGCCCCAGCTCGCTGAGGCTGAGACC
Organism: Hydrochoerus hydrochaeris; assembly: GCA_004027455.1. NCBI lineage: Eukaryota > Metazoa > Chordata > Mammalia > Rodentia > Hydrochaeridae > Hydrochoerus > Hydrochoerus hydrochaeris. The sequence continues at coordinate 209,401 of PVLA01002952.1, read as the reverse complement.
CAGCATCAGCTTTCAGAGCAGCTGGCTGGCTATCGGCTTTCACTTCTGCTTCCCTGTTATCTGCGAAGCTCAGCCGACACACTCGAGTTTCAGGGATTGTGTCCTCGCAGATTTCACTTTTCACTGTGGACACAGATACCTGCATGTCGCAGGCTATGGCAGCAGCTGCACCGTCGCCTTTCCTCACCTGCTGGCCCAGTGGCTGGCCGCCCTGGCTCCTGGATGGTACAGGCCTGGGCAGCCTTTGCTGGCTCAGGCTGCTTCCTCTGCCCACCCCACCTAGTGCCTTCTTCTCTCAGCTTTCTGTTTCCTCTAAAGACAGAAGCTTAAAGATCTGGGAGGTCACCTTTGACCACAGCTTTCTCCCCAGTTCTGCCTCATGTTTGCCAGGAGGTCTGCCAGTCACAGACTATGGGTGTATTTCGCTTTAGAGACCCAGTGATTTATACTGGGGTAAGACTCCTTTCTATATCTGCAAATGGCCTCTCCTCTTTTCTCATTCGCCAGAAGTGTTTCTGTCCAAGCCTTACCTTCCCCCTCCTGCCGAGAGATGGAAACTGTGAGGGCCTTTGCCAATGTCCAGTTCTAGCTTCTTCTGTCAAGGAAAAATAAACAAAAACAAAAGATAATGGGAAACTAGAGAAGATCTGTGATAATTCAAGGGGTTCAGCTGGTTAGAAAGTATTTCTTTGTGTGGAGGTAGATCTGCACAGACATTTTAGCTGTCTTGGCTGCAGGAATAAACTTGAGGGCATGGAGGGAAAGGGATAGAAGGAAAAAAGCAGCAGATGCAAATGCAACAACCAAAAAATTTTAAAAATGAAACCAGCAGAGGGATTACAGAGCGAACTTGGCTGGAGCCTGATACTTTTTATTCTCAGGTTGGTGGTTTGTGGAGGGATCTAAAGACCCCAAAAGCTAATTACAGGAATAACAGCTTGGTCTCTGGCCAGGATAGGAAATGACCTCAACAGCAAATTTCCTCAGAATCACTAACGTACTGTGTAAAGCTGAGAGTGAGGGGGGCCAGGGGGAATGGAAACATCCTGAGATATGTTAGCCTTTGTTTAGGCTACACAGTGAGACATCAGGACTCATGTACCAATTTCCCACATGGAATGTAAACATGATGTGCTACAAACATGTACTAATAGTCAGGAGGGAGGAGTCTTCTTGGAAGGGAAGGACAACTGGGATGGGGGAAAAGAGAAGGAAAAGAAGGGAAGAGATTTTATATATATGTATATATATACACACAGACACACACAAGGTAGATGATTATACTACTAATCTCTGTTGGTTTATCAAGAAGAATAATTTGTGCTTTCATTGTTTGATCATTATTTCATGTGTGAGCAACTACTTTGAAGACAACAATATGCAATATATTAGCCATTGTTAATCTCCTATTATTTTGTTTTGAAATTCTGCATCATTGTTTTTATTCTTTTATCATTTTAAAATAACAAAAGAAGTATCTCAACTATAGACACTAGTTGGGAAAACTGTGAGCTTGAGCTGTGGCACTAAAATATAAAAATCTTGATTTTCTTTTGATCTGACATAAGGTAATACGTCTTTGTTGTCTTAAGAGTTAAACAATACAGAAATGTACAACAGTTGGAACTGAGAATGTTGCTCAGGGGTAGAACGCATGCTTAGCATGTACAATGCTCTGGGTTTGATACCCAGCAGAGAGAGAAAGAGAGAGAGGGAAAGAGAGAGAGAGAGACAGACAGACAGCAGAAAGACACATAGAGACAGAGAGAGAGAGACAAAATTCCCAGCACCCACCCATGCAGCATGGTTCTCACAAATTTCTAAAATCATCAGATATATTCTCTTCATAGGCCCAAACTAATATTGTTTCATTTGAAGATATAACTTGAATATCTGTTTTTGTTTTTTGTTTTGGTACTGGGTTTGAAGCCAGGACCTTACACACTCTACCAATGAGCTACATTTCCAGCCCTTTTTACTTTGAAAGAGTCTTTACTAAATTGCTCAGGCTGCCCTTGAAACTTCAGTCTTCCTGTTTCTGCCTCTCCTATAGCTGGAATTATTTAGTTATGCACCACTATACCCAGCTGAGTATATTTTTCTGTTAGTAAACGTGAAAAAATATCTCCCAGATCTATACAGCCAAATGCAAATGAGTTTGGGACAGTTTACATGTGCCCAATCTGATGCACTTGAGTACTAACCAATGATTATAGGTGTAAAGTGGACTGTGTTGTGTGGAAACTAAAACATCGATGTAATTATTCATGTAAGCTGATATTTGTGACTTTTCAGCCATGCCCAGCTGCCCCCTCGGCCCCTGGATGGCAACTCAGCTGTCTACAATGTCAGGGTAATCTGGGGATGATAGGGATGTGCATGGTCAGAACACGGTACCTCAGACACTTGTTGAGAGGAAGGAGCTCCTTTCACCCCCCTCCTAATGCAGGCTGACTTGGAAGCAAGACCATTCCCAGTTCTTACAAGGGTGGCTCCCCTGGGGCCTGGTTTGGGTGGTACCAGGGATGTTCTTGCGCTTGGGTTTGGGTGGCTTGGCACCTAACTTCCTGTATAGGATGGAATGGAAGACACCCCTGTGTCGCACCTGAGATAATCAACTTTTGAAGAGACAAGGGTCATGTCGACTCCTAGTTTTTGAGAATTTAGTTTACGATCAGTTGGGGAGTTACTCATCCCTATCCATCAGTTGCCTGGGCCTGTGTGTAGTAGAAAAAAACTACCCCCTCATGGCCAGGAAGCAAAAAAGTAAGAGTAAGGGTCAGGGATCCCACAGTCCCCTTCGAGGGGGTGACCCCAATGACCTAAAGGCCTCCCATGAAGCCCCCTAAGAAAGTCTCCACCTGCCTCCAGTGCCACCACCCAGGTATGAAACCTTGAAAACATGGGCCGTAGAGAACTTTAAACATCTAAACTACAGTAGCATATGAGATCTGAGCTTGCAGAGAGAAGATCTAGGCAAGATCGAGAAAAACAGAATCCAAGATATTTGTTTACTCCTTGAATTCCTGCTGTTGAAGGCTTCTTCCCCAAGGCAAACAGCACATAAAGTCAAATGAATCCAAACTTTCAATTTTCTAGCAAGTGAGGAAAACCATAGAGGATTCACCTGTGTAGAGGAGTCAGCAAAGACCCCAGAGCTCTTCCCTTTTTGGGGGTGAGTAACCTTTCCTGACAACAGAATGTTTTCAAAGGTAGAGAAAGGACGTTTCTTCTTCAAACTTATCAGAGCATCTGGAAGCCAATTTTTAGGGCTACAAGCAATCTTCTAAATGATGCAGATGGTGAAGGAAAATGTTAGAAATTTTTAAGTATTTTCCAACACTTTAATATTAGTAATTCTGCTGATATTTTACCATACTTACTTTATCACATATCGCTGTACATACCCATCCCTATCAATAACGCCTATACAAACATTTTATTAATGTGTATTCATTGCAGGTATTCATGGGCCTCAGTGTGCTATTTCTATGCATGTACATTATGTGCACTGAATTCAACCCTCTTTCTCTCAGCCCCTCAACCTTCCCAATCTGTAGTAATCGTGATTCTACTTTCAAGTCAATGTTTGGTTTTTTTTTTTAGTGTTCACATATGAGCAAGAATGTGTGGCACTTGTCTTTCCACATCTGGTCTATTTCACTGAAGGTAATGCCTTCCAGTTCTATCCATGTTGCTGCCAGAGACATAATTTCATTTTTCTTCAGGACTGAGTAACTCTACTGTGTCTGTATTCCACATTTGCCTTATTTATCCATCTGTTGACAGGCACCAAAGCTGATTCCTTAGCTTCACTATTGGGAATAGTGCTTTGATAAAACAAGAACATCCAATATCTTTTTTTTTTTTTTTTTTTTTGGTATTGGGGATCAAACTCATGACCTTGTCCTTATTAGGCAAGCACTTGAGCCACTGAGCTAAATCCCCAGCCCTAAATTTTATTCTTTTTTTAAAGGATTTCTTCTTCATTCTATCCATCTTAGTTTCATCCATGATGAGCACAGTTTGTCCTTCCTCGTTGCAGATGTTCGGGTATTAGATGTATTTTTAGGAGATACTATTACTTGCGGTGGTAAACTCACTGATCACCAACAGGCATGGGTGAATAGCAGTCATCACCATGGATATCCCAGGTACCAGGGCATCTCATTTCTACCCATAACTCTGGTCCTTTCTCAGAGGAAACTTCAGGCACATCAGGAACTCTGAACACCTCTGGAGTCTCACAATATCTTGTGTGTAGTGGAAGACATCACTGAGTATTACTAAGAGACAGTTCACTCAGCAGCTAATGGTCAGGGCTCAGAATGCTGGCAGCCAGTTGTTCATCCTGCATTTTTTCTTTGACCCTGTGTGCAAGTGCAGGACCTGACACAAGGAGGAGCAAGGAGAGTGCTCCTCCCCAGGGTGAGACCTGGGGCCAGGCTGCCAAGGGAGAGCAGGGGGCAGGGATGTAGAAGTCCAGGCATGGATGAGAGGGAAGAGTCTCCTGTCAGGAAGGAGGTCCCAGCCCTCAGTAGCTCAGACGGTTGTGGCATCCTGGAGTCCCTTGAAGGGGTTGAAGAGCTCTCTAGCTGTCCTGTTGTCCCATTCCATTTTTTCTACTTAGCTCCTGTTAAAATTCTGTATTTTGCATCTACAACAGTAACATCCTGTGTTCAAAAAGGGTATAAGAGTATCTTGACTTCTCAGGAAATCATTCAGTTAAACTATGTTCTTAACCACTTTTTGATTGAGTAGCCCAGATAGCATTTTAATTTCCCAAAAGAGTGAAAACCAGATTGTCTTTTATTTCCTCCCAGCAGTTAAAAAGAGTTTTTCTGATTTCAACATGAAAAGCATAAGCTGCAGGGTCAGAGCCCGCATTTCACTTCGCCCTCCCTAGGATCGCAGACCTCACTCTGTGCCCGTGACCGTCCTGGTCAAGACATGGGACTTGTTTTTGGATGTCCCTAATCCAGACCCTGCCACCTATCAACACCCACACGTTCCTCTATTCCCGGGATAGACCTTTGTCCTCGGTGTCTTTGTCAGTGCATCTTTAAGGCCACCTCTCCAAGCCCCTGCTGCCTCCGATTGCTTTTGTCACTGGCGACCCCTCCCCTGGACAGAGGTCCACCCATAGGAACCTTCCTTGATCAGTTCTCCCATCAGATCAAGTCCACTATTCCCCACTTCCTGACACAGGTGGATAGGACAATGGAGGGTCCTCATGTATCAACCAGATTAAAATGATCAGAACTCATGTTCTATGATTAGAGTCACTGACTCATACATTCTCCATCAGAGACCCTCACTGTCCTGTGAAATTGGAAGGATCCGCATTACTCTGCTTCCCCCCTTTTCTCATACAGACACTGAGGCTCAGGGAGAAAGAAACATGAGGGGACATCTGTCACTTACTGGGGAAGGACCTTTGTCCTTATGTCAACCCTATGAGGTCAGTAATTATATCTGTTTTTCAGGTGAGGACTCCAAGTCTTGGGGAAGTTAACTTACTAAAGGTCACACAACCAGTAACAACCAGAATTAAAAGGACCAAGATTCAAAGTCACTTCTTTATGAGTCCAGAGCAGTTGTCTCTGCTGGGAGTGGGACTCAGGTTCAAATCAGCTGGTCCCCATCTCATGGTCTCTCAGGACTCCTGGGCTGTCAGTGTGGCACACCCACCTTCCTCCTCCTCCTGAGCTACAGAGCCTGGGCTTGGCTGCTATGCACCCAGCTCTGGAGTCAGGGCATCAGGGGTGACAGTTTGTGTTCTGTCTATGATGTGCTTTAAATCTATCCTGAGTCCCCAAGTCCTTTTCTATGGAGGTGAGGGTGGCGAGGGCCAGAAACCTGAGCACATGAGCAACCACCACACACAGCTCCCACCGCTGTCCTCTTCCACACCCCAGGGCTGGCAGTGGACTCAGCCTCTCTGCGACAGATCACCTCTGTCCTCCCCGTGTCCCCTAGAAGTTTGGGTGGGTGATCCTAGGCATCAGAGAACTTGCTTCTTCCTCCCCCATGATGTCAAAATCTGACAAATTGAAGAACTGGGTGGTGAAGGTGAATCCACTCTGCATCCAAGGCGGTTGCTCAGCTCACTGGGAGATGCTCCATCCCCAACGGGCCCACCTGTGCTTGGCCACTTGTCACATGGCCACCCCAAGGCAGGTGACCTATTTCCTGGCAGAGTTGAAACCTCAAACACTTTTCCTTCTGAGCTGTACAGGAAATAGAAACCAGCATGTGGTAGGCCTGCCGTTAGGTCCCGACCCTGACGCTGCTGCTAGAGCTCCCATTTGCACTTCACATGGAATCCAGCTGCGGGGACCCGAGGCAGGGCAGGTTGGGGACCCTCAAGCTCATGTCCTGTGCACTGTATTTGGCTTCTGAGGGTTTCAATTGCCTGCTCAGCAAAATTAGGAGCATCAGTTGCCCCACATGGAGTCCTTGCGTTAAGATAATCCATATGGAAATGTTTTGTCAGCTGCTCAAAAACAACCGAGTTCTTTTAATTCTATTTTAAAAATAAAGCATTTGAGGAGGTTCTTAACGGGTTTATACATGTTGGGTTTACTATTTGAAAACTACTGCTTAAGATCCCAGAAGTGCCATTTGCCTGAGTGGGTCCTCTGGGCCTTCTCTTTCATGAAGGGCTAGTGGGACCAGGAATGTCACCACAGACTCTGACCCACCCGTGGCCTCGGACTGAGGGGAGGACATACAGTCCTCCTCCTGTCCTAGCTGCTGGAGAGCAGGAGGGAGCTCATTTCCGCCTCTTATCTCCTGCCAACTTCCTTTCAGAGGCAATGTCTGCTTTCACCCTTGAGCTTTTCCTTTTTCTATTCTCCTGACATTTGTCCTTGTCTTACAAGACCATAGTACCCTTGATTTTGCAGTAAATGGTCACCAGTTTAAAGAAATTACAAGATAGTTCATATGTTGGACTTCTTATAAGTGCTTTCTTGAAAAGTACATTCCATTTTTTTCATGTTTAAAAACCCACAGAGAAAGAGAAGAAAAATGTATAGACTCAAGAGAGTGACGAAGTACTGCTTTCTAGAAATTCTCAGGGTTCTTGCCTTGCAGGATAAACAGGAAGGATATGTAATTAGTGTCTCATTCACTTGCATACTGAGTTTCCGAAGTACTTTAGAAGATTAATCTCTTCAGTCTGCCCTCGGTCTTCTATTTTTTTTTTTTATCTGCTTTGGGAGGATAAACTTTAGCTATCTCTGTGAATTATTATAAATTAATGACATCTAAAAATCTTTTTTAAATTTTATTTTAAAAACAAAGCAAAAAGGATACAAACAATACAGAATTTCAAAAAATTGTAGGAAATTAACGCTAGTTAATATATTGCATACTGTTATCTTAGAAGTAGTTGCTCAGATTACAAGATTTAGGCATGAAAAACCATGATCAAACAATCAAACAATGAAGGCACAAACTGTTCTTATTGATAAACTTACAGAAATTAGTAGTATAGTTATCTATTTTGTATATATATATATATAATCTCTTCCCATCTTCCTTTTCTCTTTTCCCCTATCCCAGTTCTTTCCTTTTAAGCACTTTCTTTCCCTTTCATTCAAAGAAAAGCCCAGGTTCTGATGTGTTCATGACTGAATTCTACAAGAAATTTAGAGAAGATTTAATGTAAATACTCTTCAAACTCTTTGAAGAAATTGAAAGGGAAACAATTCTCCCTAACTCATTACTGGAGGCGAGTATTACTCTGATACCAAAACCAGCAAAAGACCCCACCAGAATTTCCTTTTTATATGTGGCAAAATGTGTACCCATATAAATATCTCACAAAAGCACCCCAACAGCAAGATGCAGAAAAAAGAGTAGTTTTTCCTTTCTTCTCCACACAATAACCCTAAATGATCATATAACATGGAGCGCTTCATGTTTTGGTTTATTCTTTAGTTTCACTAATGAGTTGCATTCGTTTATAAAACCATCTTGCTGAGCACAGTGCTCTAAAAATAAGATTCACTGTGATTCAGAAAATCCAACAATCTCTGTGACTTCTGGTCCCCTCCAGTTGAAGGGTGAATATGCTTATGATTTGGTTTTGGAATAGTGTAATTAAACCCCAGATAAAACAGAACTCTGTTTTGACTTTTTGGGGCTCCACCAAGTGCAGAAGCCATCTTTCCAAAGCTGTGTTGGAATCTGCATACTCTATCACTTCATGGGAAATACTTTCGAAAACTTGTGTGCGTTCTCTTTAATTTGTCTGGTTTTATCAGTTCCAACATCCAACTTTTATTTTAATAGTACTCTTAAAAGAGCAAAACAACTTTTTTTTCTCAGAAATTCAGATTAATTTCTAAAAGTCCTTCATTTTGTCCTCCTTTGGGAAATAGACTTCCTCGTCTCTTCCTGCCATTTTTAAAGGCTCTGCTGCTTTCCTGCTTCTAACCCTAAATGGCCTCATTGTCATGAGTCTCAGTGTCCGCCAGCTCTGGGCTTCAGAGCACTCTTGTTTAATAGACAGTTTCCATATAAATCCAAAGTATTATCTCCAAGTAGCAGAAAATTTCAATGCCACAAGCATTTCTTTCAATTTCTTTGTCCAGAAGAATCCTAAACCTGAGAAAGTAGGAGCTTTTAAGCCACCTTTCACTGCTGCTGTATTTTAATTAAATGCTTCGAACTCCCTTCTCACAGGGACACAGGACCTGGTGGCAGTGGGTATGAGGCAGAGAGCACTTCCGGTCACAGTGCCATAGACGCAGACACCTGGGACATCCCCACCAGCCTCCAGTGGCCCCTTCCTCTCTTTCTTCCTCAGCTGGACAAGACCAGACCTGTCTGATTATGCTAACAGCCCTATCAATCCAGTCATGCTCTGGCTTTGGAGAATGTTGTGCGGTTGGAAGGGTGGCAGTTTCTTTGTCACTGAAAAACAGAAAGTAGCTGTCCATGTTATCAAAGGACACCAAGGGTGATAAGGAGAAACATAATTCCCGACCTGTTAGATGTCAAATGTGCTGAATTTATGGTCTCATAACATCCAGGAATGAAGTCATGAGCTAACAGATGAAATTAAGATAGTTTTACTGGAAATAAGGAGAGAAGATTAGCTCTTGGAGTTCTAGAAAGGATCCAGAATGGGGTGGATACTGATGCCCTTTGTCAGGAGTGATTTATATAGCAAAGTCACAGCACAGGTAAAACATTGTCAAACTGCCATCAACCTATAGGATTACAGGTATCACCACTTAAGCCAATATTGATCCATGAGGAAGACAAGTCATGAAGCAAGAGTCCTATGTGCTGACATCTATCTAACTTAGCTGCCTATGATGAGAGAAGGATGTCATGGAGTGATCTAGGTATACAGAAGAAACTGAGGTGAAGCTGATAGAACTTGGATGAGGGAGCAACTGAATCACACAAAGTAGCTCTGTAGCATCCCCTGGGGTAACCATGCTTCTTCCTCTTTGGGGATTAGTTGTCTGGTATTGGGCTACTTAGAAGGACACAGCAGGAAGGCTGTTCACAGTCCTCCATAACAGCTCTGAAAATATCCACTCCACATGAGCACACTCATATTCCTAACGGATGTGTGTTATCTTTGTATTTTGTCTTTCTTCTGTCTTCAACTGTCTTTGAATATTAGCAAATAAAATTGCTAAACTCCAGAAATGTTATTTTGGCTGGATGGAAGAACACTGTTAGTTTATACGTGCTACATTAAAAAGAAATGCACTGCCCTGTAATTGTGAATGGTTAGGAAAACCATTGCACATCCACACAGTAAGACAGCACTCAGCAGTAAAGAGGAGTGATCACTGAGGCAAGCCTCCATGACATCTCTCACTTCCACACAATGTGAAATACTTTCACACTGAGCGCATCTGCTAAATGAAAGAAACCAGACTTGAGAGGCTTTAGGCCAATTGATACCACATCCAAGACCTTCTGAAATCCAAAGTTGTAAGAACAGAAAATAAATCACCAATGTTAGAGGTTGTGCAGAAAGGTGGATTCCAAAGAGACATGAGGGGAACTTTAATGTCTTGGATGTGGCAGTGCATTATGGCTTCTATCTAGAAATTGGTCCAAAGACTCATGCATTCATAGGTGGGCTTTTCAGAATGACTGAATTATGAGTATATGATACTGCATTAACCCACTGATTGGTTTAGCATAGTTCTGGGTATGGGTGATGCATTTACTGAAGAAGGAAGCCCTTCTTCATGTGAGGGTTGTACCAACCAATAGGCTTGCAGCCTGGATGGAATAAAAAGGGAAAGAAAGAAGGCACCCCTCCTGTTTGCCCCATCATGGACTATTTATCCTCTGCCATGTCTCTCTGTCATGCTGCCCTTTCTTGAGCCAGCTGACTATGGACTGAAACCTAAAAACTGTGAGATAAAGTAGATTTTTTCTCCTTTAACTTGTGGCTGTCACATAATTTGTCCTGGCAACAAGAAAGTAACTAAGATAGGTTGGTAACACTCTTACATGTATTTGTCAAATCTCATGAACTATATCTTAAAAAGACTGAATTTTATTCCATGTGAATTATATCTAAAAAATTCTTTTAAAAAAAAGGAATGTATCTTATCTCATTGAATATATGGGTATATTTCTACAGCATTACAGAACATAATTTTCCAAAGTCTAATATTTTCCTCACCAGGCTACCAATCTTCCAATCATCACATTTAAAGAATTAAGAAACTTAGAACTATTTCATGTGATAGGATAGATTTCAGTTTTGTCCTTCACCAACTGATGCTATAAACAAACTTCTCTCCCCCTGCTAGACCCTCCCCAGCCTTGCCTCATTTGCATTAATTTCTGCAATCCCTTCCCATGACCCCTCTTTGAGACTCAGCTGCTTCCCTCATTCCCTTTCCAGCACTCAGAGCCCATGGCTTCTATCGGTAGTCATCCTTCCAGCAAAGCAATCTTCTCCCTTCTTTCCCTCCTCCTCTCACTCCATCATCAGCAAACACGGAGTAGTGAGCACCATCCTATGCAGAAAGGAGACAAAGATGATAGGAGTCTTGACCCAAAGGGCTACAAGAAATAAGAGTTGCATTAACATGCTAAAAGTGGATTTTGTAGAATTATTTGTGAATTTTAATTTCTTCAGCTTTGTCCAAGCTATCTAACTTGTAGATATTGAATACCTGTGGCTTAGGTAATAAGAGGAAGAAGCAGGGTTTAAGAGAATAAGGAATTGTTTTGACAGATGTTGCTGAATTTTGGGAAGTGACACCTAGATATTTGGATGTCAAAAAGTAGAAATTGTCGCTGTCAGAAAGGAGCCAGTAAGAGGAGATGGCTGGTGGAATCTCATTACAAATGGCAAACACATACATGTTGTTATGGCTTGTGTCTAGATGTCCCCTCAAAGCCTCAATCATAGGAAAGGATTTTTCAGAGGTGGCTGGATCTGGAGTATATGATGCTGGGAATTATCCATGGTGCATTGCTAGGCTAAAGGACACCAAGACGAATGGTGTGAGTGCTACCCGCCCTAAGTACCCTGGACAAGATATAAGGGTTAGAAAGAGCTGTAGTCATCCCTTGCTTGTTTTGCTACCTGCTGCCCACCATGAGCTCTTTCTTTCTTGCAATGCTCATCTGCCATGCCACCACGCCTGGAGCCAGTCAGTTATGTATTGAAACCTCTACAAATTGTGAGCTAAATAAACTTTTCCTCTTCACTTGTGGGAGTGGGATATTTTTTCATATCAAAGAGAGAAAAGTAACTAAGATATATGTTAACTTATGTCAACATTCATTCATAGGAAGAGGTGGATTTATGATTAGCACAGGGAGAATTTTACCCTTACCAAAAAAATAAGTAATCTCAATGAGAAAATCCTGGCAGGTAAAGTGTGACTTATCTCAGTAGGACTTCTGTTTGGTTGGTTTGGTGGTACTGGCAGTTGAACCCAGAGCCTTTAAACTGAGCCACATCCCCAGCCCTTTTTTGTTTTTCACTTGACACAGTCTTACTAAATCACTAGGTTCCCAGACTGGACTTGAACTTACTAACCTCTTGCCTAAGGCTCCCAGAGCTGGAATAACAGGTGTGTGGCACCACACCCAGCATGCATGTTTTATTTCAAATGCTACTGAGCGCTACTTTCATCCTTTAAGTCAGAAGGGGTTAAGAGAAAAGCATTTCTTCTTGCATAGTCTTCCCTGACACAGAAGGAGACATTTTTCTCTGGTTTATTATTCCATTTATAATAAATCAATATTATCCAAAAAGAATTTAAATGCTAGCTGATTTTTAATATGTTGTATTGTGGTACATATTATTGCATGCAATTTGTTGAATAAAGAAAAACATAAAGCAGATGTTAAAATACCTTGTAATTTCGCTCTAGATACAACTATTTGCAAAACTTTGCCTTCCTAGTCTTTTAAGTACATGTATATATAATATTAACATTATACTCAATATAAAACAATAGTATATATACAATTTTGATAGTCTTCTTTCAATTAATATATTACAAGATACTTCATGATAATAGAAAGTCTTCAAAAACTAAATTTTTAACATGGTAGTTATCACATTTCATAATGGAAATGTGCCAAAATCTATTGACGCCTCTTTTTAACATGTTCATGCTATCTGGTCCATATCTCTGACTATCTTCATAGTCAATATTTATTTATGTGAAACTCTAGGATATAAATCAAAGATCACAAACTTTTTAAGGTTTCTGATGCATGTTACCAAATTGCTCTCCTTTGAAAATGATAGCAGTTTATTCTGAGATAGATGGTGAGCGAATATCATAATAATAAAATAACTTAAAAGTCATATAAATTTTTCAGTTCTCATAAAACAAAATAATGGAAACAAAGGCCACCAATGAAGGACAAACTCTTAGTGAAAGGTTATGGAGAAATTGATAATAGAAGCCAACTTGCACTCTCTGAACCAACTAATTCACCATGGCATCACTGCAAGCAGAACAACCAGATGTGTGTCCCCAGGACTTGATGAGTAGGAAACATAGAATGTCCCCTAGGAAGTAGTCTGGAAAGAAAAAAATTGACCTGGAATCTAATCAAGATTGTAATCATATGTAGATCTTGCTACTGTTTTATAGGGAATACAAGAAATAGAAGAACAAGTTAAATGACACCATGAAGAATTGACTAGCAAACTTGAACCTGAAAACTTCAATGGGACTAAGAATCATACTTTATTTTTAATAAATAGTGTTTGTTGGCTAAAACATAAGAGTGGAATTGAACAATCATGAAGGGAAGCTCTATGTAAAAGAATTTCCTTTTTTTTTCCCCAAAAAACATAGAGAGAGAAAAACAACTGAAAATTTTATTGATTATACAATGGTAACCTAACATCCAGTGTGTATCATGTACAGACTCTCTCTCTCTCACCCCACTGCCCTGCTTTTTTGTTGTTGTTGTACCGGGAATTGAACTCAAGACCCTGCACTTGCCAGGCAGGTGCTGTGCCACTGAGCTACATCCCTGGCCTCCAAAGTTTCTATTTTGGTGGTAGATTTTTCAAGATCTTACTGGATTTTTCATCTGAAGCCTTCAATTTTTCCTCTAAGTTTTTAATTTTCCAAGAAGAACATATTTCAGTTTAATTATTTAATGTACAAGTATAAAAAAATGTCTTCTGGCCCAGCCAGATCATTCTATTTGAATCTGAACAGAATCCAGTTGCACAGGAAATAGTACTGAGAATTAACAACTGGTATCATATCAAATCTAAAAGGTCCTGCATAGCAAAAGAAACAACAGCAGAGTGAAAAGAAAATATAGATGGGAAAAAAATTTTTGCTAGCTATTCCTCAGATAAGGGACTGATACGTAGACTATATGAAGAACATTAGAAAATGTCCTCAAAATAGAAGACTCAATCAGAAACTGGGCAAACAAATTGAACAAAAACTTCACAGAAGTACAAATGGCCAATAATTACATGAAGAAACATTCAGCATCACTGGCCATTTGAGAAATGCAAATTAAAACAGCAATGAAAAAAATTAATTAATTAAAAAAGTAAAACAACACTGAGATTTCATTGTACCTTAAGAAGAATGCCTACCATCAAGAAATCAAATACTGTAATAACAAGTGCTAGTGAGGTTGTGTGGAAAAAGAAACCCTTCTGTATTGTTCATGGGAGTGCAAAAAAGTATAACCACTATGGAAATCAGTATAAAGATTCTTCAAAAACTTAACACTAGAAATTCCATTTGACCCAGCTATTCTCCTTCTCTGTATCTTCCTGAGAGAGTTAAAGGTCTTATTACAAAGGGCCCTGGCTGTGGCTCACTGGTAAGAATGCATGAGTCCTTGTGTTCATTTGCAGCACTCCAGTGATGCATGCATATTTATGTTTATAACAGTACAGCCCATAAGAGCGAAAGCTTGGAAGCAGCCTACATGTCCACCAACACATGAATGGACAAAGAAAATGTATTTACACACAATGGGATAGCACTCTGTCATAAAGATAAATTTGAGTCATTTGTAGGAAAATAGATGCATCTTGAGACCATATTAAATTAAATAAATCAGACACACAGGCTTAAATATTACATGGTTTCTCTTATGAAGAACACAAATTATAAATAAAGAGAAAAATAAAGAATAAATAGGAAGTATGGAGACGGATTTTTCTCAAATGGGAAGAGGGTCAATAGATGGAGGAGGGAAGAAGAGAAAAAGAAGATGAAGAAAGGAATTAATACGTGTTCTGTACATGATCGACTCCACACAAGGAATGTAAACATTAGATACTACAAAGTTGAACTAATTTTAAAAATGAAAAAAAGAAATTGCAAAGTTAATGGGTAGTGGCCACAAGGTGGCGCCACTGTATAGTTTTAAGAGTGAGTTCTTAAAGGCAACATGAAACATTTCAGACTAATTGAAATAAGCCGGGCTATAACATGGCCATAGGAAACTCACACAGTCATTTTTGCAGTTATCTCAAGGGAATTGCTAATGCTTGCGAACACAACCTATGTGTTGACAGCCCCATTACTTAGAGGTTCTAAGCAGAAACATGCATTTAAAATAGTCTACCAAGAAGCAAAATTTCAATTTCAAGCCCCAAAGAACTACTTTGAACATGAAAGGTTCTAAAAACCTTATATAACTGTTAGGTTCTCTTTTGAAACCAGTGCCAATTCCTGGGTCATACTAGCACCCACACTTCACCCTGTTGCTTCCTGCAGCTCTGTCCATCGCTAAACTCTCAGGAGTACTGAGCTCCTGTACCAGAGCCGTCTGCAGCCTGGGTTAAAACGCAGGAGCCACATGCCACAGCCCAGCCCCACAGTGCACCACTGCTCTGCATAATGACCATATTACAGAGAAAACAAGGACCGAACCAGCGGGCACTGGGTAGGTGCAGTGGGCACATCCTGGAGAGATGGCTGACCGGCCAGGTTGGGAAAGCAGAGATGTCTGAGTCCTACCTTAAAGAAAGGACTTGATGTAGATAGCTGCTGACCAAGAGTAAGCTGAGGGGTGTCACAAATTCATATGTGGGTTTTGAACTTAAATCCTTGGAGCAGGAAACATAACTAAGTGGGCAGGAGATGTAAGACAATACAGAATGGACTTTGCCCAGCACTCAGTACCACTTCTGTGAAGACGAGGCCAGCCATGGTGTCTCTTAGAGAGCCTGCCAGCAGGCCGGGTACCACTTTGCAATCTCTGGATGAAGCAGGCTGCTTTATTTAGCTTTTCTCCTACCTTCTATCAATTTTCTGTGTCTTGGTCTCATACCCAGAAGATGAATCCTCAAAAAGATACAGACAATGAGAGGATCTTTCTCCCTCAGTTTTTTTCTTAATCATTTTGAGACATTCAGAATTAAAAACGGGATTAGTACATTTTCTTAATTACAAGACAAAAAAAGCAGAACTCAAGAGTTGGAAATATTAATGTCATGTTCTATTTGATGAACACTCATGATTCTAAGAGGGAGCAAGGTGACAAATCAGTGAAAGGAAGCTTGTCATCATCAGACGAAGGACGTAGGACTTCTAGTCATGTGTCACTTGTGATGCTAACTCCATCTCTTGTTGCTAAGTGTTCCCAGATTCATGAGTATTTTGTCATTGGATGTATTTTCTTTCTTTTGCATTCCTCTTAGGTGTTCTAGCAGCAATTAAGTCATGCTGTGGAATGCTTATTGCAATGGCAAATGTCATGAAAATTGAACATACAGCTAATTTTACTGCTCATAAATAGGCTTCCTGTGGTTTCATTTCAAAACTAATGGCAGGGATGCATTCCATCCCTGTTCCCTACTTTAAATTGCTGAGATTTACCTTTAGGTATCCAGCCTCCACACAGTCTAAATTTCTCAACATTGTAAGCTTTTTCCATATTATGAATTCCATTCCATTGTTCATGCCCTGTGCCCCCAGGACTACTGGAATGAACAGCTATTTATTACTTATTTTTAGAGCTGCATTTTCAAGGGCAATTATGATTAACTTCACTTTCTATTAGCCTGCGAAAGAGCCCCTACTCCTTTACCTTCTCCAATATCTGAGAGAACCCCCAAAAAACCTTCAGGGAAAACTAGGGAATTGACTTTGGGGGAAAATAAGCATGAGAGGAAGTTCCATTATTTCCCCATTACTGTAATATTGTTTAGCATCAAGTAATAAACAGGGTTTGAAAAGGAAATGAGAACTTGGTGAAAGTGACTTCAAACAGAGTAGGGAAGAGCCTCCAAATTTCCCTGGGGTTGTAGATCCAACATAATGGAAGGAGGAAGTGTGCCCACAAGAACACCATAGAACACTGAAACATCTGTTGGCTTGGCTCCTTGGATGACCCACCCTTCCCTTTCCAACCCATCCCACCATCCCGCCCCACCGGAAAGGTTTTACCATTTGACGCTCCTTTTGGAAAGCTGATGTATAAATGATGTGTATGTCTGTTGCCATGACAACCCCACAGTAATGGGCTTGGGCTTCTTACCAGAGCACAAATGTGCTCTTGAAGTGATGCTTGTCAGAATTTGCCAGACTATTTTCCCTCCTGGAATTCACACAAAAGGTTTTCAAGGTTCCCAACTGCACTTAGAGGAGAGACAGGCTGAAATTTAGCACTTGGCTCCCTTGAATGATGAAGCTCAAAAGCTCTGCTCCCCTGCTGAAGTAATCGTGTTCCAGCCTATCATTTTGGTGCCGTGGGGGCAACTCTGTGTAATTAAAGTGAAGAATCACATGTGCATGAAAAAAAATAACGATGATTACCGGAACTGAGGCTGTTGTTGAGTTCTCATGTGACTCATAACCATCTCTGTGTTTAATAAGAGGTATTGTTACTGCTGGGTTCTCTCTCCTACTTCAGCTCCTCAAAGCTCTGTGTAGGTATTGGACCAAGAAGGAAAAATGAAAACCCTCAACAATGCAAGCTGGGTGTACAATCCCCTCAGGCTCTCCTTGGCACATTTACTGGGTCCTGTTTTGTCTTTGTTCCTGGAGAGAAAACAGAGTCAACTCATGATCCTTTGGGCCAAGTTACGGGCAGCTTTCAATTTTTTAGGGATGTGCTTTCCACTGTAAACAATGAATTTCTCCTCTTTGTCCTTTTTGCCATCTACCATGGGGTCCACAACTCCCTCAGAGGGGAAGAGGAAGCAAAGCACATATTGGTCGATTGAACAGTCAGGAGGCATCGGAGGGTTTCACTAGGAGGATGGGCGCTCATAAGTGAGCTGTGGGAGATCTGCGGCTCCAGCATGATGAGTAATCTCTACTTGGCTCTCTTCAGGGAGGACTTCTGTGAGCTATCTCATTACCGGAGTGAGGTGGCTCAGAGTCAGAGGAACAGCAGCTTCCCTGTGTGGCTTCCTCTTAATCCTCCTCTCTCTCAAGAGGTGAGTGCTATCGAAAGTGAGGTGGAGCCTCTCGACCCTTGGAGAGAAAATTACCTACACTACCAGTGTTAGACATGGCTTCAAGCGATCAGTTTCCTGCTTTTAAAAGACAAAGCTAGACTACATTAATTCTCAGGATTGCTCTTAAAACTCTATTTCTCTTAGGAATTCTGGAAAACCTAAGCTCTGGTCTTACTGATTTAACAGATTAGGGCTAAAATACACTACAGTAAGCTGTAAGAATCATCCAAAAGCAAAAACAGAAACAAAAAGCTCCCACAAAAAACAAAACAAAAAACAAAGAACGCTGAAGCGCCTTTCTGTTTCATATCTTTGGCCTGCCACCTTCAACCTACTCCTCCCGGCATCTCTTTACCTAACTTCTCACACTGCAGGTTTTTAAAATAAGACGCCAACAAAGGAACTGCACATTTCTAGCTGGAATTATTCACTTCCTTAAATTTCTATCTCTTTTAGAAAGAAATTTACCATGGGGTAGGAGGTTAAATTAGATGTACTCCGAGCCCCATTACACCACTCTCTGGACTGAAATTTTAATGTTAACTGCACAAAAGGGCCAAGACCACCTAGGTAGCACTGGTCACATGCTTGGGGTCTACAGTGGGTCTCAGCCCACAAATGTCTTGTGCATCCTACACACATAATTTCAATGTAACATTTTTTTGAGTTGCCAGAATTTAGAAATAATAAAGCCTTTTTTATGAAAACTTTACATGTCCAGCTTCTATGTTTGAAACCAGCAAGGGCAGGGCAGGCTTGCATCCCCACATGGTAATGGTCCCCTGGAGCTTCTGAGGGTTTCCCCTCCAGCTCTCCACAGGCCACACCCCACTACAGGCTTACTCACCCCTTCCCCAGGGACAGGGAAGGGGCTGACACTTAACTTACTGACTGTTTTTGAGGACCACCTGCTGTCTGCCGACCACCACTGAACACAAAAATCACTGACCGAAATATTACCCAATCAAAACTTAGGGCTTCTTTGGAGAATCTGTACTTACTTAATGATTTTTTTAAAAAGAAACAAGAAAAGAAAAAGCAATATGAGCCTTGATGACAGCTCTTCAGTAGGTGGAATGCTATTTCCGCTTATTCTAATGAAAACCTCACCCTGTGCCAGAGAGCAGTCTGCAGCTGCTCATGTCTGGGGAAGAAAAGAAGTCAAATAAATCAAAGGTAGCTACCTAGTTGGATCACCCTCTGAAAAGGGAACAAGTGGAGCTCTTAGGACTGCCACCTCCCAAGGGTCTCAGCTCTCAACACCGGGGCTTCGGAGACAGTTTCCAACACATGGAATTTGGAAAGCACATTCAAACCATAGTGCACACACACCCACATATACACACACTCATATACACGTAGGCTCTGTGTGTGTGTGTGTGTGTGTGTGTGTATGGTACTCAATTCTTAACATATATGAAACTGTGTAACCATTAGCACTGACATTCCTGTCCTGCCTCTACTGCCAACTGCTCAATTCTTCCTTTTTAAGAAGTTATTGTTCAAAACAAAACGAAGCAAACTTTTTAGAGGTGAAAAAGTGAGGGATGAAATAATGAATTTGTAGTCTGCAAGGAGATTTAAGCAGGGTTCCAATTTGAAAGAACAGTCTCTTGGCCCTGTTATTCCCGCGAGCCAGGCTAAGGTGCATTCCTAGCCTGCACTTCGGCAGCTCCGATGCCCACACCCAGTGCAGCAGGCACACATGGGAGCCGCCTGCAAGAACCCATCTTCCCCCTAGCCTATGTGCTCCTTCAAGGCCTGAATTCAGCTTCCTTAATTTTTGTATCTCATCCTAGCCAGTGTTTCTGAAAGTGCCAGACTTAGCAAGTATGCCAAAAAATGCTAGTCCAATAAATGTTTATAGAACAAAAGTGGAACAGATTCATTTTTTCCTTCTTCTCTTTCTGTTTTGCCTGAAATGTAATGTAACTGCTCACCTCTAGGATCTACAGGATTTATTTAGAAAGACCAAATAAATCCTGAAGCTCCCAAAGCCCAGTTGCAGTACAGAGATCTAATAGCACGAGCACGCACACACACACACATACACACACACACAACCACTACCACCAAAACAGATAAAAATGATCGCAAAATCTAGCAATGAAAAATAAAAAGAATTCCAAGCTCAACTTGAATTTCTTGGTGCACTTTAAAGGGATTAAACTATAATTTACCATAATATCTGTAAAATTTACTTCCATTTGGTTCTCCTTCAATTTTATTTACGATTGTTCTCGATCCTCTTTTTTCTGAACTACTCTAGCTCTCTGCTGAAAGTTCTTTTGGTCACTACACTCTTCTGGGGTCCCCTGATCCTGCCTCACCCCATTGTTGCTGTCCATGTTCACCTATGTCCATATCCATCCGGCCTAGGACAACAGAGACCCGCACCCTCTTTGCACGTCAGTTGCTTGGAGAAATCTGGGTTCCCCCACCTCATCCCAGTAATCATATACTTTCCTTACTCTAATTTTCCCCCAGAAAGTAATCATGGAGAAATTCCAAAATTCTCCACTCCATAAATGTTCCTTGTTATCTCAAGTTAGACAAACTTTATAAGAGAGCTTGGGAACTGTGCTGCTATTTAAGACATAGTTTCTGTGGGAAAGTCTAGTGTGCATTCCCAACAGCTGACTTACAAACAAGCTTTTGGGATACAACTTATTCATAAACTCAGAGCCATCTGGGTATAACCAGGTTTATGGTTTCTTAATCTGTTTAGGAGCTCATGATTTTGAAAAAGTTCAATCAATTTTAAAATTGAAAAAACATTTCCTATTTCTTACTAAGTCACGTATTTTTGTGAACGTTGGGAGCTAGGAGAAGTGAATATTTCTTAAGATGACCTCTAAGGGATCCAAAGTCTCTGCTATAACAGGCTGGATTATCTAGTATTGAGCCACAGGGAAGGACAAGTGGATTCAGAAAAACAGAATCAAGACAATGTATATGGCTGAGAGCCAAAGAAACATGAGGTAAAGAGTGCTGTTTTATCTGAGCCGCCACAAGGGAGCAGGTCTCTTATTTTTGACACAGGTACTGGTCACAGAAGAGTCACACCTTTCTGCTGAGATTCACAGCACTAGTGTTGGATGCCAAGAACAACAGGTTTGCACTAGCACGATCCCATGTGTAAATATGAGCTCTGTTGATGGCTTCCCTTACCCTCCCTGAGCTGGGGTCCAAGTAAACAGGGACTAGAGCTCTCCTGGCTTGAGTCTGAGTCCATTCTTTTTTTAAAACAACTTAAAACTATGTACCATTTTATTAACCAGTATTTGCTAAAATATTTTAACTAACTGAAATTCCCAATGCTAGCAAAGTATAAAGTTGATTTCTTTACCATGAATATTATTTACATGACACAACCTTTAAAAAGCAATTTCAAAAACCATAAAAATATACATAAACTTTGATCAAGTTAAAAAAGAAACTAGTCCTGAAATTTTTAATTGAGTAAAAAGCTATATGCTTTATTATATTCCAGTAATGCTAACATTAATTAGTACTTATTAAAAACTATCCACTCAGAATAACCACTGTACTAAATGCATTATTGCAGATTTTTTCTTTATTTGAAAGAGAATAAAACTGAACAAAATAAAACAGAATAATGCCAGTCAAACATAACAATGAAAGAAATACAGGACTTCAAAACAAGTCAATAGGAAATCATCAATGGCTTCCATAATGCCTTTTTTCCCTCAAAATAGCTGCCCATACCATCTGACATAATAAAATCAAACAAAACAGAACAGAATAGAACCAGTCAAAACAAAACAATGACAGCAATACGGGACTTCAAAACCAGATAATAGGAAATCAATAGTGGCAACCATGATATATCTTATTATCTTCAAAATAGCTGCCCATAGCATCAGACATAATAAAATCAAACAAAACAAGACAGAATAAAACCAAACCAAACAAAATGAAATAATGAAAATGATACAGGAATTCAAATCAAGATAATAGGAAGTTAACAACGGCACCACCTTCCCTTTTTAGATGTTTCCTCTCCTATCTATTGCACATTTTGGATCCCACTAACTCCTTCAGCTTTTTGTACTAAAGAGATAACACGATGTTCACCCATGAGTCCAAACCATTTTGCCCATGAGCATGATCTCAAATTGCATCTATTTACCAACAAAAGCCTAAAGATTATCCTTCTTTGTAGCTGAGTAGCTTTCCATTATATAAATATACCTTATCTTTCTCACCCATCCCGTGGTTGTTGGGCAAGCTACCCCTGCTTTTTTCTGGTTTCCTATAGCAGGGAACATTGTTTTCTCTCCTGCAACTTTTAGTCTGTGAATTTCCTTTGGAGTTAAATGTGTTTCTTGTATACTGCATATTGAGGGATCTTGTTTCTTGATCTACTCTCCCTGTGTTTCTCTTTATTGGTGAATTGAGGCCATCTACATGGTCTCAACTGACATGCACTGGCTCATCTCTACCATGTTATCCTCCTCTGTTGGCCTCCTACTTTTCCCCTCCATTCAATTGCCTACCCTGCTCATGGATGCCCCTCTACTGCTGTTCCTGAAACCATGGTCATCGTTAGCTCTGTCTAGAATATCCTTCAGGGTTTTGTTTTTTTTGTAGGGTTGGTTTGGCTGTCATGAATCCCTTCAGTCATTCTTTATCACAGAAGTATCTTATTTCCCATCAATTTGGAAAGATAGTCTTGCAGGGTATGGTACATCCATCTGGGTTGGAAGTTGTTTTCTTTCAGGATTTGAAACACTTCACTCCAAGCTCTTCTTCATGGTTTGTGTTGATAAGTCTGCCGTGATTCTGATGGGTTTTCCTGAATAGGTGATCTGTTTTTGTTTTTGTTTTTTCTCTAACAGTCTTTAATATTCTGTTCTTGTGCTGAATTTCTGGGATATTGACTATTATGTCTGGGTGTCCATTTATTTTGGTTATGGCTATTTGGAGTTCTATATGCCTCATTTATTTGTATGCCAGGTCTTTTCCCCATGTTTAGGAAGTTTTCTACAATTTCTTCTGTAAATAGTCTTTTTATGTAATTTGTGTTGACCCCTGCTTTTTCACTGACATGTATCAGTCTTAAATTATTTTTTCTTTGTTTCGTCTTGCAGCCATTGCATTGTTATTTCCTGGTTCCTTGTTATTTTTAACAGATCTTTATTTTTACAATCACTATCTACAATCCTGTCTTTAAGGACTGAAAGTCTATTTTCAATCCCTTGACTGCTTTCAATAGAGTTTTAAATTTCCTGTATATCTTTTTGAATCTGTTTCATGCATTGCAGTTCTTTCCTGTACTGTTCATTAAAGGTTTCCATCATTTTCCATTGCTCCTCTTTTTTTTTAAATCTATGTCTTCTTTAGATATGCTCAGCAATTCTTTCATTATGTTTCCCATTTCTTCTTTTACCTGAGATATTGTTTCTGATCTGATTACTTTTATAGCCTCCTGAATTTGTTTCTTTACTTCAGTTGCTATCCTTTTAGAGATTTCAAGTGTGTGGCTTCCATTTTTTTCCATGACTGCATCTCCCAGACTGGTTCTGTGTGGGCTGGAGCTGTGAGATTGCCTCTTGTTCCTCCATCTTACCATTTTCCTGGATTCCTCCCAGCAAACCAGTTGTGGGGTCCCAGGTGCTTCTCACTATTGGCTCCCCCTCTACAGTGTAGGAGAATGGGCCAGGCACCTGGGCTTCTCCAGACCTGCACAGCTACACTGAGGCTTCCCTGATAGCAATGGGTACATGGTGGCAGGGCTGCTTCTCTCATCCTGCATGGCTGCACCAGGACTCCGTCAGTGGTGGCAGGTGCACAGGAGTGTTTGTCTGATTCTCCCAGTCTACGCTAGCTGCCCACAGAAAACAAGCTTCTTCCGTGGGCACATGATTTTCTCTAGACACCTGACTTTCACTCACTTCTAGGTTTGGACTCTCTTGTGGTATTAGTGTCCTATTGTTGCCATAACAAATTACCAAAATCTCAGGGCTTAGAAACACATAATTTTATTATGTTACAGTCTCCTAGGTCTGATGACCAAAATGGATATTACGAGACTGAAATCAAAGGCTCAGTTCCACTGAAATTTCCAGGGGAGCCAATTCGTTCACATTTCCCAGTTTTCAAGCCACCTTACCTTGCAGCCTCCTCCTTTCAGCTTCTGTCACTGTCATCACGTCTGCTGACTGACACCTACTCCCCCTCCAACACTCGTGATTCCATCAGACTCACCTTAATAATCCAGGGCAATGTCTGCATCTCAAAATCCTTAACTTACATCTGTAAAGTTCCTCCTATCTGAAAAATTCCTTTGGCCATGCAAATTTCACAGGGACTAGGGACTGGAATAAGGGACCTATTTGGGGGATTGTTATTCAGCTTGCTACACTTGTCTTGGCAGCTCAGTAGAAAAGGAGGCAGGAACACTCCTGATGATATTTCCATAGAATGTGTTGCCAGCACTGTTGGCCCTTAGAGATGTAGTAAATCAAGACAGGAAGTAGGGTGGGGGAAAACAAGCAGGAGGTGGGGTTGGATGGGGACACAGGGGGCTCATCTGGTTATGTTGGAGGTAGGGACATCTATAGGACACTTGCAAGAACAGGTCTGGGGCTGGCAGAGAGGATCAAGCCGAGGCCATGGGCTAAGATCAGTGAGAAGGGAAGCAGGAAAGAAGAGGCAGTGCACCACACACAGGTGTGTTGAGGGAGAGTAAGTTTAGAAAGCACAGGACTCAGAGAGAGGCAAAAAGAAAAAAACAATCACAAAAGTAATCATTGCCTGCACATCTGCTAAGTGACATTTATTTTTTGATCATCTCTTTTTCCTTATGTGTAGAGGAAGAAAGCTTTCCTTATGTATAGAGGAAGAAACCACTCCATTTATGGTACCACCTCTCAGTGGGTCACTTTTACCGTTTGTCAAGGGAAAGTCTGTCATTTGCAAGTGCCTGCTACAGACCTGACATAAGGTCAGTGCTGGGGATGTGACGTGGGCCTGCAAGTCCTTCAACCTCCACAAAAGACAAGCAGGGTCACATAAATGCCTTGCTCTGTGGAGCCCACGGCGACACAGATGGGCTGTCAGACCCAGCTTTCCACATGGGCATGTTATGTCCTCTGTTTATGGTGCTTTGCCCTCCATAGTTTTTTCTTTACCTATTGAAAATGTTAAGATGTTGGTCATTTCTCTAGATGCATGAAGCAGACCCAAACAAACACACAGATAAAGCAAGAAGTCCATGTCTCCTCAGGAAAAACAGTAGAAATTCGAAGTTAATCAGATAATTGCCGGGGCCCAACCATCTACTCACCCACCCATGGCCTAGAGTCAGGGCCTGGAATCTGGGCTTACAGTCATAGCACAATGTGTTTATTTCCCCCTAAAGTAAAGTTCAGCCTGGCAAGAAAAAATAAACTAAGGTTGCGTGTTTCCTATTTATCAGCTCAGCTTCTTACCTAGCTGGACTACATTCAAGGTTTTGTCTGGCCTCCTGCACCAAACGCCTCCTCTTCCTGACACTAGAATTCTCAGAACTTCCGTGGTTGTCATAGGCATTATCAGAAACCTGTGCAAGGCCACTCAGTGGGACGGTCTGCATTCTGCAGAGCTGCCCTCAAACCCAGTGACTCACTGGTGCTCAGGGACAAGGATGAACTGCAGGAACTGGAACTGCAAGCTCGAGGCCACTTCTCACTTGCATTGTGATGAAGGCTTGCAAAAAACAGAAAGTAGAGGCAGAAAGAGTTTGTGGGTGTGAGGGAGTATGAGAGGTTTGAAAGGCAGGTGAAACCTTGAGCAGAATGATGTTATTTATTTGTCAAGGGAAAATTAGCAATTGTTTGTTTATGATCAATCTTTCGCTGTAGTTTCCAAACATCGCGGAAACCAGTGGGTGCTATGCCACTATTGCACATGGTTTTAGCCCCATCATGAGCTGGCTGGTACCTAGCAGGTGCTCCATACAGGTTTATGGAGTAAAAAATATAACTGGGTAGAGGCAAAATAGTGAGATGAGAAAGTGATTCTTCTAATAATGTATATTAGTGAATGGAGAAAGAAAAACTGAATTTACATATGTTTTTGGTGTTTGTATGCATAGGAATTAGAGGTTATGCTAAGTGTTCTCATGTAACAATTTTCTGTTAGTCTCATTTTATGTAATTAACCTTCATATTTTTTTAAGAGAAATATCTTCATGTAAGAGCTAAACACTGTAAAAATCTGCAAGGGAATAGGTGAATTTTATAACAGCTTTGTGCTGCAAGAGAATAGGTAAATTTCATAATGGTTTTTGTGCTGCTCAGAATTTCATGTGGTTTATTTTCTGAGTGTTTGATTGCTTTCCTCATCTGCAAGCATTTTTGAAGTGAACAAGTTAATCCAGTGACCTTGGTAGGAGAGCTCTATTGTATGAGAACTAAAGAAAAAGTTAAAATAAAGAGGAGAAGAAGGGCATGTGCTCTATCATGGCATATTTTTAATTGGTGAAAAAACATGATTACAGAGATTTTAGTTTTAAAATCTTCTGGTTCTGTTTGTGGCTAAGGATAATTTTTTAACCAATTGAGATGAGACAAACACTTCTTATGCTTCTTTCCAATAGAAATTAGAAATATTAGCCATTTGGGAATATTTTACAATTGCGAAGGCAGGAAAGCCTGAGCACAAAATATCCATGTGGTATAAATTCTACTTAGGCGGCTGTGACCTTGCAGATGAGTGTCTAATTGATTTGTCATCTGGAGGAGAAACACTTAGAGATGCATTTGGTTTGATCTGAGCCAAGTCTAAGAATCCCCAGACTCAACTTTTAGGGATGAAAATCCCAGGGCTTCCTTCTGGGGATTAGAACAGGAGCAAGGAGTTGCTGTAGAAGTAGGCAATTGAAGTTGCATTGGCTCCACCAAAAAGGGAATGGACAGAGACTTTTTCTAACTCCAAAGCTATCAGCTATAGCTGGAGGGGGGGAAATTCACTAATAAATACCAGGATGCTGATATTAGTGGAGTGGGTGATAGTCATGGGGACTGCTTGAGTGTCTTCAGAGAATCAGGTTATTATTTGGGGTATTAAAGATTTAAATAGTAATATATTTATCTATTTCATATTGCTGTGACAAAACACCTGAAGTTGGATACTATATAAAGAAAAGAGGTTCACTTAGCTCAAAGTTCTAGAGGTCCAAGAGCAGTAGCCTCCTGGCTGTGTCACAACACAGTGAAGAAGTAGAAATGGAACCAGCCACATGCAGAAGGGACAAAGTATGTGCAGTGGCCTTACTTTATAACAACCTGCTCTCAAGAGAACTAACCACTCCAGGAGATCAGCATTAACCCTTTGTAAGGGTGCTGTCCCTGTGATTTAATTCCATCCCTCTAATTGCTTTCTACTCTTGAAGCTTCCACCATTCCAGCACTGTCATGTAGCTCTGATCAAGCTTCCAGCCCAGGAAATTTGGAGGGACACTGTCCACCCATAGCAGTAGTTATACCAACCAAGGGGGTGAGGTGAAAATGTTAGGATACTGACACGTGTGCTGGGAAGGCTTTAGCGCCTTTGATTTATACACCCACACATAAACATAAGCTAGGGAGACTGAGGCAAGGAACATAACTAACCTGATTTCCCTTCATTGCTTTCTACTCAGTCACTACTTTTTACTTTGAAAAGTAGCACAGCTTCTCTCCAAACAATGCATACACACTCCGCAAGGGCAGCCCTCGGTTTCTGCTCCACCCTGGGATAAACGTGCACTGAGTGGCCTCCATGCGTGGTGCATCTCTGGTTGGTGAGCTGAAGAGGGTGCCTGACACTGGCTCTCCTCCTCCCTCTTGGCAGCAGCAAACCTGGATGGAAGGTGTTGGGTAGAGGAAAGCCCAGCTTAAATTGGAGATGATTGGACATGAGAGAGAATCCACTAATCCAACCAGGACACAGAGCAGCTCTGGTACTGGCAGGGAGGCAGGTAGTATGAGGTATGAAGAGACTGTGTTTTGCTTGCATTGGAATATGCAGCATTTAGTCACATGACTTCAGTTGTTGAAAGCCTATCAGAGCTCACTGAGAAATTTGTTCTTTCTCTTTCAGTTCTATCATTCACAAGCAGATCCTATCAGTAATTCCATTTTAATTTCCATCTTTCACTTCTTTTCATTGGGCCTGGGCATCATTGTGGTTTTAGCTATTTGCCAGATTGGTTGTTTTTTCAAGGTATTCGGTACTGCAAGTTAGGTTTCTGGTGCCAGAGCAAAGGAGAAAATTGTGGCAAATGGCCACACCTGCATGGAAGCCCCATTTATTAAAACACTTTAAACATGCAAATTCAGAAATACTATTTAAACAAATACATATCTAAACTGTGCATTTATCTATTAGAAATATCCAAGGTTGGAGAAGGTAATGAATTAAATTGAAAGTATAAAAAATAAGGCTTGAAATGAGGGGCAACACCATCCTTCAGGAGATAATAATGATGTGCTAATTCTGAAAAATTGATATTTATGCATAGCAAAGTGGAGAAGAGAGAAATAAATAAGTGTCTTACACTGTCAAAGTCTGAAATTAAAATATGTTTCCTAGATTTTCTTCCTCAATTGCTAAATGATTGTTGTTGTGTTTTTAAAATGCGTGTTCTAGCAAAGGTTATCAGAAAATTTAAAAAGACTCAACCCTTATAAAAGTCGAGAAGCAACTCACCAATCATTGCTCTCTGCAGTCTATAAATAAATATAAACATGTTCATGCTTTAATCAACAAGTTCTCCATGGAATATAAGACATAAAAGTGCCCAAATCATAGAAAATTCACAGGAGCCACTTTTGAACTTGAATCTTCTGCAAATTGCAAAAGCCGTCGCTGGCGTCTAGGTCTGCTACGGGTAAATCATGCAGGATGGCTGTTTAATTTTTCTCAGATTCAGCAGAGTTCAGGTGACTCTAATGATGACGTTCATGACAGGGAAGTTCCTATGGTCACCAGCATTTTGCTCTACCATGTTCCTGATGGACATCCTAACAGGTGGAGCTGGGTCCCTGTTCTAATTCCTGTCACAGGGCCTTGTGGCACAGAGTAGACTGTGATCCAGAAAGGAATAGAATGTTGTATGTCTGAAGAACTAAGTGGCTTCAAAGAGCACCCTTGCTTCTGTGAGTTCTTTCGGCATTTGTGTTTTTAAGGAGAAGATGTGAAATATAGATTTTGTCTTCTTTAGGAAAGTACTGAAGTCAAAAAGCATCAGAATGCATCCCGGGCCTTATTCCTACAACATTTTAAACATTATAATTATTAAAGATAAAAAATGAAGAAATATATATATATATATATATATATATATATATATATACAAATTTGATATGTCTTTCTGGTGTATCTTTTAGTTGGTGGTACTAAGTTTTATGGATTGAAATTCTAATAGCTGGAGGACACACTTTATGTTTTTGTGGCTTATTGTAGTATTCAATAAGAAAATACCCCATAGTGACTTCATTATATGGTTTTCCAAAACTTTAGGATAAGCTATGTGTTAAATGCCATTTACTGAATATTTTAATCATACTTTGACCTAAGAAATTTTTTTGCTAATTATATCTGATAGCCCTAACCTAACCTGCTCCTATTTTGGAAATAAACTTTCATTGGAACATAACCAAATCACAGGAGTTTCAATAGCACAAAGGCAGAGCTGAATAGTTGTATCAGAGATTGTTATAGAAGATGATTGTCAGACTCTTGAGCTAAGTTATTAAAATATTGTAATATTGATCCACATATCACAGAAAATACTTTAATACCATCTTTTATAGTTGTGAAATTTATACCACTGTATGTATGCAAATAGGAATATCTATACATAGCTCTATATGCAGATGCACCTATGCATGTATGATACACATGTGTAGATACATAAATAAGTGCATAGGCATATAGATACAAGTGGTATTTATGGATTTGCTTGTATATATGTGTGCATGTGTGTGTATGTGTGTACATGCGCAATTAATTGAATCCTCTAGGGTTCCTGTAATTACACTTAAAAACAAATCAAGGCCAGCAGTCTACTTCCTGAATGATGCTAATTCCCCATCATGGAAATGGTAAATCATGCCACATGAACGCATGGCAATTATATCTTTTGTGTCTTTCTTTTATGGATCAGTCTCTGGCAAATTTTTTTTAAAAAACACTTCTTAAAAGAGTGTTTATTGGTCAGAACTGAAATCAGTGTTTCTCTGCTGCTGGTCCAGGAGGCTGAGCAGCAATGCTGAGGCCCCATCTTACCCAGAGGTCCACAAAGAACCAAAAGAAGAGCCAGAAGGAGAGAAAATGAGAAAAAACAGTACAGAAAGAAAACAGAGGTTGACTGTGCCTGTAGCAGAAACAACACAGCCCAAATAGTGTTAGCTAATTTAAATCTGGGGGAAGAAAAATAGCATTTATTATAGATCAAAATGTAGAATACCCCTCAAGCCAGGCATTGGTGCATTCATTTTATAACTAGTTATTTGAGCACTTGCTCTGTGTGGGACTGGACTAGGCTCAGGGGACGTGGTAGGACACGGGATGCAGTCCCCATCCTCAAGGACATAACAGTCCCATGAGAAAGAGATGAGAGATGAGTGAGAAGGCGAGTGTTGAATGCTTCTCTGTGGCCAGCGCAGAGTGCAGTGGTGCAGACAGGAGGACATCAACCTTCTCTTGAAAGCTCAGGGGTCAGGAAAGGGCTTGTAGAGGCAGTGCGCTCTAATTGAAAGTCAAGTAAAAGTGAGAGTTGCACAAGCAAAAAGACACCAGTAAAAGGCTTCTAGGCAGAATCAGCTTGTGCAAAGGACTAAAATTGAGTGAGACCATAGGTTATAGCAGTGGTTCTAGAGTTTGGGACCAAGAAAACAGGGAGCATCAGCCTGAAGTGGGTACATGGTTCACATAAAGCCAGAAGCCTCTGGGTCAGCCCCCACGCTGGATCCATCCACATCCTCATCTCCTCTTCTCTGGCCAGCCGTTGTTGGAGCACCCAGGTCAGACAGTCTTTATCTACGGTTCTACTGTTTTGCTTATCATGTATTTATTTTCTAGCCCATACTTTAGTCCATAGATGAAACCAGAAAGATAGAGGTAGGCAGGGAAAGACTTTGTGATAAATGGTGTAGAGTTTGGTCTTTGTATTTTTCAGTTGTAGAAAAACACGAAAAAGCTTTAAGCATTCTGTTATAGTCTGTCTCATACTACTATAGCAGAATATCTGAGGCTGGGTGATTTATAAGGAACAGAGACTTTTTTTCATAACAGTTCTGGAAACTAAAAGTCCAAGGTTGAAGGTCTGTACTAAGGAGGACCTTTTTACAAGCTCATCCCATAGCAGAAATTAGAAGGGCCAGGGGCTTTTATGCATGCAAGAAGGGAGGAGTTGAATTTGCACTCTAAGAAATTCATTCTTGCAATCACAGTATGGATCTAATCACCTCTTAATTGTGCCACCTGTCAACACTGTCACATCATGGATCAAGTTTTGAAGGTCACATTTGTACTTTAACATGTGGGAATAAAGGGATTAGATTTTTGTAGTTTAGAAACATCATTCTATCTGCAGATAGATTTAAGATTAGTTTGCAGTGTTCAATCTGCCATAGAAACATCTGGCTTTATAGTTACCAAAAACATTGTTAAGAGGAGTTGCTATTAACTTCATAAAAAGTGAGTCACAATCTAAAATCCTAGTAAATGAGAAACACATTTGTAAATAGGTGCTTATTTGCAGGTATGGTTGCTGGTAAATTCCATCATGCACGACTTGTCAAACCCCTCTCCTGAGATTTTTCAAGTGATTATTTGTTGAGATTCTCAAAGAATTATTTAAGCAAGTTGATGAACACATCAGGGGGTATAATTTGTAGCGGAAATTGGTTTCTATCAAAACACGGGAAAATAGATGAGGAAGTTAAGAAAAAAAAATAGGTAGAAAAAAAAAAAAGAGAGACTGGGCAATGTGAGAGTTGAGGCAGCTTTACATCAGCAAATCCTTCCAGAGTGTGGCTGCTGCTGCCTCGGCCCCTCCCTGCTGCCGGTCACTTTCCCAGGCCCCCTTCGCTGTCTGCTGAGCCCGCTGATTACTCCAAAGTGTCCAGTCTGCTTTTCCTCTACAGAGTGCTTCATGAACCCTCAAGTTAAGCATGCATGAGCATCTCCCAGAGACCTTGCTAGAACATGGTTATGAAATCAGGAGGTGTGGAGTGGGGCCTGAGCCTATGCATTTCCAAAATTGGTTGGGGGTGACACTTTGAGAACTGCTGCCCAGGACCAGTACTTGTTTCTCAATCTTTAATGCACACACCAATCACTCATGGGTCTCACTAAAATACTACACCTAAGTCTACACCAGTGGTTTGCAGTAGGAGATGGTTTCACTCTCAGGGGACATCTGGATGGGTCTGGATGGTTCAGGTTGTTATAAATGGTGAGTAGGAGGGTGCTCGTTGCTGCTGGAATACAGGGCGTGGAGGACAGACATGCTTTGAAACATCTTGCAATGCAAAAGAGCCTCCCACAGCTAAGAGTTCCCCAGCTCCAAATTTCACTGCTGTGACACCCCAGTCTGAACCATACAATTCAGAGCCCATGACCATTTGCAGTTGTGTGTGGCGAGTATACTGATTTTACTTTGAGAGCAAGATTTCATCCAGTGCAGATCCTGAGGCCTCTCCACTCTCCTCTCACCACAACCCTACCTCACCCCTACCCTAAGTGCCTAAAACGGTGTTTACATCATAGTAAGTGCACAGCCAAAACTCCTTCCCATTAGCTACCTATGATCACTCAGACTAGAGGTTCTCAGCCTTAACTCTATTAGAATCATCTGGGGAGTTTTTGAAGCACAAAGGCTGGCTTCCCACCAGTGAGAGATTCTGATTCCATTGTTCTGTGCTGTGGCCTGCATGGTGGGAGTTTATAAAGCTCTTCAGTTGCATCCAAGGAACAGCAAGGGTTGGAAACCACTGGAATACAAGCTTGCACCAGAAGCTGTGAGAGTAGGAAGAGTGTGTGCAGCCCCTGGATCATACATACGATCGCAGCTGCAGCCAGCGTCATCCAAAACAAGTTAAAACTCATGATATCCTGTTAATTTTGAAAGCATTTCCGGGTGTCCCCAGGGCTGTGCATGGTGCTGTGTGCTACAATCACAAGCTGAAAAGTTGCTAAGTGCTGCTTTCCAGCGGGCTCTAGTACAATAGAGAAGCCTGCTGTGAGCAATGCTGTAGGTGCTACGATGATAGACACATGCACAAAGTGCCCGAGGCACAGGGAGAAAAAGCAGTGTGCCCCTCCTGCGTCTCAGGGACCTGTGGTAAGGGTCCCGGAGAAGGTGGCATCTCAGCTGGGGCAGTTTGGGGCTATCAAGTGCAAGGCCATGGCTGGAGAGGGATAGACCAGCTGGTGTTTACGGAAACAGAGAAAGTGGGGAGGGGGAACAGGGCTGAGACACGGCAACGTTGTTCAAGAAGGGCCTTGTGCTCCAAGATTTGGGCTGTTTAGACAAGAGTGAGCCAGGGAAGGTTTGTAAGCAGAGAAGAGACGGGGAGGGGGCTCGCTGCTCACCTGCTTCTGGCCTCTCTTGCAGCTGCCACTTAGCATTGAGTCAGAGGTAGCTAGTGCTATAACCTGTGACCTTCATGCCAGACTCTCTTCGTCGCCACTGCTCAGGCACAGAGTCCACAGGGGGACAAACTGAACATAGGGCAGATGGGGTTCCAGCTGTGGTTGAGGCCTGGTTGACAGAGCCCACAGCCACCTGCCACTTGGCACCGCTGCCACTCAGCCATGGCACGCTGGACACAGCGGATGGCTCTGGATGGCTTTTCTTTGCGACCATTTTTCCCTGAGGCTGGTGGACCCTTCTGGGGGTCCCCTCGTTCCTGAGAACCACTGCCTGCTCAGGAAGATCTCTGTAATCTTAGCCAGAGCCCTTCAGAGGGAGGGACACAGACAGCGGAGAAGACTCAGGGAGCTTGGTGCTTGCTATCCAGCATGACACTCTCATGGCAGCAGCAACGACATGCAGAGAGGGAAGAAGGAGCTTTCCTACAGCCCCCTCTTCCTCAGAGCCACTGCTTCTGGTGGCCTCAGGGACCAAAGCTGGCCACAGACCACACTGGCTGTTCTCACATTGTCTGGCCACTTGGGACACTTGAGCAGTGGAAGGGAGGAGGGAGGAAGCCCTCCTTTTAGGGTCAGGATTTCAGTCTCAGGGGTGAATGTAGGTGAAGGCAGGAACTGTGGAGAGTGTTTCTAGTGGTAAGGTGTCGGGACGTCAGTCACTCTCTTGTCCAGGGATACAGGGAACATGCCCTACTCCCTCTGTCCAGGACCCAAAGTGCAGCCACCCAGTGTCCACAGATCACTAAACCACATCTCAGCATCCATGAGCACCCCACCAGTCTCCACTCCCACAGTCCTTTGTTCTCCCCTGAAAATAAGCGCAGGGCACAGCTCTGGCCAGTGAAGCTGTCACCACAGATCAGAGAAGGCTTGGGATCTTTGTGCACAAGTGAGTCTCAGCATCTCAGGGTCCTGGTGACCTCTAACAGGCAGGGGTTCGATGGAAAGAAAGTGCTGTATTGTGATGCGCACTAAGATGCATCAAAGAAGGGGCTGGGGCTGTAGCTCAGCAGCATAAGTGCGAGGTCCTGAATTTCATTCCCGGTACCAAAAACAAGCATGGAAGAAAAGTGCTTGGACTTTAAGCTGCTATTACCTGACCTATTTATCAAGGGAAAACACTTGATTTGGGTGGGACTAGACCTCCACTGACTTTTGAAGTGCAGATGTAGTTTTCTTCGCCCTCCACCTCCCCTTTCCACTCCCTTAACCAGCTGCTGTATAACCTCAGTCTCAAATCGTGAGTTCTGCATGTGCTCCCGTCCACCCCTCAGAAAGCCCACTCTGGTTCTCCTTGACTCCAGGTCCAGAGCTGCTCATGCTTGTCACACCTCTCTCCAGGTTTCCAAGTCAACAAAGGCCAACACGCTCAGTCAGAGGGACGGAGCTGCAAACCCAACAGCGAGACACCAGTCAGCACCAAACCAGCTCTCACGGGGACTCCACAGTTACCCAGTGCAGTAGTCTAGTAAAATTTACCGTGGTTTTTATAACGATATTAAGGAAACCAAAATTTAGGGAAAGTAAAAATTTTTCCAGGATTGCACTCCACAATCTCTGGTCAACGCTGACCGTGCACAAGCAAAACAGACAAACAGACACAAAATGGGTTCCAATATGGCTCCGTGTACAACAAGAATTCAGGCGAAAGCTGGCTTTGAGCCTCAAATTATAAAGACCCTGATTTCAGGATGCGTTCTCAGGTTCCTGAAGCACAACACACACACACACACACACACACACTGTCTCTGTCTCTCTCTCTCTCACACACACACACAGCAATCTTTTCTTTGAAAACTAAGTTGTTAAGTAAAGCAAAGTAGTATCTTATATGTAAGAAAAAAATCAGCCCCCCAATAATAGCAATACTCATTGCTGATGAGATTTTAGTAAATTTAATTTACTCATATATTAGTCAAAGCATAGTCCTTGAAAAGAAATTTGTCAGAACCTTTTAAGGAAAATATATATTCATAACTTTTAACACAGTGCTGATCAAAACAGAACATTAAATGCATAAGATGTTTGTTGAAGCATTATCTGAAACACAAAATGACCAAAAATAACCTAAACCCTCAAGCTCCGAGTTTGAATTATGACTTATCAACAGAATTAAATGCCAAGACCTTTTGCAGAGAATAATTAAGAAATTAAGTAGAAATGAAATGCTTGTATCAACAAGAATTATATTCAGCTAAAGTGACAAACAATCTGATCACAGTAGCTCAAACAAAAAGTAGGGGGTTTTTTCTCATGAAACAAGAAATCTGATTTCTAGTGTTGATCCAGGGCCAACATCTCTGTGATTCCTCTTGGTTACAAGGTGGCTGTGACAGCTCCAGCCATCATGTCTATGATCAATGAAGGAAGGAGGAGCAAGGGAAGTCCCTTTTGTGGTGAAAGTGAGTTTTCTCAGCAGACATTCATTCCTTCAGTGTCTCTGGCCAGAACTAGGTAACAGATATCCCCCCAGCGGTGAGGGAAGATGGTAATAGGATTGTCACGATTGCTTTGCTGAGTGTAGTTAATGACTTGGGGCTGGGCACACAGCCACTTGGGACAAAATCTGGGTTCTCTTTGCAAACAAGGATGGAATGGATGGTAGGAAAGTAACAGTGTTTCTCAAAACAGAACGATAGAACATCTTGGCTCACAGCTGTGTAAAGTGTATGTGTTCAAGCAGGTGTTGGTCAGAGGAAAGAACAAAGCGAGGTTAGCTGTGGAATGGGACTGTGCCTATTTCCCCTCTGTTTTCTGTTTTATGACAATGTTACTGTCAGTGTTCCAAAGAGAAGACAATGCTTTTATATCAACCACTCAAGAAAATGACTCCAAAAAAAGCAGCGGTGTCTTTTAGACATGTGCACCTTCTCCAAAAACTGGTTTCAGTTCTCAAAGGTATGAAACAATTCCTCATTCAGTGAAAATAGTGTGTTGGCATGGCTAATTATATTTATTCTCCATATCCTTTTTTTTTTTTTTTTTTTTGCACTTGTGGGTTATTAACCTCGAACCTTCCATTTGCAAATGTTCTATTCTTGTTGAGCGAGCTGCCGACGTTACCCTTGGTTCCTGTGTGCCATTGTGTGTGTGTGTGTGCATGTGCGTATGTATAAATGCCAAATGGCTTTGTGGAAGGTGAGACCAGGCCTCGGAGTGCTACTGGGAAGGAGCCCAGCTGATGTCTGGCCACGCACCTTAAAGAGGAAATTCCTGCTTTGGTTGGTTAAATGGCCTCTGGATTTCTTCCAACTCAGAATCCCATGTATATGAGTTGTGGTTGCTGTTGTTTATTTACTAGAAGTTCAGATGGTTTGTGACCCTCCAGTATTATAGGATGGTTCTAAAAGTAAGTTTGCCAACTTCTACTTTTCTTTTAGCATTGAGCTGTGCTTCACCAAGTCTGTGAGCAAACAGCAGCAGTTTAGGGGCTCAGCGCATGACTCAGTAAATAAGAAACCATAGAAAACCCCACAGTGATGAAGTTGGAAGATTCTTTTTTATGCTCTGCACCTCCTTGGTTCCCTGGGCACTGTTCCATCTCCCAGTGTGCTGACCCTCAAGACCTCTCTTGCACCCCCAATTGATCTCCAGCAGCTGCAACCAGGAATTTTAAGTGCCTTTGAATTCATAAACCCAGCAAAACTTACCTATTTCCTGTCCTTTACAAATCTAGCTCTCATCTGCATGGCATCTTGCTAAAGTGATAATAATTAGCCTGTACTTAGGTGGGCCCCATTCCAGGTGACACATACACCCTGAGACAATGATCCGTCTTCCTGGGGGAATCTCAGGTTTTAGCAGTGCTAACATGTCCTCGCCACCTGACTCCTTATTCACAACTGTCTTCTCCTCGAAAAGGTTCCTATTGGAAGCATTTAAACAAAGGCCATCACCTGCTAGCATTTTGTTTGACTCGTAGGATATTTAAGTCTGAATCATTGTCATTGTTTAAAAAGTGTGAGTTTTCACACATAAATCCATATTTTAGGCATCGCTTAAAAATCAAGAGATCCAGCAGCCCAGGCTGGCCTTTCTCTAGGTGCCACCAATGGACAGTAGAGGAGAAGCCACTCTAGACAGGACAAAGCTTTCTGGAACCTCGGTTTCATTGGTCCCCCAAAGGCTGAGGAGCTCCTGTCCAGGTGTCCTTTTGTATCTCATTTGCCTTTCCTTCTGGCTCTTGAAGACCTCTGAGTTTTGCAGCCCTGACTTAAAAGCTACAGAGAGCTCATTTTGCAGGCTTGTGCAGGATTATGAAAACCATCCTACAAACCAATGGGAAAAAGCCAGGCACAGTGGCACACACCTATAATCCCAAGTACCCGGGAGGCTGACACAGGGGAACTGCAAGTTTGAGATCAGCCTAGAGAACTTAGTGGGACTGTCTCAAAATAAAACTTCAAAAGAGCTGGAGATGTAGCTCAGTGGTAATGTATTTGCCTACTGTGTGTAAAGCTTTGGGTGTGAGCCTCAGTACTACAAAAAATCACTGGGAAAATGATGATTGACTTTTGAATCTTAAAAATATTTGTCAAAAAATTAAAAACCCTCAGAATATGGGGAAATGAGAAAATAGTAAAATCAGTGTTTATTTAAAATACTATAATTTAAGGCATTATAAGCAGTAAGGTGAAACATGTTTTACTTCTTTGTAAAAATTGGTCAGCTGGGGATAGAGCTCAGTGGCACAAGTGCCTGCCTGGCAAATATAAGGTCTTCAGTTCAATTCTTGGCACCAAAAAAAAAAAAAATTTTTTTTAAATCAAACACCATTTAAACTGCACTTCCCATTTGTGTACTTGATAACATGGAGCAAGCATCTCCTCTAAACCTTGGCAAATTGTCATTCCCTTTTCTAAGTATGAGTCAGCTTGCAACATTTTACTCTGTGCTCTCAGTGATACATATCTGAATGTAAATGTTTTGCTGGTGCCATTTCCTCTAGGATGTCTTCACTCTTTCTCATATTTATGGCAGTAAGTTCGCCTTCACAGTGTCCCTCGACCTGCAGATCTGGAGCCCCTTTGCTGTGGCTGTGTCTCATTTGCACAATTGACCATTACTTCTTCCACACCACAGCTGCCCCATGCAAACGATCACTCCAGCATTCCTCCGATTCATTTGTTGCACTTTCCTCTTTATTGGGTGATTCCCCCTTTCAGGTAAGATGTCACATGGCTTTGTCATTGGAAGATATGGAAGCAACAAACCACATGCTTTTCTGTCTGTGCACAGACGGAATAAGAATGCACGGGGAACAATTGCCAACAGATTCTGAAAGAAATAACACAGTTATCTGACACACATCTGCTATTCCTGTGCGTGCTTTTGGACTGAGAAGCTGGAAGCGAAGCTTATTCTTCACACGGGTAGTCATGGTTAGCATACACCGTGGAAACGAAAACGAGAGCTACGCTATTACTAACTAAATGGTGGTAACTGAAATTCATGTGTTTGAGAGCTGCCCAGAGTCAGGAATGTCTGCCACGTCTCTTGCACAACCAACTATGAAATCATTTAAGCCCAAAGATATAGCATAGACTACAGACATCATTTGTGCCAGTCAGCTTCCAAAGACAGGGTCTCCTAGCATAATATCTTGCTTCATGACTACTTGTAGAGCAGCTAAGAAAGCAAACCGTTGTCAATTCTTAACGCACTGATTCTTTGCCACCAGGGGGAGTGTTGGGCTCCCAGCTTCAGGGACTTCTTGCTAAGATCTGGAGCTTTCTGGATAGCAGCAGCAGGAATTGACACTTTGTATCCCCAAGTTGAATTCTCTTGTGGAATTTTCTTACCCTAAAACTTAGGGAGGGGAAGAGGGGTATGAGGCTACCTCCTGCTTGGGTGGGAGCCTCTTCCCTGGAAAGGTCTGGAGTGAGCAGTTTTAGATGAGCACACTTTCTCCCTGGCCAACTGTCTGTAGAAGACTGGGTTTCCTCAAAACCTTCGAGCTGAGGTTGGATACGGGCAGAGGGATAAAGAGGCCACTTAACCAGTTAGTGTGACCACCAAATCTCCATAGAAGAACTTGTCATGGCCCCAAACTCAGGGGTATCAGCTATTGGGGTTACCAGCTCTTTCTCTGTTCAACCTGCCTAACCTACTCTACCCAAAAGAAAAATGAGAAGTAGGCCACTCCAGCAAGACTTTATTGGGGCCTGTGCTGTAGCACAGGGCATAGTGCACAGGGAGGAGCCCTCCTTGGACGCGCCAAGGGATGTGAAGGAGTGCTGCTTGCACAGGAGAGGGGAGGCTCATGTATCTGCATCTTCTGCATTTTGTAGACCTATTTGGGAACCTCTGAAGTAGTGGTAGAAAGGGTGAATCATCTGGGATAGATCTACATAAGCAGACTGCAGGTTCAATGCAAACAGGACACCACAGGGCATCTAGGATACCACAGCCATCATGGTGAACACTCTGGCACCAGAAACAACAGTTTGATTCATAGCTCCTGCATTTCCCCCAAAATGGCCAGGATTGAAATGTGTACCACTGCTGCTTTCAAGGAGATTCCAGGAGGGGCAGCTGTGTTGATCGTGTCCTCCTGGGGTCTGGAGACTTAGGGCTGATGGCAGGGCTGTGTCCTTCCCCATCTGTGCTTTGTCTGGCTACTCAAAGGCTCCTGTTGGAGCCACAGAGCCATAAAACCCAGAGGCTGCTACAGAGGTTAGGGGAAAAAAGAGCCAGTTGCCCCAGGTCATCCTCAGGGTGACACAGAGGGGCTAATGGTGATCAGAGAGTTCACAGTGCCTCTGACTGTCAGAAGGAAAGGGAAGATTTGCCCTTGTTTTTCTACCACAAAGGTAGAACCCTGGATCCCATGTGTTCTGTGCAAGAAGTGAGTGGAAAGAGATTTGGTGAGAAACATGAGCTAGAGGGAAGTAGAATGGATGGAAGCAAGGTGTGCAAAGCTCATCTGCTCCTCCCCTGCATCTACCCCAGCCAAGGATGCTGCTGTTATAAAGACCAGATCAGAAGTTTGAGCAAGAGGTCCATAGGCAGAAGGTGCCCAGGGCAAGAGACACATGCTTGTCATAGAGACATAGCCAGGGACAAGTTGGGCCTGGCTGCAGCTTCAGTTCACTGACTAGATGATGGGATCACCATAGGTTTCATTTGTCCATCGTGAGAGAGGACACACAGGCTGTGACGGGTAGCAGCAATGGATGGCCAAATTAGGGCTTTATAAATGTCAAGTGCTCATGAGCTTTTTGTTACACTGAGAATTTAGGTTTTCTTTTATATTTAGTTGTTCATATGATGGATACATGTGCGCTTCATGTATTTTTACCACTCAGGTGCCTCATTTATATGTATTATCTCATGAATATTAGAATCTTCCTACTTTGTCCATTCTTTTCTACCTATATATAATATACATATACTCTACTACTTAACATATCTTCTGTGTTTCAGCCACTCTAGTTGGTTTTTTCTTCTTCTTTAGCATAATTGAATGTTTTCAAACAATAAAACAAATGCATGATAGGAGTCATCTTTGAATATTTAATTCACTCATCCCAACATATTTTATAGATAGATTTAAGCTATAAAATCTCATGATCATAATAAGTGATACAGCACCTTTTCAACAATCCACCCACGGAAAGGGGAGGCCGTTTAGTCCTAGTCTTTTCTGAAACCACAGGGTGTGGCACACAAGTCCTTCTGCAGACCTTCAACCCGTAGGATATTCCAAGCACTCAGGCACCATGTCTTTACCAACAGCTCTACTCATTTGTCATGACAAACAAGTTAGTGTTGACTTCTTTGTTGATTTATTTTTGTACATCTTCAGAAGAAGAGTTGCTTGTGATATTTTTCTGAGAAGACCAGAAGATAAGATCTTTATCTTTTCAACATGGTGAGACATTATAGTCCAGAAGCACATACTGCGATACAGCACTGGGAGTGTGGCTTAATGGCAGAGAACTTGCTATTGGGCTTGGTCTCCTGAACCACACCAAAATATGTACCTATGAACGTCACTACATTTTGTGTAACCCGACTCTTTGATTGTGAGAAAATAACCTGAAACCAAAACTGGGATTTTATTTCTGATAGTATGATTTGGTGTAACTGGGCCTGTTTTATTTGCAAAGATATAAAAGGTATTGAGTACTAACAATGCAAATTATTACAACAAAAAGTAAGGAATATGGTAAAGGCACCTGGTACTTACTACTACTATTTTAAGTAGTAAAACCAATCAGTATATGGCATCTTTTCTGCACAATCATTATTCTGTGAATTTTCTTGATTTATCAAATCTTTTCTAAAATATTTTCCTGAAATCTGAGAGGTAGCCAAAACAAGATACTAACTGAAAAGAACTGGGGGATAAAGGCAGATAAAGAAGACATTCATGGTGGAACATGAACCATAATCAACTCATTTATTTCACTCTTAAGTACCTAGATTTTGGGTTAAACTGTATTCTGAATTCTAC
The DNA here is from genome assembly GCA_004027455.1 of Hydrochoerus hydrochaeris. Lineage (NCBI taxonomy): Eukaryota > Metazoa > Chordata > Mammalia > Rodentia > Hydrochaeridae > Hydrochoerus > Hydrochoerus hydrochaeris. The sequence goes on along the minus strand of PVLA01002952.1, from coordinate 167,372 downwards.
CTGTGGAGTGAAATACTCTGAAAAATCTTAACCTAGCCCTTGTGTAGAGCATGACAGGTCTTAAGTACCAACTATTACTGACAGTTTTTGATGCTTCCTCTAAACACAGTTTAAGAGCTGTTGTTTGGCTGGGTGTGGTGGTGCACACCTGTCATTTCAGAACTCTGGGAGACTGAAGCAGGAGGACAGTGAGTTAGAGGTCAACCTGAGCTACATAAGGAGACCCTGTCTTTAAAAAAATGGTGTTGTCTGTAGGATGAGCTCTTAGACAATTGTAAGTGAAAAACAGGAACCATCTGTTGACAAGATGGTATAGGGCTGGTTATTTATATCAGTAAACACTGTCAATATGGGGCACAGAACCTTCTGTTCAGATATGAAGCCATGACTCGTGGAGATAGCTACAGTCCTTCAGAGCTGTCTGCTGTATCTCAAGCTGCCTGCTGTATTTGCCACTAAATGACAAGGGTGTGTATTTACAGGGAAAAAGGAAGCTTGCTGGCCACTTTCCCTTAGTCTTGAAACATTGCGTGACCTGGAGGCATGCAGTGTAGACCTTCTACATTGCTGCCACCCTGTTATAAAGCATATCAATAATTCCATCTGATCACCTTTATGGCTCTTTGTGCACTTTACAGAGATTTAATCCAACAGGTGACTTGAGGCTTTGAGTTTGGTTTGTGAGTCTCTGTCCTGTGGCCTCTGAGATAGATGTAGAGTGGCACAGCTAGCCATGGATTCCACTTCTGGGGATTCAGCCAACTTCAGATGGAAAACATTTGAAAAAAAATTGTCCCTGTCCTGAACATGTTGCGGCATTTTGTCTCACCATTATTCTTTGAACAACAAAGTATAGTAGCAATTACCATTACGTCTACCTTGTACTAGGTACTGTAAGTATCTAGAGCTGATATAAAGTACCTAAAAGAATATGCACATGTTATATGCAAATAAGGAATTTCAGCATTTGCTGATTTAGGTAACTCAGGGAGTCCTGAAGTCAATGACCTGACAGTGTCCCAGTGCAAGCATACTTTAGGGCTGCCACTGAACCAAGGCAATCTCAGAAGCAGCCATGGGTTTCTGTACTTTTCACCCATTGAGTCACATGGCTAGTATGGAGCAGGCCAGGGACTGGAAAATGGGTCTTCTGTCCCAGTCTTTCCAAAGCAAGCTCCCTGCTCAGCAGCTCTGGTTCTTGCCTGGCCATCTCAGAGAGTCAGGTGTTCAAGACTTCTTGCCTGCTCTATTCTACCATATTCTTCCTTGCAACTTGCTTCTTTGCAACTTTTACATGTTGATCTGACTTCTATCCTGGAATGTAAGGAAACCCTGGAAGTATTTAAGGATGTTAATGCAATCTCCTCTCCTTTCCAGACCACAAGTCTCCATCCACCCCATCAGCTCTGCAGCCACTCCTTATACTGTAGTGACGCTCAGAGCCTTGAGCACCTTTGTTTCATGTGAAAACATGGTCCTCAGCCTTGATCAAGGGATCCAGGCAAGGCCAGGCAAACTCAAAACACGTGATGGACCAGCTACATCTCTGAGACAGAATGCTTTTTCTGTTAACACACAGCAGCATTTCAGTTTTTTTCATGGCAACTATATCCATTCTGCCGTTAGTTTCCAAATGGTTGCTGCACAGAGCAGTAGTCTACCAGATGTAGCTGGGAGACCTTTTTAAAATGTATTTTGTGCTCAAACAAATATGTAAAATTCTGATTCAAAGTTAAAACATTTCCTTCATTTAAAGGTCCAGAGGAAGCATATCACCAATGGTTAGGAACACAGACAGAGAATGTTCACCTACCACTTCTGCTAACTGTGTAACTTGGACAAGTTACTGAACCACTGTGTGCTTCAGTTGTCCCCTAGGTAGACCTGGATGCAAACAGAAGAGCTGTCATCAAGGACTGTCACAAAGATTACATGAATGAGTCCATGTGGTGGCCTTATAGCAGTGCCCATTCTGTAACAAGTGCTCAGGGAGAGCTTCCTGCAGTCAGGGCACACAGTGACTGAAAAAGAACCCAGGGCAGCTCTCGGGCTTCACCACACTGAGCTATGATCAAGTCTTTCCCACCCTCTGCCCTGATTGACCTCAGGACTTCGTTATAATCTGTAGCTGTTACACTTTGTACCGCATTCAGGACATTATTCTAGCCATTCTACACTCCTGAGTGCCATTTCTGTCCCTGATTCTAGGAGCTGTCACTCTAAATCATGTAACATAAAATAGACTTTTCCCAGAGAAGCTTATGGCAACCAGTAAGACTAATTGCAAGTTGCTCTCTCTGCATCAGCCTCAGCCAGACACTGCCTGCCTTGGTCCATGGACAGTTGCTGGACTCAGGTTAACCAGGGGCTAGGGACCCAGGACATCCCACTCCTTATTCTCAAGGTGTCTGTAATGGGCACAAAGTTGTCTTTCCTCCTGTGGTGAGGACACGGCAAGGCCACAGGAGGGACAGAGTGCAGGACTATGCTGGACCTGGTTGATAGTCTGCCAAGTCTGGGATGCCAGGGTCACTCTGTCACTTCCTATTGTCAACAAGTTTTGGCAGCCTTCTCTTTTCACTTTAGCAAGAGAGGGACCAGGGGAGGGTGGGGAGGGACTTAAAAATCAATACCAAAGTAACCATAGCTGATGCCCCACTGCTGCTTCTGATAGTGGTACGAGAGAGGAACTGCTGGGACTCTAAGCAGTAACTAACTGATCTTGTCCTCCCAGCACAACTGCTTTCTGTTGCTTTAAACCAGCACATCCATGGTTACCGAAAGGAGGGTAGCCATGCCTGTGGTATTAGTGGCCCTGCGAAAAGCATGATGGTAGCAGCTCCAGTGCTGCTGTTCCCAGGGGGTTGCCAGTCAGTGCTTCACTCTCAACTGGATAAAAATTAAAATCTCTCCAACCTGGAATTGTCCACACTCAGGAGAGCTATTGCTGGTCACATACATTGTATGTGAGGAGGTTTCCTGAGCAGGGGACTCCAAATCCAGTGCTCATTCATTCAGAGAGCTGTGTTCATTTAACTGATCTTGCAGGTGGCAGAGGGGCTGGCAGGGCTTCCCAGGGCCCAGTGCCAGCCTCAATGGCAGTGATGCCAACCAGCCAACTACTTTATTTGATTCATAAACCAATCTAGAGGAACCTTGACCAGCTGGCTATTATTGGTGGGACACCAAAGCAAAGGGGAGGGTCACAGGGCCCTTTTTCAACATCACTGCAAAACAGCCTTTCGGCTCTTGAGCTGATTTGATTTCCTAAATCATACTTGAGTTCATGTAAATAATAAGAATTGACACTTATGCTTTGTTGATCATTTACTATAGAGCCAGAGTGCTTTAAATGCATTAGTCCTCATAACTCATTAAGACAGAATAATCATTCCAGTTTTATCGATTAGGCGATTGTAATTTGTCCGATATATCAGTTAGGATTAGGGGCAGCTGTGTATGTTAGAAACCAGGGAGACAAACAGAAGTTGGAAGCTGACTTCTTTTCCATTCTCATGTATAAGAAAGCTAGGAATAAATAGTGCAGTGCTGATCTGGTACTCGTATCTCCTTCCGTGCTGTCATCCACACTTGTCCACATGTGGTTTGCTCCTTGTGACCCACGAGGGCCACTCGAGTTCCAGCTACTGCATTCTCATTTGAACAGCAGAAAACAGACCAGAGAAGTATGTATTTCACCCTTTAAGGACACTTCTTAGAAGTCACCCATGATATCTGTGCTTATGTTCCACTGCACAGAATTTAATCATGGTCATACTAGCTGCATAGAGGGTTAGAAAAATATAGACTTTATTTGAGGTAACCATTTATTCAGCTTATACTCAGTGGTTTTATTTAAGGATAAGGGGGAGATGGATATTGGGGAGGGACAGCCAGCTATGTTTGCTATATTAGAACCCGGGTCAATCAGACACCAAAACTTATATGCATACTTGATAGATGTATGTATGTGCACCAAATTAGTCAATTATACTTCGATAAAATGATGATGTAGTTCTGGAAATGCAGCCTCAGAAAAAGACAACGCATACAAGCACACACGCACACCAGCCTTGAACCAGTATTTCCCCTTATTGGAACTTTACTATGACCATCTGGCAATCTAATATAATTGCACCCATTTTATGGGTGGGGAAACATAGGAACATCAGCCAACTACTTTATTTGATTCATAAAGCAAGCAAGTCAAGTGTAAGTAAAAAATTGCTTTTGGGGAGGTGCTTAATAAATACTTAGTGCCTGGATAAGTGATAAGCTCATTTGGCCTCAGAAATATGTGATTGGGAAATTGCAGCCCGAGTGCAAAATGATTTTTTCCAGGGCAATAGTAACAGGCCAAGCTGAGTCACTCAGAAGTGGGAATATAAAAGCAGCCTTCACTAAATTAGTTGCATTCACATTAGTAATGTTAGTCATGCTAACTACTGAATAATTCATTTTGTTTGAATAGACAACAGAAGTAAAAGAATTTAGATCCTAGAAGTAGCAACAGCCAAACAAAACTGTTATTCCATTGCTTTTTTGTGTGTGTGGAAAGCTAATAATTGTTGACAACCTTTGAAAAATGACCTTTCTGAAGGAAGATGCTTCATCTTTGTTTTCTAAGCTTCATGACTAAGTGCACTTTTATTACAAGTATATTTTTGTTTTGTTGCTTAAAAAAAGATCTTTTGGAAATTAGAAAGTGATGAGATACTATTAATCTTTGACCAGTTGATATTGATGGGAATACCCCAGAGTGAGGCCATTTGCCATCAAATACTTGCTCCTGAGTCAAACCACTGGGGACTAGCCAGAATTTGTGTCAAATCCAGGTGTGCCAAACTCTGTGCTATAAGTCATGCCAAAAGACCACTGACCAGCCCTCTTCCTCTATGTGCTACCTTGAGTTTGGAGGAAAATATCATTTATTAAGTATTTACTAAGACCCAGAACCCTAAACCTCTTGCAACAGTTACCTTGTTGGGTCCTCTCAACAAGTCTGTAGAATGGGAGCTACTATAAGCTTTGCCTCACAGATGACAACACTGAGGCACTGAGAGAGAGATGAAATGACTATCCCTGAGTTGGACCATAAGCAAGTGGTGGAAGGAGGGATTAGACCCAGGCAGAACAATTGCAGACCCCCTGGTGTTGTTCACTAAGGTCAAGTGCATCTGAGTACCTGTGATACAAAGCTAAACTGGGCCAGGGCGCTAGCTGGGTGCCCTGTGCCCCTCAGTACAGATAGTTCCACAGCCCAGGCAAGCTCAATACAGCCCAGTTGACTAGCTTGGAGTCAAGAGAAAAGCCTTTTCCTCCTCTGGCTCTCAAGTTGGCCATTTTAGCCTTATCTGTGTCCTTCCTAACCTCAGAATTCCTCCTGTTTGGGAGCTGAAATTGTATGTGGGGTAAGCAAGAATTTATGCTGCCACTTTCCTCATAGGATCCATTGTGGCTCCACAGGGTAGGGAACCTGGGAAAATATTTGTTTGGGTGATAAGTGCTTTCCAATTACTCACCAGGCAACCCCAGGCATATGGGGCACAGAAAGCAGCCACTGAGAGCCTTCACCAAAGATAAAATTCTTCCTAACTCTGTTGGTGTGCTTCCAAATGCTGTGCCCTTTTGTTCAATGGAGGGGGGCAAAGGCAGTACAACATGGAAAAGAATCTCAACTATTCGAGACACACCCTGATTTCTGTGTCTCATAGAGAAGTGGAGAAAGTTATCCCAGGGAGAAGTAAAACAGAGGAATGTGAGACAAAAGACTGGAACAATGCATGAATGAATGAATGCGTTCATTCAGGGGACTGGAGAAAGAATGAGTGCTCCATTCCCACCTCCCGTCACCAGCCTACTCATTCTGTTTTGCTGCTCCCCCCTGGAGAGCCCAGCGGCCCTGTGCCAAGGCAGAGTGGGCTAAGGAATAGAGAGAGCGGGGATGCCACAGGCCCCCATGACCCCACAGCACCCTTACCTTTCCCTGCTTGCACCTGTGGCTGAGCCAGGTACTTCTGCTCGCCTGGACAGGCACAGAACTACATGTGGCTGCCACTCCTTACCTCAGAAGTGTGAGAGGCCCACTGCTTCCCTAGTTCACTAAGCAAGTGTGGCTCTGACTAAAGGTGGGGGAACAAGAAGGCTTAGCCATGGTCTTGTCTTCCCATGGAGAGGAGCCTCATGGTATCTGTAAGACAAGCTATTTACATAAATATGCAATATTGGTAAAATGCTAGGTTTCTGGGTACATTTAAGATGACCAGATGTCACTGGGCTCAGTATTGCTGGCATGCAGATGTTACACAGACATCCAGCGAAGCCATCCCACCATAATCAGTTCAAGTCCCATACATATATTAGGAAGTGCTTTACTTACCTCATATATTTCCATAAATTTCCATGAGTACTTCAAAGTGACTCATGGTGTTTATCGAGATTCTTAGCAGCTTCTCAGTGGCTCAAGGATCCACAGTACTGAGACTGGAATAATGAAGAGAAAATTAGGATTTCATTTAAAAATCAAGGCAAGTAGCCTATCTGGGATGAGATTCCCCAGGGCATCCTCACACAGGAGTTCAGTATAGGGCTCTAACTCCTTCTGTTATTCTGGGCTATATCTCTTCTCCTTACTCCCCTACCTGCAAAGCTGCATTTAGTGGTAAAATATAATTGCCGCTGGGCAACAAACAGCAATGACATTTGCTGAGTTCCTACTCTGTGCTGCATGTTTTACTTGCAGACCTTCATTTAATCTGAGGGATGTATTTCATGTCATGCAGAGGAAGAATGTGTAGCTACAAGATCAGCTACTCACAAAGCTAGTAAGTGGCTAAGCAGAAATCTGAACCCAGATTTGTCAGTGTTAAAAAAAACAAACCTGTGCTGTTAATCATCATGCTACACCCCCAGCTTGCTTCCAGTGCTCAAAGTAGACTTATAATTTTCCACATAAAAACAATCCCATGGATGACAGATGGACTATTTCTTTGGGTCTAGGTCAGAATATGGTGTGGAGGAAGTCGTGAGAATTGGTCTTTCCCTTCCACAGCGAAGCAAAACAGGGGCATTTCTACCAGCTTGCTTTTTTTAAAAAAGCATCACATAGTTGATTACAGAAAAAAAAAAATAAGATTCCATTCACACCAATCCTATCAGGGCCTTTCCAAAACAAAATTCCCTGTGCACTATGGTGGGATGGCTCACCAGTATGACTTGGAGATGACGTGGAAACTTTTCATTGGATGACAGTTGCAGCAGTTTTCACTGTAATTTTGAACATACCTCACAAAGCCATTCACAAAAGAGGACTTTCAGAGCTGTTCCAGAAAGTGGTAAGAATGACGGGATAAGTACGTTTGAAGAAGGAAATATTCTGAAAGCAACTCAATGGCAATGTGTTTTTATTATAACAATTTTTAAAATTTAAATTTGATCAGTCTTTGCATGATCTTTGGTTCATCCAAGGATAGACTAGTGGGAGTGTAGCAGAAAGAGGTCTTCACAGCCTTTAGATAGGATGCACATCAGCTGAAAGAGGAAAATGAAGCCCACTGTTTCCAGTTATTAAAACACAAGACTACAATAAACCTAGTTTTGCATTTTGGTTTTATTTGCAATTCAGGCAGCAGTTTGGGCTGAAAATAGTACAGATTGCTTGCCCCATCACAAGGACAGATTACACTTACAACTAGAGAAAAGGAAGTAACACAGAAAATACAAGTGAGGTATAGAGCCATCCTGGTTGGTCACAGCTAGTGCCTGTCTTATTTAAACATGAGCATTGGCCTATTGTGATTGGTTTAGACTGGTTATGGTGAACCTTTTAGGGAGGAGTCCCAAAACTGCAACCCAAAGCCCATTTATGCATTGCAAAATGCCAACACTGCAAGTCGACTTGGATACTGAGGTTTTAGTTTAGAAAAAACAACTCATATGTTAATATCTTTTGTCTGAAAACAAAAACAACACACATGCCATAGATTCACCACCACAAGTTTAGACTCAGTTACTTTTTACAAGGGTAAGGTGCAGTTTGTGTGCTCATCAAGTGAGGTTACAGTTCACTATGCACAAGGAATCTTTTTTGAAACTTAAAACGTGAATAGAGGCAGCTTTAGTCCAAACTAAATTCAAGTTAGCATAATTCCCCATAAAGAGTGATGAATAATATTGAAGGGTCAATTGTAGAAGGGGGTTGGGGATGAGAAGAAATTAGTTCACAGACAGAGCAAATCAGATTAACCCTCAGTCTGAAGATACATGAACCTCAAGAGCATGCACTTTATCTGGAGAATGAAGGTATGTCTGTGTGTTCCCTCACTATTTCCACTGTGAGACCCTTTGACATCTTTCCCTGAGATGCTCACATGGCTTTGAAATTCACTCACCAGAAGAAATACTAAGGAACATTTAGGAACTGACAAATACCATTCCAGATACTGGGATTACCCCCATTGCATGGATGAGGACACTAAAGAACATGGTGAATAAATAGCCTACCTAACACCCAACGTCACATAACTAAGTGGAAGTTAGGATTCAAGTTCAGGCAGTCTGTCCCCAGTGAATATGCATTAGTGACAAAAAAATTAGCCCTAAATAATAAGTCTTTGCAGCTAGAATTTCAGAGACCATGCTATCAGGGGACAGAGATATGGGATGTTTAGAAGGGACTAGGGACAATTTTTTGTTTTTTGGATGAGCCATTGGCTTTTATATTCAGACAAGAACTTTAGGATGAATAAGACCTTGAGTCTAAACTATGTAGTTACTTAAAGCATTAAAAGTTCATGTGAAGGGCATAAGGGGTATATGGAGAAGTGAGCTAGTGCCCTTTGACGCTTGAAAGCACACTCAAATTGAAAAAGAGGAAATGGGAGCTGAGGAGTGAGGCGTGTGCCAAAACCACACAGGTGGTAACCTTTAGCTTACAAAAATATTTCTGAAAGTGCAACAAGCTGCCCTGAAAAACAGAGGACACGAAAAGAGAAAGACTCACCTAGATGTGTATTTGGTCCGAACACTCATTGGTGAAGTATTTTTCACAGCTAAAGGTTTTCCTGTTTAGCCCACTTTGTTCATAGCTTCGCTGACTGCTTTTCGCTTTGCCCTCACAGGCTCATTTCAGCGTGGCCACCAGCCCTGGCTGCGCTCACAGAACCCATATGGCGATGGCGTGGTGCCTGGCCAGCCGGTGGATCACACCGCTTCCAGTTCACAAGCCGGCAGGGAGGGAAGCAGCTCATGTGGTTAAAGAGGCACTCCTGTTTTTTTTTTTTTTTTGAAATGCAGATAACTTTAGTCCTCAAAACATTTCCACAATAAAAAGTTAGGCTTTCAAGAGCGAGAAGTTTATAAAAACCAACAAAAACCAGGCAGGTCAATGGAGTGACATCCTCCCCCAGGATATGCTGTGGCTGCCCCCCCCCCCACCAACTTTTTTCTATAATAAGACTTTCATCAAAACCAGAGGGTGCTTACTGTGGAGAAGTCCCCTGCGTTTCTCTGCATTTGAACACTTCATGTAAAATGCCTATGCTTTATTTCAGTATGGGACATAAACTGTTGGTCTCTCTCCTCTAATACAGTAGTTCAAATTCTTAACTAAGGAGGAAAATACCCTGCCTTCTGCCTCAAATTTCCTTGTTCTAAATGAACTCTTAAGCATGATGAAGAAGGCATTCCAAAACCAAACAAAATGAAGGAATATATGTTCATTGGTGACCTTTTAGAATGTTCAAAACAGTTTCAAGCAAAAGAAAACCATAGAAAATACTGGTAATGCTACATTTTAGGAATTGTTTTTCAATATATATCATCTATTTCCTACAAAATTAGAATCATATTGTATAGATACAATGATTTTTACTTAATATTGTATTTTCTACTCATTGTTAGTAACAATTTAGTCATCTTTGAAGAAATATAATTTAAATGGTTATAGAATTTTTCAAGGCATAAATGACATACCATATGTAACTGTTTCCTGTTGTCATATATTTTGTGGTTGGTTATTATTTTTTATTTTCTGCCACTGCTGAAGTGAAGAAGTCTAGAGGCAAAGTTTCAGCAGGGTTGGTTGCTTCTGAGGGTTCTGTGGAAGAATCTGACCCAAGCTTCTCCTTTCGCTTCTGGTAATGGCCATCAACTCTGGGCATTACCTGCTCTCTGCTTCCATCTCTATGTGGCAATCTACTTTATCTAGGTTCCTATTTGCAATTACACTACTCATATTGGAGTAAAGACCCAATGCCTCACTAGTGACTGGGTAGGCAATTATGCTTAGCCCATCGGCTGGCTGACCAGCTTCAGGCATACACAGCATGTATTGTAAACACATCTGTACCTTTTTGTTGTCTTCTGGCTACCTCCTTGTATAAATTCCAGTTGGTTCCACATTCATGGAGAAAGAAGGGACATCTCTCTAGATTTCCTTGCGTCTCTAGAAGAGTGTAGTTAACTAATTTTTAGGGATTCTTTCTACACCAAAAGAACCAAGTGTAGAACCTTTCTCTTGCCCACTAAGTGTGAGGAATGTATGTTACCTTAGTGAGACTGTGCTGTAACAACAAAATACCTAGGACTGGATGACTTATAAATAGTAGAAATTTATTTCTCACAGTTCTGAAGACTGAAACTGCCGAAATCAAGGCACTGGAAAGTTCAGTGTGAGAGACTGAGGGCTCCTTCCAAAATAGCGCCTGCGCTAATATTGTCCTCACATGTGGAGTGGGAAGAGCCTCATTAGTTCCCATCAATCCCTCCCATAAGAGCAGAGCTTTCATGACCTAATCAGCTCCCACAGGCCCCATCTCTTAATACCGCTGTTCAGAGTTGCACTGCAGCATGAATTCTGCAAACGCTCAAACCATAGCACATGTTATTCACCTTCAGCTCCAGAGACTTTTCACAAGTGATAAGAAAGGGACAGGATGTATCGCACACAAACAGAGGCAATGGTGAGAATGGGGCTGATTTGTCCATTGCTAACTACCTTTCAGCCCATTCATCAGTCAGCAGACATTTGAGGAAAGTCTACTCTGAGGCGATGCACCTCACGAGTCTCTGCTGGGAATGCAAAGAACTGTAAGGTGGACACTGTCCCTCCTCGGCAGATTTACAGTCTTGTTAGAGAAACAAGACACGAAGAAAAGACAAGTCACTTTATAAGGCAGGATATAACCAATGCCAATGAGTTTTATAGGCCATTAAAGTGCCATAAAATTTCAGAGGGAGAAGACAGAGCTTTTGAAACAGTTTGCGCTGTTAAGAAATTGGGGGAGGGTACTCATAGGAGAAGGGAAAGTATTCCAGGCCGGGGAAAGAGTGTGTGAAGAGCACTGAGGACTAGTGTGTTTTGAGATGTTCTAGCAAGCAATTTGAGAACCATGTACAATCACTGCTGTGAGAAAGTTCAGGGGATTGGTGGATAGAGTGTAGTGGGTTGATCAAGGGAATGAGATCGAAAGCCAATATTTACAGATTAGAATCTCAGCATTGACACTTATTATTAGTGAGGTCTGAGACAGTCACTTAATCTCTCTGAGCCTTAGTAATGAGGATGAAGAGGTAAGCAAGGAAAGCACCTCTGTTTTTATCCTTACTATAGGGCATGGGTTTTGTCGCAAGCACTTTATAAGAGTTAACTTGTTTAATCCACAGAGTAACCCACTGCAGTAGGCACTTAGATTGTCTTTATTGTACCAGTGCAGAACCTGTAGTCCTGAGAGGCCAAGCATTCCTCCAGGTTTCCTGGAGCAAGCAGGGGAGGCAGGGTGCACACATAGGAAGCCTGCTGCCAAATCCACTCTTCTGACCACTGTGCTAACCAGCTTCGAGGCCAAGGGTTTGCACGGCAGCAGGCAATTTGATTGCATGGAGCAGGGATGAACCTGAACACCACAGTAAGATGTAAGAACGTCTTTTTTTTTTTTTTATTTAAAGAGAAAAAAAAGCATGTAAAGGGTAGAGATAATACAGAATTTCAGAAAAAAGATACACAATAAGAAATGACTAGTTGATAAATTACATATTGTCCTCTTAGAAATAGTTGTTCAAGTTACAAAATTAAAGCATACAAAGTAGATAGTCAAACAGTAAGAGAGTAAACAGCTACGCATACATGAGTCTCTACATGTATTTCTATTCTTTCTGTATTAGAGGGAAAAACAAAACAGCAAGACAAAACAAAACAAATTCCTATAAAAACATGAAGCCAAAAAGTCATATAAAACCACAGGACAAGGTGATCTACAATGATTGCTGTGTTGTTTCTTATTATATTCAATAGAATTGCCTGTATCATCAGGCATAAATGAATATAGCAGTATAATTGAATATAGCAGTACATAGCAATATTAGTAAAAATAAAACATTGTAGACAGTATAAAAATTCAAAAGCAGGTAATAATCAAACCAGAGTGGATATTCTAGTGAATCTTGTCATCTTAAGTGCAGTTGCCTATACTCTCAGACTTGATACTATCGATCATGACAGCTTTGAATAAAATCTATCAATACAAAACAGTGATCTAACAAACCAGATTCGATTATGATCAGTCATGGTAAAACAGTGTAGGTTTTACAGAGCTTTAGATTAAGTTAATAGGAAATTAAGGATGATTACTGTACTATATCCTGTTATTTTCGGGATTACTGTCTGTGCCCTTAAGTCTAGTACAGGTAGGATGACTGGAACAGAATATAATACATCTAAGCAGAGTAGTGTGAGTAATGTGGGCTTTAAATCCTGCTGCACTATTAACAATATAGTGTATCAAGGCCATCTATGTTAGAGATTCTAGTTATCCTTCTCTGCCTCATTTCTGCTATGCTATTTTTCTGCCTTTGTTTGTCTAGTTTTCTCTTTCATTCTACTGCCTGCCCCACTCATTGAGGCCTTTCTGCCACTGTTCCTAAAATCCTGGTTTTTTTTCTCTCTCTCTAGAATGTCCTTCAGTATTCTCTATAGGGCTGGATTGGTGGTCACAAACTCTCCCAGTTCCTCTTTGTCATGGAAGCATCTTGTTTCTCCATTAATTTCTAGTGACAGTTTTGCAGGGTACATTAATCTGGGCTGGAGGTTATTTTCTTTCAGGGCTTGGAATATTTTGCTCCAAGCTCTTCTTGATCTGATGGTCTGTGTCGAGAAGTCAAACGTGATCCTGATGGGTTTACCTTTATAGGTAATCTGTTTCTTTTCTCTGATGGCTTTTAATATTCTATTTTTATATTGAATTTCTTGTATCTTGATTATTATATGGCTGGGTGTAGATCTATTTTGGTTGTAGGTGTCTGGAGTTCTGTATGCCTCACATAACTGAATGTCATTTTCTTTTCCCATGCATGGGAAGTTTTCCTTAATTATTTCCATGAATAGCCTTTGTAATTCACCTGTATATAAACCTGCTTCTTCGTTCACATTTCTTATTCTTAAATTGTAGATTCACTTGTCATCTTCTAGCCTTTGTATTGTTACTGCCTGTTTCCTTGTTATTTTTAAGAGATCTTTCCTTCATGATCACACATTGCAAACTTGTCTTCAAGTTTTGATAGTCTATCCTTAGTTTCTTTTAAGGCATTTTGCCAGCTTTCAATGGAGTTTTTAATTTCCTGGTAGTCTCTTTGAATCCGCTTCATATATTCTGTATTTTCTTTATATTCTTTATTGAATGTTTCTCTCCTTTTTTTGTGTTCCTACCTTCTTCTGTCTGTATCTTTGCTGGAGTCCAGCTGCAGCAGGGCTAGGGTTTCCCAAAGGTGGTCAGGGAGTCGGCGATTGAGAGACAGAAAACACTGCACCCCAGTTTGTGAGTGAATCTGAATCCGCTTTTATTTTTTAGAAGCTGGAATATATATTTGCCAACCCTGGCAGCAACCCCCAGCCCCAAGCAGGAAACGCCCTAGGCCCAGGGCCAGGCAGGGACAATCCCAAACAATAGGTTTTAATTGACCTCAACTCCAAGCAGGAAGCGCCCCAGGTTCAGGGCAATAGGTATCAATTAACATTTTGATCTTGACATTTAGTCAGCCCGGGAAATGCAAGCTGACATACCCGGACGCCCACAGGAGGACCGGACGCCCACAGGAGGAAGAGATATGTGAGATTATTAGGCCGCTCCCTACATTGCTTTCCTTATCATTTATGGGAGTGGCAGTCCCTGCGAGGACAGCACCTGTCTTAAGTCAAGGACTCTTCACATGTACCCAACCAGGCCTTACCCGTCATGGGCCTGCAGGACAGCAATTGGTCCTGTGCCTGTCTTAGGCGGCCGGTGGCGTAACATATGGGTCCTAGTTGCCCGTCTCTGGCTGCCTGTCCAGTGTCTCAGGGTAGTTGTCTCTCAGGAATTTTGTAAATCTTCCTCCATGAGCTCTTTCACTTCTCTCACATTATTTACAGAAGGCAAAACCCCACAATCAGTCCTCACAAAGGGGTTATCTAGAGGGCCTCCAGCAACCCCCCTGGAGTCTCCACCCTCGACTCCATATTGAGCATTACATAAAAACATACACATGTGAACTACACAAATTACAATTATCAGTACAAAACATTCCAAGATCCCTGCACCCAATTCCCACATGTGGCGTCCTTTTCCTGGAGAAGCGATTGTCACAAGGCGTGGATGGACTAGGACGCGGCATGGACAGAAAAGGGCGCCGCATATCTTCCTGGGAGATGCTCCCTGAGAGCATTTCTTTTATTACTCTGCTCATATCTTGCTTTACCTGATTTAATATTTCAGTTTTGAGCTCGTCTACAAGGTCCCGAAGATATCTTTTAATGTCCATTGAAGCCATGTCTGCTGTTGCGTGTTTGCTGCCCTCAGTCTCCCTTGTTTTTCCCTCTCCTGGATCAGGGCTCTCAGGGTTCTGGGCTGGGGGCCTCCTCCTGCCTCTCTCTCCTGTCATGGCCCTGACTTCCTCCATACAGATTACGGTGCAGGTCCCAGCCCCCTTCCCTGTTGGCCACATTTCCTCTGAAGCACGCTGGTGAGGGACCTCTGCTCTCTCCTGACTGCTCATGTCACTGAGGTGCAAGCAGTAGCTGCCTATGCCTGCCCCTCCCCACCGGGCCAACCAAACTGCAGGGGCCTCCACCTGGTTAGTGCATGCTAGGCGCAGGGAATCGATTTGATACAGCTCATTGGGTCCCAGCCAGGGGTGCGGTCCAGTCCAAGCAAATCCCACAAATCTGCTCTGGGGAGGGAGCAACCAACTGAAGTCACTGTTGCTCCCTCCCCAGAGCAGATTTGTGGCTCCTCCTGCCAGATTCCAACATGTCACCCACCGATCACACCCCTCCTGTGGGGTGGGCCCCAACCCCAGTACCGACCATGGACCAACGAAGGTCCCCCCTCTGGCTCCACTCCCCACTGGACTCACCAACCCCCGACCCCAGCGCCACCGCACCCCCCGCCCTGTGAGTGGCAGCGGGAACGAGTTTGGGCAGCTCTGTCAGCTGTGGCGAAGTCAGGCTGTTGCAAATTTGGCAGGTTGCTGCAAACAAAAACGCTGTGTCTTGTAATTTTTAGCTATTTCAGTTGTAGTCCTGACATATTTGATGAGCTTTTTTATGTTTTAATTTCTTCCTGTGTCAAGAGGATCCATCTCCCTCTGTCTGGGTCTCTCCAGGGTGTATTATTCTGGCACATGAATTGTTTCTCCCGGGAGGCTCTGTATTTTGTTGCTCACTGATTGGCCATCTTGTCTTCTTCCTGTAACAATGTCTTGCTGGGGCAGGGATATGGCTTAGGGTATGGTGCCTGCCTGAAAACTACAAGGTCCTGAGTTCAATTCCTAGCACCAAAAAGAAAAAAGAGTATCTTGCAATTGGAATTCTTTTCAGTTTACCGTTTGAACAAGTTGTTTGGACTTAAAATTATAGGTTTCATTGGGTTGTGGGAGACTTTGCCACAGAGGTGAGTAAAAAAACTAATTTAAGAAAATTATTCATCCAGTGACATAAGTTATGGTTTGGAGAAGAAAGAGTGCAGAGGTATGAAGGGATATTTAGAGAAAGACGATGAAGCCTGTCCATAGGGCAGAGAATGGAAAAGAAAGGAGAGATTCAAAAACCAGCATGAGGGGAGAGTATTAGTTCCATTTAAAGAGGTTTAGTGCACTAGTTGATCCTGATATTTAGTGTGATGGATATTTGATATTTTTGTTTTTTTATGGTAATGTGTATTTCCTGGGAGATGTGAGATTTAGCACTAGAAATGAACCTATAAAATGCTTTATACCTAGACTATAGATGTGACCTTCCTACCAGGTCAGCTAAGGACTCTGAAGACAGTGAATGGTGTGACTCGGAGGAGGCCACAGCCTTATGGCCACAAGATGTGGAGACATTTTCTGTGCTGTTCCCAAGCCTGTCCACTGTAGCCTATCAGCCCTGTTCCCAATGCTACTAGCTCAAGTATAACAAACACTTTTTTCCAACTGTCTTTTAGATTTCTCTAAGAAGGTATTTTTTCTCTTCATACACTTAAAGACAAAATATCCCTTTAACAGTGATCCCTTTAACAGAGATCATCAGTGATCATCAGCCCTCTCCTCATGTCACAAGTCTTTCACTGTGTGACATAAGTATCAAAATCACCCCTACTATTAGTACTTTAAAAATTATAGGAGAACTTCATATTGATTTATTCTGGTAGGTACTGAGTTTTTAGTCACTTGAAGAATAGCACTCAGAGAAAAGTATGGTGACACACACCCAAAATCTCAGTATTGTGGGAGGCTGAGGCAGGAGGATAGCAAGTTCAAGCCCAGCCTGAGCAACTTAGTGACTTAGTGAGCCCTCATCTCAGAATAATTTTAAAAAGGGCTGGGGATGTAGCTCAGTAAAAAGGCCATGGGAAGAATCACTCATACAGCAAATAAAGAAAATAAGATTAATTCTTGGGAAACTGGGTTTTGGCTCACCGAGAGAACGCTTGCGTAACATGTGTGAGACCTTGAGTTCCATCCCTACCACTGCCACGCATACAAAAAAATTCTCATTGGAAAGGGGGTGCCTTAAGGCTAAAACAGGAGATTCTAGATGGGTGTATGTTAAAAAGTGGCATAAATCATCCTGACTAAATGAGTCCTACAGAAATCTTGTAATTTGGAAAGTGGTGTCTGTCTTTTAATCTCCATTGGAAGTTTTGGAAAGTCCATCGCTACCTTTCCTGGAGAGTTCCAGGATCTAGTGCCCTGAAAATGGAAGAATGTCTCAAAATAGCTTTATCCTGATGGAGGCCAAGCTTGGGGAATTGGAACTCCAGTCCCCATTGGAGTGGGGTCATCTAGTCCTCCAGCCTCAAACCTTTCCATCAACTGCTGCAAAGACCTCAGCAGAGAATGCTCGTGGTCTTCACTTGACTTCTCACATCCCTCTCACAGACACCAGACTTACCAACCATATCCAACTCATAGTGAAAGGGAAAGATAATGCCCATGCCTTTCATTAAAATATTGGTCCTATAATTTTTAAAGTACTAATAGTAGAGGTGATCTCTGATACGTCACACAGTGAAAGACTTGTGACATGAAGGGAGGGCTGATGATCACTGCTAAAGGGATATTTTGTCTTTAAGTGTATGAAGAGAAAAAATACACTCTTAGAGAAATCTAAAAGACAGTTGGAAAAAGTTGGAAATTTAAGATTGTCTGTCTTAAGTCTCCAGACAATACCTAAGAATAAACTTAAAATAAAATTGCCGGAGATTTAGCTCAGTGGCTTGAATCCTGCCTGGCAAGCAGCAGGTCTTGAATTTGATCCCCGGTACCAAAAAAAAAAAAAAAAAAAATAGAATACTCTGCAGCCACTTTAAAAGAGACACACTTTTGTAACTATATACATGTACATATGTATGCACTAGTATGTAGGTACCAGCATGCACGACATTTTCTGGGAAAGCAAAGATTTAACAGATCCCTGGTAGAATTTGCAAGCTATAGAAGTTATGCATAGTGCAATTCTATTTCAAATGTTCATGTAGTTTTTGTAATAACCAAGTGCTTTAAAAAAGGTGTGTATATAACTCTGTGCCTATATATGAATGTGTGCATGTGTGTATATGTGTGTGCATGTGTGTGTGCATGTGTGTGTGCGTGTGTGTATTCCCCTAGGACTCATTTAGCCTCCTGGATAAAATATATGTATGTCATCCATTGTGAAAAATTCTCTTCCTATGTTTTTTTTCCTAACATTGATATTTGAAAGAATGATAGATTCATAGGAAGTTGCAAAAATATTACCGAGGGGTCCAGTGTACCCTTCATCCAATTATTGCTCCCAATAATTGGATTTTGTGTATTAAAACTAAAAAGTTACCTTTCATGCAGTGCGTGTGTGTTTGTGCGTATGTGTGCATGTGTGCGTGCGTGTGTGTGTGCATGTGTGCGTGAGTGTGTGTGTGTAGTTGTATGACACTTTATCACAAGTAGAAGTAGATACCATCCTGTACCCATCATCACAATCGAAGTACTCCTTCACCACCAATATCTCCCTTCTGCTCTTGGTGAACAGTCACTTGCCATTTCCCCCATCCCTAATCACCAGCCTTTTTCTCTGGTGACTACTCCTTGGACAAAACATGTTTTACAAAATTTCCAAATGTTATATAAATATTCCCCACATGAGCGTCCTTGGGAGGCTAGACTTTTGCACCGGGCATGTCACCCAGGAGATCCATTCACACTGCTGTGCATGTGTGGAGTTCTTCCCCTTGATGCTACATAGAACTGCTCAGCAGTTCACCTACTGAGCCACATTTTGGTTGTTTTTGTACTCGGCTATTACAAAAAACTCCACGAATGCTTGTAACAGGTTTTCTCATGGATATAAATGTTAATTTCTGTGATACAAATGCTGGGGAGTGTGACTGATGGACTGCATGGCAAGTAAATGTTTAATTTTTTTGAGGAAATTTCAAACTAATTTCCAGGATGATTGTACTATTTTATATTTCCTCCAACAATGTATGAAATACCCATTTTCTTTACATCTTTACCAGTACTTGGTATTGTCTATATTTTTTAATTTAGCTGTTCTAACAGGTATGTACTTATATCTCATCTTGATCCTAATTGTTTTCCTAATAACTAATGATGTTGTTTTTCTGTCTTCATTTTCCATTTGCACATCTTCTTTGGTGACACATGCTCAAATTTTTGCTCATTTTTTAAACTAGGGTTTTATTTTCTACTTTGAGATTTAGGAGTTGTGTTTTCCCTTTTCTTGTTCCTTTCTAATTCTATCTTTTATGCCTTTTAACTGTTTTGTATATTTTTCCATTTCTTTTCTCCCCAAGATGCATAATTAATATTCTCTTCTGACTTCCTGTTTCAGTAATCCTTTTCTCAGCAATGTTTAATTTGCTGATAAACACAGCCCGTCAGTTGCAATTCTATCATGATAATTTTTACTTCCAGAAGTACTACTTCATTCTTTTTCAGACATGCTTGTTTAGTCTATGTGGCTTTTGGTTTCCTACACAAACTTGCAAACCAGTGTTTCCTTCAATGTATTATATATAACACTTCATAGTCTTTGTTGATGGTTTTATTATACTATTTGTGTGCATCTTTCTCTGCTTTCAGTGGTTTGTTTTATGATTGTTTGTAGATTGATTACTTTTTTAAAGCTTTATAGCACAATAAAGCCTGCATAAGGACAGACACACTAGCATACGGCTGATGAACTATTATAAAGCAAAACTACTGTTACTCCCGCCAAAGTGGAGAAACAGCTCTGACAGCTACTGTGATCCCTCCTCGCACCCCATCCCAATCTGATCAGGGGCCCTCAGAGTTTCTCATTGCATGCTACACTTGGCTATGGATGGATTCATTTCCTTCTGTCTTCAAAGTTTCAAAGGTATCAAACTCTAAAATCTGAAGAATCTCTGATGACTACAAGGGAATAAACTGAGCACTCTGATGCATGTACAAAATCCACTGCGGCAGGAAACTAAGTGATGGTCCCATAGCAAAACAGAATGGGAGCAGGCACAAAGCATGAAAGTGAGCCCATGATCTGTCTTCCTCCTGCTTTGGCTTTCATACAACTTCTTTGCAGCTATAAAAAAGGAACGGTGGCCATGAATTCAAACGTTCCAGCTGAGCCTCTCCTCACTTTACACATGATGCCCACAGATCTCTATTTGTGACCCACAAAGCATTGACCAACCCATAAGTCACATGGATCCACCAAGCTCTCTGCAGGACCAGAGCAAACACATCTTACAAAACACTTCATATAATGCAAACTATTATATTTTTATAGAGTGAACTTCCAAAGAGTTTTAAAGGACAGTTGTAGCTGTTAGGAGTAACTTTCTCAGCTGATTAAAAAAAATCTTTCTTATTGAAACAGGGAGACAGATCTTTTGCAAATGGGAAGGGATCCAAGAGATGGAGAGAAGGGAAGGGGTCATAAAAAGAATTAAGATTTATATGCATTCTGCACTACAAACATGTACTAATAAAAGTAAAAAAAAATGTAAATCTTTCCTACATGTAATTGAATAATCCTGACACTAAAACATTCACTGCGGGGAGTGGGAAGTAGGATGCATTTTCATACTTGAGCAATTTGAGAAAGTTACTATTGAGGAAATCATGAACCAGATATTTCACCATCAGAACACAAAATTATCACTGAGTATTAAGTCTTATCATCCTTATTAATGTACTATTAACCTCACGAAATTACCTAGCCCTCCCCCAAAATGTTTTAATACTGTGAGTTTGATTCCTGTACCAGACAGCTGGGATGCCACGTGTTGGGGCTGTGCCAAGGTGGGGAATTATAACTGGATGATTATGAAATTGCGCTTGATTGATTTAATCACTCTAATCATTGGTATTGTGCAGATATGCGACCAGGAGGTTTTCATTGTGACTATTCTGCATGATGAAGTCACGTTACGTGGGGAGGCTCATCCTGTGTTTGTTTCTCTCTAACGGGAAGGAAGATGGAGAGCAAGGCATGATCCAAGTTACAGCGCAGCTCTACCTATCCACATTACGCAGCCAGGGAAAAAACAAGGTCAAGTGGTCTGCTTAAAGAAGTCTCTGCCGTAACTGGCTCCTTCTGGACTTGGCCATGAAAAGAGTTAGCATCTAATGAGATGTATTCTTCCACTATTAGCCCTCAAAGAGGGTTAAAAGGTAGTGTTGAGTACACGGTAGGCACTCCCTAGACATTAGGATCTTTCTCCATAATAAGCCCTCTGAGGGTATCTCAGGAGGCTGGGGCGTGGGAAGGGACCGTTGCTCTCCCAGGTAGATATCTAGGGTCTCAATCCTGGAGCAAGGTGGACAGGGACAAGAGTGGCTTCCTCCTCCCAGCCCTAGAGACTGACGTAAGTTACTGAGCAAAGGAATGCCTCTGCACTGGGAGGGCAGCTTAATTAGCATAGTCAGGCCCCCTAGGAAGAATGCTTCAAAGAAAACCACTCCCACCATCCTGCCCCCCTAGACTCTGGACAGGGATGCTACATGCTGTGCCTCTGGAAACCAGGCCTTGGCACAGAGCTCTAGGTTGGAAAGAGATTGTATGTCAGTGTATAGAAATGGGGATAAGAAGAAGGATTTCAAGGGAAGTTTGATGTAAGTATTGTCCGAGCACAGTATAAAAGATGAAGGAGAGTTCATGGCAGCCACAGGGAATCGCAGTCTGGTAGAAGGAACCAGGATCTTGGAGACCACTTGTTCTGTTTTGCAGATAAGGAAACTGCAGCCATCAGGAGGGGTCAGGGTCACACAGCTGATGAGAAGCAGGGTGGTCCTGTACCTCAGGTCCTACACCCTTCAGCATGGGACCCACTGTGCTAAAAATGTGTCCATAACATAAAAGCGGCCCCTCTTCTGACCAGTATTAACCTTCCATTAGGGCAGAAGCTACAGGATGAATTAAAAATATATTACTTTCTTGTGAGATGATATGTAAGTAATTTAATCTTCAAAATATCCCTGTAATGGAGGCAGTTTCATTAATCTATTGGTGGATGAGGAGTTGAGGTTTAAGACAAGTTATGTTACTTACAGACTAAGTCACCAGGACCTAAATGGGCATTGGAGGGGGCCCACGTCCTCAGATCCCAGAGCCCGGGCCCCACGGCTCATCTTGCCTGCAAAATGCCCATTTCGTGTACACGCAACTGCCATTTTCCACTTGATTCCTCGATATCATCTTTTAAATACAGACTTCCATTTTCTCTCATGTATCTGATAGCGATCTGAGCAATTGTGGCTGTAGAGGGAGGGAAGAGAATCACCTTCGGAATATTTTGGTCTCATCCTGCCAGTATTCCTCCCTGCTGACAGGGAAGATTCGGCCTCCACCAGCAGGACCTGTGAACTAGACCTGGAGTCTGTAATGAAACTTTGTGATTTTTACTGCTACCCCAGTGGTCCTCAACTGGGACCATTTTGCTCACCAGGGGACATTTGGCAATGGCCACAGGCATTTTCCCTTGCTCCAAATTGGGGAGGGGAGAACGAAAAGTTGCTGCAGGCATCTAGAAGGTGGTGTGCCGCTAACCAAAAGCAGGACACCCAGAGCACGTGGTGTAGGGTGGCTCCCACTTTCTGGCCTCCCCCCAGCCCCAGCCTGCTGCTAAAAATCCCACAGTGCACAGACACTGACCACTGACCATGCTGCCGGTTGTCTGAACTAAATAGAACTATCTAGCTCTCCTTAGACTGCTCGCTGCCTCCTGGCTGCCTCTGCTCAGCTGCTCACTTGCTTTCTCCTCTCTTCATTATCTCACTCCCAGTATCAGCAGATGAGTTGTAAGTGCTGGGCACCCTAAGGCAAGGCTCTCAAGTTGTAGCTCGCAGCAAGGTCACCTGGACCATTGTCCAGCCTCAGCATTCTGGTCCCCACCCCTGAGCTCTGGTTCATAGGTGAAGAATTTCACATGCACTCAGCTGCTTGTGCAAGTGCAAACCTGTGTTCATGGCTTGGCTGTCCAGAGTACCCGAGGACTGCAGGGTCTGCTCAGAAGTGCACCCCCCAGAGTCCCTGCTGAGCTACTGTGGCGAGCCTCAGCTCTCTTAATTTAACAGGATCTCCAAGGACTCATGTGTGTTAGAGAGGCACTGGCTCTAAATCAGTGGTTCTCTCTTCTGGTTCCACAGTAGACTAACAGAAAACTCCTTGGTATCCTGAGTTACAGAAGTTTCAATCCACTTAGTCTTTGTGCAGAAAGCATCTCCTACAAATCACTCATCAGGTGTTGTATGTGAGTCCCCAAGAGCATACTTGATTGCTGAGGTGTTCACTAAGCCATCAGTGATATAGAGGGTGCCTGGGACAATGCCAGCCTAAGGCTCATGACAGGGTTCTCCTGCTGCCTTGTCTAACTTCACCTCTGTCCTGTCCCTTACACTGGTCAGATGTACAGCCAATGCCCCCACCTTACTGTCCTTCCAGCCTGCTGAGCTCACAGCCAGGACCTTTATGCTTTCCCTACCACCACCAGCCCCATACTCACCTGCTGGGCTGCTTGCTGATAATGCAGTCTGAGCCCAGTGCCACTCAGAGAGTCCCCCAGAGCCCCTCCTTCCATCCAGAGCAGCTTCCTGTCTCTCTGCCCCTCTGCCCTGTTGGACCTTCTTTGAAGCACTTGTTCCTCCCACTCTATGAAATTGTCCCTTGGTTATGTGCTTGTCATGCACCTCCTCCTCCAAGGCAAATAGAGACCTGTCCACAAGCCTCTACTCTCTCCACAGTATGTACAGCCTAGCTCCAAATAGAAAGTACTCAGTAAATATTTGATGAATAAATGAATTTAGTTAGTTTAGGGCAGTGATGGCGAATATTTTAGAGACTGAGTACCCATACTGTTCATGTCACTGCCTGGTGCCAAAATGCAGTGGCCTCCGTGTGCCGTTATCTGATCCGAGCCGCTGGGGTGATGCTGGGGGTGATGTGGCTCTAATGCCAACAGAAAGTGCTCTGCATGCCTGCTACAGCACATGTACCACAGGTTCACCATCACAGGTTTAGGGACAGGTGAGGCAGGTAGCAGAGTCAACATGTTTTTTATAGGAGAGAAAGAGGACTTTGAAGGCCTGGAGGGGAGTCCAGGAAAGGGCTGAACACCACTGGGAATTGGGAGGGAAGGGAAGGAATATAATGCAGAAGATGAGTGAAGGTCAGAGATGTGCAGGTCAGATTTTCCCTGCACAAGGTTTATGTTGTAAAGCGCTTACTGCTTCTCCCCTACCCAAGTTTCCAGTAAAGTCTCCATCACTTTAATGAAGGGATGAGAAGCAGAGAGGATTATTTAGGGGAAACTCATAGAGGTTCTGAGTTCTTCACACAGGCTGGGGCAGGGCTGAAAACAGAAGTGACAGATTTTAAAGGAAAAGAGTAAGATGAGGGAAAGGTCCAGAGCCAGGCGGCTTTTACACACAAATTCCTGCCCCTGCCCCTGCCCCTGCCCCTGCAAGGCACCCTCTGGGGAGCAGCCCAAGAAATCATTGGGCTGACATTGAGTGTGGAGGCTCAGGTACATCATCAGTCACAGGAATGACATCCCAGTGTGTGGCAAGTGACTGCAGAGTTCAGGAAGAGTGGAGTGGAGAGAAGGACAGGAATTTTGCAACCAGGGAATTATCTTATTGACTTTCAATGAAGGGCAGTAAAAGATTTCAGTGAAGTTTATGTTGCACAGCCTGGGTTTGAATTTTGAAACTGTGTGATCTTTGGCAAATTACAGAACTTCTGTAAGCCCCAGTTCCCCATCTGGAAATGGGCAAATTACAGTAGTGATCTCACAGGACTATATGAGAGCTAGTGAGATGCCTGGGATGAGCTCCAAGCCAGCTGTAAAGCTATTGTTATTATTGATATTAAACAAAACACCAAACTGGACTCCTGAAGGGATGGTTCACAGGGACATAGCAAAGGAAGCAAAGGCCTATAGCAGGGGAAGCATTCCTCATCTTTAATAACAATTTCAGCACAGATTTTTTTATCTAGAGCAGACATGACCCAGCCAGGGAGGCTTAGATTGGGGAGATCTGGTAGGCACATTCCTGGATTCAGTGAGTCACTGGCAAGCACATTTAGGAGATCTCCATAGGACCAGTGAGCTGAACTCATCATTCTCTGTGGTTCTCTCCTGCCCATTTTGGATGTATAGCTTAGGATGGGTGTTTGGAAGATTTACTTTGAGTGCCAATGTTACTCTTCCTATGCATTGTTAGGAGAGAACCCAGGATACACAACAGAAGAAAGTAGAGTTGCTCTGGTGGAAGGCTGATTTGGAGGAGGATGCCCTTCATCTCCTGAAGCACCTATAGAACCCTCAGGGCTCTGTGGTTGGAAAGCTTCCAAGCTAGATGGACCACAGAGGCCACACTCCCCAGATCCGTAGATGGGATGGTGGAAGGTGGTTCCCTGTGGGCTGTGCGTGCTAGGCTCCAACGCCACAGGAGGAGGCAACCCAGACACTCACCTGACAGCCTGAAAGTCAGCAAACATGGTGTGAGTTTGAGCAAGTTAATAAACCTCCCAAGTCTCCAATTCACCATCTGTTCAATGAGGAGAGAATTGAACCTCATAAGGTATGTGTGAGATTCAAAGTGAAATAATAATGAACATAGAGATTTTTACAACTATTCTTTAATATGATTATTTAATTATTATTATTATCATTAATTATCTTCACTTGACAGAAGTAAATCCAGAAAGATGACATTTGAAAAGGTAAAGATAAAATTCTATATTTGACTCCTATGAAGATGTACTGAAATGAGAGATAGAATTTAATAGCAGCTCACAGGGGGAGAAAATTTAGGCATTTTAGAGGAAATGAAACTCAGTGTAAAAATCAACCACAGTGCAACAACAGCAACTATGAAACAGAGCTAATGTAATCTTCAGTCATGTAACTTAGAAAATTTCCATCTTACTTGATCCTGGCCAGTAATTCACATTCCCCCCTGCAAGTCACACTCTGATAAGGAGATGAAATAATTGGGCTGTGCAGAGAAGGTTGATGGTTCCATAAAGAAACCGTAATGTCCAAAGAGTGGTTGGAGGTATTATCATATTTACTCTGAAAAAGAGAAACCTCAGAGGGGGGAACAGGATAGAAGTGTTCAGATGTGTGTGTAAAACCTCTCAAAGAGGCATAAATAATACCTTGTGTCATGGGGCAGAACTAGAAGTGGAAGTTTCAGAAAAGTACATTTAAACCGAGTACAACACAGAACCCACCAGGATCTGAGTAAAGTGGCCTATGCCTGCAATCTCAGCACTGTTGAAGGCTGAGATTGGAGGATCACAAGTTCAAACTCAGCATGGGTAACATGGTAACCTAGGGAGACCATCCCAACATAAAAAATAAGAGGCTCAGTGTGAAGCTCTTGGGTTTAATTACAGCACTGAACAAAGAAAAAGAAAAAAAAAACCTTCCAGGAATAATGATCTTTATCCAGAAGCACAATATAAGGCCTTAGAAGTAATAATTTCCCTGTCACTGGATGTATGCGTATTTGACAGGGGATATTACAGAAGGAACTCACGGGTGGTCATGCCTGAATAATCTGTAAAAGCTCTCTCGAGGGCTAAGGGTGAGGCTCAGTGTTGAGCATCTGGCTAGCATGTGTGAGATCCTGGGTGTGATCCCCAGAGCTGCAACACAAAAATAGCTTCAATTTAGAAAATCTGTTTTACTAATAAATAATGAAATGCTGAGAAATGCCTTTACTGTATGGGTGGAGACAGGATTGGAGTTTCTATATGGAAAATCTCTGTTAATGTAAATCCTAGTCCAGTACCCATACAGGAAATGGATTTGTTCCACTGGTGTGGGACAAAACAGGCACAGTCCAGCTCTGGAAAGAAAGGAAGGGAGGAAGGAAGGAGAGAGGGAGAGAGAGATGGGAAAGGAGGAGAGCGGAGGGGAAAAGAAAGTGTCAACATATATTCATTTGGTCCAAATGGACAATTCTCCAAAACTTTTTAAATAACCAATTAACACATGAAAAATGATCAAAATCATTAGTCATCAAGTAGATGGAAATCAAACCTATGGGATAGGTTTTCTTCACACTCACCAGGGTGGCTGTGTCAGACAGACAGATGACACCAAGTGCTGAGGACCACGGGGAGGAACAGGAACAGTGGACGTGGCCAGTAGGAATGTAATACCACAGCAGCAGCTGTGGACAGACTGGCCCTTCCTCAAAAGGTATCAAGTTCCCTTCCAAGGTATATACCCGAGGAAAAGGAGAACATGTGTCCACACAGATGCATGTATGTAAAAAGTCCAACCTTTGATGAATGGATCAATGCTTGTGGTACACAGTGCAGGTTTGCTTGGCAAGGATGCGAAAGAGCCCTAGCATGGGCTATGCATGGGAAAACCATCAGAACCTCCCAAGAGCAGGGAGCTGGTGGCCCAGATGGCATACTGATATAAAATGGGGACAGTAAGGGAATCTGGATAGACAGAAAGTAGATTCATGGTTGTTAGACGAAGTGGGAAGTGACATCTAAAGGGTATGGGGCTCTTTTGAAGGCCATAAAAATATTCTAAAATTGATTGCAGTGATAGTTGTAGAACTCTGTGAATCTACTAAAAACCATTAACTGAATGCTCTAAATCAGTGAATGCTGTGATATGTGATTTAAATAGCAATAAATCTAAAATATATAAGTCAGTATTAGCCCATCTATCTGTATTCATTTAGAAATTCCACCACTGCTAACTTTCAACTGTAATAGTCTAGCAAGAACTTAGAGAGATTTGCAACCAGCATAACAGAGAATGGGAAATGTCCTTTAATAAAGAATTTTTCCAAATAGAATAAATGAATACAAATAAATAAGAAAAAGATGAACAGTACAGTTTTTTAAAAAACACAAAATTCAAAAGTGCATATGGACCCTAAGTTTGGAAAGCATTGGCATGGGGGAGGGGAGAAACTGAGTGGTCCGAGGGTGCCAACTTTCAGCTGTAGGATGAATAAGTACTGAGGACCCAGTGTACAACACGGTAGCTACAGGTGATAAAAATGTATTTTGTCCCTAACCTTCAGTAAGAGAGCATATCTCAATCACTCTCACCTTACATGCAGACACACAGACACATGCACACACACACACATACACACACCAATTATATGAAGTGGTGCATATGTAAATTAATGCAATGTTGGTGTCGATTTGCAGTGTGCATGTTTATCAAAACATCACTTTGCGCACTCTAACTAAGCCACCCTTTGTTATTTATGGTATTCATGGTTCCAGAACTCCCTGAGGATACTAAAATCCATGGAGTCTCAAGTCCTTTGCATAAAATGGCACAGTCTTTCCATATAGCTGAGATACATTTTCCTGTATACTTTTTAAAAATACAAAACAGTTTAATTTTTATTTTTGTTACTACGTGTTTGCATTACATGATTATGTTTATGTTGGTACATGTACATAACACGTCTTAATTCTTTTCACTTCCCTAACCCCTCCTCTCCATCGCCTCCCTCCATCTTTTAGTCCCCTTCCCTTTTGCAAAAGATCTATCGTCTATTATCTATCTTTTACTGTGCTCTTTAAATTATTTATATTTTGGGATTCTCATATAAGAGAAAAGGTACAATATTTAAATTTGCATGTCTGATTTATTTCACTCAACATTAAGTTCTCAAACAGTTCTCATCTGTTTTCCTATAAATGACTCAAATTTATACTTCTTTATGACAGAATAGGGTGCTGTTGTGTATATAAATACCACATTTTCTTAGTCCATCCATGTGTTGATGGACAGACAGGTCAATTCTAAGAGTTAGCTATTATGAGTTGTGTTGTTATACACATGGGTGTGCATGTATCACTGTAAAACAATGTCTTTAACTCTATGGGAAGATACTTAGAATGGGAA
The DNA here is from genome assembly GCA_004027455.1 of Hydrochoerus hydrochaeris. Lineage (NCBI taxonomy): Eukaryota > Metazoa > Chordata > Mammalia > Rodentia > Hydrochaeridae > Hydrochoerus > Hydrochoerus hydrochaeris. The sequence continues at coordinate 138,471 of PVLA01002952.1, read as the reverse complement.
CAGTTGGGTTAAGTGGAGTTCCTATTTTTTTTTTGAGGCATTTCCATGCTGATGTCCATATTGATTGTACTAGTTTCCATTCCCACCAATAGTATAGAAAGATTCCATTTTCCCCCACAGCCTCACCAGCATCTGTTATTATTTGATTTCTCCATGGGAGCCATTCTTTCTGGAGGGAGATCGAATCTCAGCATTGCTTTAATTTGCATTTCTCTAACAGCCAGCAATGTTGAACATTTTCCATGGATTTACTGGCCATTTGAACTTCTCTTTTTGTATATGTTAAATCATTTCTAGACTCCTTATAATGCCCAATACAGCATAAATGCCACATAAACAGTTATTGTACCATATTGACTAGGGAATAACCATAAGAAAGAGTCTACATGTTTAGCACACATGCAATTTTTTCAATTATTTTCACTCTACAGTTGGTTAACCCATGGCTATGGAGAACCAACTGTATGCACAATTTTCATCTGTACAAAAAGCTGAGGTGAGAGAAATTGCTGGAGGTGGGTTGATTGCACAGCAATGTGAGTATAGCTAATGTCACTGAACTGTACACTTAAAGGTAGTTAAGATGGCAATTTTTAGGTTACATGGATTTTGCCACAGTTAAAAAAAATTTTTAAAAGACAGCAAATTAATTAACTTACAAAATGCTATTGGAACAGTTAACTAGTCCCACTTTTTTGAAGGGTAATTTGGCAACATGTTAAAAGAAGCTAGAAAACATTCATCATGGTTGCTGCAGTAATTTTACATCAGAAAACACCAAGAAAGCAAGGGCCATGAGTAAGCACTTGCACTGAGGCATCCTTTAAACTGAGAGGGAACAGAATTCTGCTGTTTGAAGCCCCCAGGTTAGGGTACCTTGTTACTATGGCCCTCAGAATCTATCAGGGCTGATCCAAAACCGAATGACTCTCCACCCCAGGCTACGGGCAGAGATGCTCCCCCAAGTAGCTCAGCAGGCAGCAAAGCAACAGCGTCTCTTTGGGTGTTGGGATCCTTCTCAGGAATAATAAATTTAATAGCTACATTTTGAGGGATCTTTAATTTCTTCTAAGTATTCTTTTTTCCTCAGAGATTAAAATAAGTAGTCAACACACTGGGAAATAAATAATAAGAAAAAAAATGTGTTGAAGAAATGTTAAAAAAAAAGTGTTTATTTGGCTTTCAGGAAAAGTTTAACTTCTGTTTTACATTTAGGTAGCTTTTAGTGGCTAGAAATAGATCTAATGAATATTAATACTGGAATAAACTAATTTTGAGCTTTGTCAGCAGGCATTCACCCTGGGACCATTTTCAGTTAAGGTGTACATCTAACCCTGCTCTGCTCACTTCACCATGCTTTTGTGCATCATGCCACACTACAGTACAACCATAGTTATTTCTGAGAGTTTTATAGTACTTTATGGAAATTCTATTTATTCTTCCCTGATTCTTAGCCATTGGGGTATTTTTCCTCTCTATTTTTGCCAGTTATGTTTTTGTATGCATTTTTTTCTTCCCTAAATTATATCCTCAGGTTAGTTCCCAAAAGACATTATCGTTACCATATCAACAGGACGGTGCAGGTCACCACAATCCTCTCCACCTGGCAGATCTAGGGATGGGGTGGTAGCCCTAGCCCAGTGAGATCCTTTCCCTAGCATGTGTGAGGCCCCGGGTTCCAGCCCCAGAACTGCCCAACCCCATAAACATTGTTATCGGTGCAACTTAGCAGCTTCAAAGTTTCCTTTGGCAAATGTTTACTCTACATGTGATATACTTCTTCACAAACCTCAATAGCATTTTAAAAACTGGCATTGTGACCAAATAACTTATGCAGTTAAACGACATTTGTCTCCTTCCCTGGCACAGGGATAACGTGTCAAGCATATCTCATGCAGAAAGTCTGTGGGAAAGTTATGCGCTGTTTTTATGAGGCTTTTATGTATATTACTCGTACAGTTAAAATTGACCAAATAGTTCTGCTGTCACAAACTCTAAAGCAGTGGGACTTGAGAGACTGGCAGTTTAGACCCTGAGCTGGAGAGGGAATGGTTTGATCTGTGTCAGAAAAGAATCCAGCTAAGCCCAACTCAGTAGAGGCTGTGGCACACAGTTTCCAGTGATCTGCTGCTGCTTCAATTAAAGAAAAGAAAGTAGGCTGAATTTTCTTTCGTTTTTCTTGCCTTTCTTTTTTCAGTGGTTGGGGTTGAAGTGGGGGATGGGTAATTTGAGAAAGAAAAGTATAAAGAACAAAATTAACTTGTGCTTGACAAGACAGTTCATTTGGGGAAAGAAAAACATTTTCTACAAATAGCACAGGAACAAGTGGCTATCTACACACCAAAGAAAGAATTTGGACCTCTACCTCATACCATACACAGACATTAACCCAGATGGATCATAGCCTAAATGCAGGAGCTGAAACTATAAAATTCCTGGAAGAAAATTTAATAATTTGTGGTTAGGCAATGATTTCCTATATGTGACACCAAACACACAAGTAACATAAGAAGATAGAATTTCATGTATGCATCAAGGACATCACCAAGCAGAGTGGGAGAAAATATTTGCAGGTAGCATATTTGACAGCAGGCTTAAATTTGTGATATAGAAAAAACACTTCCAGAAATAACCCAGTTTTAAAATGAGCAAAGAGTTTGTATAGAAAAAAATTTTTTCTGGTACCAGGGGTCAAACTCAGGACCTCACCCTTGCCAGGCCGGCACTGTAACGCTGAGTTATATTTCCAGCCCTGTATAGAAATTTATCCAAGGAAGATATACAAATGTCACAAAGACTCTTGAACAGTTGTCCAATATCATTTGCCATGAGAAAAATGCAAATCACAGATACAATAAAACCCCACTTCGTAATGGCTAAGAAGTGTGGAATAGAATACAGGGATCCTGCACCCCTTGCATTTTGCTGGTATGAGTGTAAAACAGTCCAGCCCCCTTGGGAAGCACATATCCACATAAAAATTTTCACATGGCAGCATTATTCATAATAACCCAAAACTGGAAACAACCCCAAGATCCCTTGATTGATGAATGTATAAACAAACAGGTTATAGCCATTCAATGGAATGTTACTCAGAAAAGGAACAAAGTACTGGCACATGCTACCAAGAAAATGGACCTTGAATATATGATGCTCGGTGAAAGAAGCCAGTCACAAATGATGTGATTTAGGTGAAATATCCAGAATAAGACAAATTCAGAGACAGAAGGTAGATGAACAGTTGTCCTGAGCTGAAGTAAACTGGGAAAACTGGAAGAATTGAGTGTTAATGGGCACAAAGTTTCTTTTTGGGGTGCTGAAAATGCTGTAAAATTGGGTTGTGGTAATGATCATGTGAATATACAGAACACCCTTGAACACCCCCTAAATAAGTGAATTTCATGGTATGTGAAATATATCTCAGGTCAGGGTGGTTGTGCACATTCCAGCACTCAGGTGACTGAGGCAGGAGGATCGCTGAAAATTGGATGCCAACCTGGACTATATAGTGAGTTCAAGGCCAGCCTGAATTATAGAGGAGACCCTGTCTCAAGAAACAGGAAAAAAAGAAACAAAACAAAAACTACTTTACTTACACCTAACCCCACCAACAGAGATACAACCCTAAATATTTACCTTTTTTATGAACTTTGTGGACCTTCCTCAGTGAGGGTTCACTGACAGAAACTGGGGGTGGGTTGTGGGAGGGTGGGGGGCAGGAACTATATGCCTCCCGTAGGCAGGGTATTCTTCCTCCTCTGTATATTTCATGGATATGAAGTCTGAAGTATTAGTTGCACACGTGTTGAGTAGTCAAGGCCCTAGGTGCTGCGGTGGGAACTTGGTAGACAGACCCAGAGCCAGGTCCTGATCCCTGACCTGCCTTCCTCACCTACTGCCCGGACCCTGCGGCTCACGGCCTCTCCACCGCTTTGCAAAAGGCCCCTAACATTAGCTCTGCCCGACTCTTGCCCAGTCCTCGCCCGGCCACACTAATTAAAGCTTTCAACATCTCCCCTGGTGTTTAGGCCACAGGTAAAATTCCTTCAGATTGTGCCAAAGCCTGGAGGATCGGTGTTGTGGGCCCTTCCCATCCGTGTTCGTGCTGTCCACCTCCCCTCCCTGACCACCACGCTCCCCTCAACCGCACTGCCTGTGTCCCACGTCCAGAAGACCATGAGCGCTTCCCTTCCGCAGCCGGCCTGTGTCCACCCCACCCACTCACAGTGTCCTCTCCTGTGACAGCCTCTCTCCTCTTGCTTCCGGACTCTTTCAGAAGTCACTCCCCCAAGCCCTTCCCAACCCCCTGCACTTGCTGAGGACTCCCACAAAGCCCAGTACTTCCCCTTTGATAGAGAGTGTTTATTGCCTAAAGTCGGAGTGGCCTATGAACTCGCCCCAGCCCTCTGCAAGGCTCAGACAGACACCAGAGCAAATTACTTAACCTCTCTGGGTTTTACTGTTTCCTGTGGGAAATGGAATAAAATAGCTCCTGCAGTTTGAGGTTGAAATGAGATACTGTTTGGAAATCTCGAAGTACCAGTGCCTCTGAAAAGTCCAAATACATGTTTCTAAAAAGTATTGTGCACATCTCTGGAGTGGAAGTTTCAAGAGAGATTTTCCGATTTGCTCGCTGTGCCACGCCCTATAAATGCTGCAGGATGAGTAACAGCGCCCAGGAAACACATGGGCAGACAATCCAAAGCCACTTTCCAGAGCCAAGAGACCCTGGGTAATAGAGAGAACACGTTTGCAACAAGGCAAGAGGAGACAGAAAACAAAGACCAAAGTAGAAGTTTAGCACAGAAATGATAGGTTATTCATTAAGTAAAATTTGGATCAGTTGTCAGTTTTGTGGGAAGAAAAAAATAGGTGAGAATTCACTGACAGCATAAACAATGTAGGTGAAATTAGATGTGGTGGGGCACAGCTGTAATCCCAGCACTCTGGGAGGCTGAGGCAGGAGGAGCCCAAATTCAAGCCCAGTCTGGACAATTTAGCAAGATCTTTCTCAAAATAAAAGATGAAAAGGGCTGGAGATATAGCTTAGTGCAAAAGTCCTGAGTTCAGTCCCCACTGCCACCAGCAAACAAACAAACAAAATAATTCTACCTGCAATTAATAATTGAAAAGGAAATCTGTTCAGAGAAACCACAAGATCTAAAACTCAGCATTTATCCAACACTGAGGTGGTGATGACCTCAGCCACTGTGCCAGGGGAGTGGTCTATACTGAGTGTTGTCCCTGGGAGAATCCTGCCCTGGAGTTCACTGGGCTCCGTCCCCACCGCACTTCCATGCACACAGCTTGGAAAAGGTTCCTCAGCTTCTTTGAACCTCTGAACCACACTACACAGTGTGCTACAATGATTACATGAGTTAGCATTCGCATATCACAAATATAGAACAAGGCCTTCTGAGCCTGTCTTTATAAAACAGATGTATATTTTATTTTTAAAAATTATGTCATCTGGTTAGAGATCAAAGGTAAGATTATAGGTAGTAAGGTTTTTCTTCCTTTTTACAGGTTCCAATCATTCTACAGTAAGCACACAGTTTTGAAAATAGGAGAAAAAACAAGTTATTTTAGCTTTAACATCTTATTTAAAAATCTCATCGTTGAGGACTATTTGTGGTCATGCAAAAATGTTCATGATTTGCTGTAAATCAAAAAAGAGATTTATGAAATAGCATATTCAGAGTAACTTCAGTTGTGTAAAAAATTCTTAATGTGCAAATATGTGCAGTCATGCATGGACAAAGCAAAGCATTTACAATGTTAGCAGCCACTGTCTCAGCGTTTGAATTACATGTGATTTTTATTTTTTCTAATATTTTATTTCCTGCATTTTTAATATGGATATAATTACTTGTAACATTAGAAAAAATATTGTGAATTTTAATTATTTTAAGAAATAGCATGCACCTTAAACAGTAAAATAGTCTTTTCTGTGCAACAGAAAGGAGGAAAGGAAGAAGACAGATTAAAAGGCAGAAGAGAAGAGAGTGAACCAGACCTGGCATCTGTATTTTTCCTGTAGTAGGAGGTGAGAAATAGAGAATAGTTTAAGCTTTGAAAGAGCTGTAGGAAATGGAAAGAGCTAACCAGAGAGAGGTTTTTTAAATAGGAGAATTGCTGTGGTTTAGATCTAGAAGGGTTTAGAATAGGTTAGACCTTAGCAATGCTAAGGATCAAACCCAGGACCTCATGCATGTCCCCCAAAAGCCTCATGTGTTCACAGCTAAGAATTTGGTTTTGGAAAGGTGATTGGATCTTGTGGGCTTTGTGCTCATCACTGGATTCACCTATTGAGGAATTCAAAGCTGACTGTGTCATGAGGAGAAAAGGCCATAATGGAGAAGTGGTGACCTTCAGAGAGTTTGTCTCTTACTGTGGCTCTTTCACTGTCTTCTTCCTGGCTACTATGAGTGAGCAGCTCTTTTCCTTTAGGTCCTTCTACCATGTCATTTCTTCTTGGAGCCAGTCAACCATGGACTAAAGCCTCTGAAATCCTGAACCACAATATATCTTTCCACCTTTCAGCTGTGCATGTCAGGTATTGGGTCCCAGAAATAATGAAGCTAACACAAGGGCTGAAGGCAGATTTTATTGGAAATTGAACCTTTTGGCATGAGCTAGGAGCCTCTTACTCCAGGGCTCCCAGAGGAGGGCTAGGGGATGGAAATGTTAAGCTAGGGGAGGTGAGCAATTACAAAGGCAATGATGCACCATGAGCAACAGATTCGTGGTATTGTACCCCAAAGATGAGCATGGTGTTCTCCAGCTGCAGGGATTTGGGTTAGACTTTTCAGTTCCTTCCTTAGTGTTACATGGCTTTTGAAAAATTGGTAAGTGCTATCACCTAATATGTGCTCCAAAGTTCTGCATATGAAAGGCTTAGTCCCCAACCTGTGGAGCTGGAGGTGGGGGGGAGTGAAAATGTTAAAAGGCAGGACCAAGAGGGAAGGCTTGTGTTGTTGCTTTGGTTTTTGTTATTCTTCTTAGTGGTGCTGGCAATCAAATCCAGGGCCTCATGCATGTTAGGTAAGCACTGTGCCACTGAGCTACAGCCCTGGGGGAGGTATTTAGGTCATTGGTGTATCTCCTGTACAGGAACATTTCCTCTTTTTCTCTGTCACTTCCCAGCCAGGAGGCAAGCTCGCCAAAGTACTACCCACCAAGATCTGCTACCTGGCCCAAGGCAATGAAGTCAATGAATCATAATAGAAACTTCTAAAGCTATAAGCCAAATAACCTTTTCTAAGTTGATTGTCTCAGAAATTTATTATAGAACTAGAAAAGTGAGTAATTCAGCAGATATTATTTGTTCATTAATTTTTGGCAAAAAAATGAAATTATTAAGAATGCAAGTACTTCAGTCAAATATATAGAAGTAAATTCTCTTCCAAAAACTTATCAAAAAGAACCATTTGTTGACATTTTGACCAGCGTCTTTCCTTCTGGGTGCATAGACAGGTTCTGTTCTGCAGATCAAAATGTGAATAGTCATGACACATTATAGCCTTCCTCTGTGTGATCTTGGGTGCTTGTGTTGAGTCCATGTTGCCAAGTTCTTTGCAAGGTAATTCTATTCTAGGACCCTGTGTTACAGTGCTCGAGCTGTCATAACAAAGTGGCTTAATGGACCAGGTGGCTTAAACAACAGCAATGTGATCCTGACGGTGCTTGAGGCAGAGGTCCAAGATCCAGGTTCCAGCTGCAGCGAAGAATATCTTTCCTATCTTTGGTTCATGGCTGAGGCCCCTGTAACAAAAGACAGATTAACAATAGAAAAGCTTGCAGAGTTTTTTAGTGTGAGTTTCACATGCCATAGGAGCTTTCAGAAATGAAGATCTTCAGCAACAGAGAAACTGTATGTTCATGCATGAGTGTGATGAAAATTGGACAGTCATGCAGATGGATGATTGGCCAAAGGGGGTCTGATCTAATGCTAATAAACTAGCAGGGGACATAGCAAGACCCATTTGTTCAAATTCTCCATGTCTTTGGAAATGAAGTCATTTCTTTCCTCAGTGTACAGGGAAGGAATTTCCCAGGGAAGGTCTTATGGTTTGCTTCAGGTTGAAGGAAGTTGAGAGTGATGCCAGATTCTGCTGTGTTCTTTAATGCCAAGCTGCCATTTTGGATAGTGTGTCCTGAGCCACATCACAGCTGACCATTGCTAGTGACAGCTCCCTTCCAGGCTTTGCACCTAGCTACCTTCCCACTGTGTCCTCACTTGGCCTTTCCTAGTGCTTGCACTTGGAGAGAGTGTTCTCTGATGTATTCTCATAAGGACACTAATCCCATTGGGTTGGAGTCCCTCTCTTATGTTCTGCTTAACCTTAATTATTTCCTTACACCAAATTCAGTCACACTAGGGTTTAAGACTTTTGCATATGACTTTGAAGGAGTAGCACATCTTCCCCATGAATTTTATACTCAAAACTTTTCTCTACTGAACTACAGTGTCAACTCTGAGACTATTAGTTATTTGAATACTAACAGTCTGTGTCATCTTTTCTAAGTTAAAAAACATTTTCATGAAACAGACAACATATATTTATCATCTCTGCCCACTGGTGTGCTAGAGTCTACATGTACCTATTTATGAGGGTCAGAGGTTAAAGTTTCAGAAATAGTGTGAACTATTCATTAAAACAGTCACGATTTAAAATTGCATCACATAAATGTGCAGTTAAGTAAATTATTTTTAAAACAATATTAATAAACATTTAAAATCTAGATACATTTTACTAGTCTCTGTTCCTTGGAGGTTACCTAGATCTTTTGTATCCTATGATGGAAGCCCTACAGAGGTGATATGTCCTGCCCACTTCTCCCCAGCTTTGTCTTCAATAGTGTCATGTTGTGACTTGAGATTAGCCATGGTGGGAGGATTAACACTACACAAGTCAGTAAGCTCTGCAACTCAGCACCCTTATCCAAAAGCTATTAAGTCTTTACCAGCATAGTACTCAGAGTCTGTATTTTCAGCAGCTGGCATAACAGAGTGCCCAATAAATGCTGGATGGACGAATGATAGAAGAGAATAATGGAGAAGGAGCACCATGTAGCCTTGGATACAGGAGTAACAAAAACAAGAGGTTGCTGCTGGGTGAGGCATCCGGTCTGCCCTTCACCTTGTAGCCTGCACAACCAACCTCAATTGTTCTGTTTTCTTCTCTTGTGGGTTTCCCATATGTGTTCTTACACATTGTGCAACTGTGCATAGAAAACATGGTCATGTTGCTCCCAAATTCTATGTTGCTTCATTGCATTTCAAAAGAGGTGTAAATTTTACATTCCGGTGTATTCCACTGGCGATAGCGATGTGGCAACGCCACTCAATACGTATTTACTACACACTACATATTTACCACTCGATCCAGCGGAAGGTGAGCAGGGGTGGGGTCCTTCTGTGGCAAGGTAGTCTTTACCACAAGTTCCGTTCCCATTTGCCTTCTTATCCTAGCGCATGTAAGAAAAGGGAACTAAATATCACTACTTGAGCTGATTGTGTCGTGCAGCAGGAACCAGTGAAAATTCTACCCAGAAATGGCAGAAGCGAAGTCTGAACTACAGTTTCCTCGCTAAACCGTTTATCATGATCCCTACCGTATTTCCTGTGTACCAGGCCTTAATGTGTCTATCAGTTGCGTCTTACACTTTCAGTGCATAAAAGCAGAACAAGAACTAGGTTTAAAAAAAAAAGTATCAGTAGAATCCTAGGCAAAAGGAACTAGAAACTAGGCGGTCAAATTTACTACTGTCATAATCATGTTTAGAATCCATTGTTAAACCACCTTCAAAGGGACCCTTTCATGGAAGTCATAATCTTTGTCGATAAAATTTGAAGACTCTTCTTTCATTAATTGCCAAACAACCCAACGTGAAGACAGGAATTCAAGTGCAGCTCCTGGATTCACTGATTGATTTACAAGAGAAAATGTCCATTTGTCCCTTTCCACCAGGGCCCAGGGGCTGAGATACCTGGGCCCTCTGTAGATTTAGCCAACTGCCTATGGAAAATATTCAGGAAAAACAAAAAACAAACAAAAAAAAATTGCACACACACACATACAAATTGCATCTATTGAGCATGTATAGTTTTTTGTTGTAATTACTCTCTAAACAATACAGTAATCAACTATATACGTAGCATTTACATTGCATTGGGTGCTATAAATAATTTAGAGATGATTTCAAGTGCACAGAAAGATTGTGGAAAGCATAGTAACCAACACACCATTTTATGGAAGAGACTTGAGTGCCCATGGACTTTTGTCTCCTTGGGGGTCCTGGAACCAATCCCCCATGGACAAAGGGGTACCTGTAGGTAGAAGAAAATATACATTTTTCCAAACCAGGCATCCCTACTTAGACCCTATATGAGTATGATCCCTCCACCCCATACTGGCAGTGGGATACAGTTCACTTTGGGGCAAAGGAGTGTTCCCAACAATCCTGACCCCTGTGACCTGGGGCCACCTCTTCTCTGAAGTGGCATCCTACCACATCCACTTCACTCTGAACATCCTCACATCTCTGGTTGCTGATGCATAGAGACCTCCTGAGAATTAATTACTTTTTTTTTTTTTGAAAAATATCTAGGAAGTAAAAGCCTTATTTGACTTTTGCCTTGTAGGATCTCACAGTCTAGTGGCACAAATTGGTTTAAAAACCAATCCATAAGAGCTGGGGCTGATGGCACATGCCTGTAATCCCAGCACTCTAGGAGTTTGAAACAGCAGGATCATGAGTTTGAGTCCAACCTGGGCAAATGTAGCAATTTAGCAAGACCCTACCTCAAAATGAAAAATGAAAATAAGAAAGAGCTAGGGATACAACTCAGTGGGAAGGGTCTGGCTTCAACCCCCACTGCCACCCAACACAAACAAACAAATCCACCCAGATCTCGTAACTTGAAGTCTAATGCAGGGTTGTGGAAGTCAGCATAGAAAATAAAAGATTTGAGAAATCAGCACCAGCACAACGGACTCTGCACACGTACCTGCATGGCCTGTTAGATTCTGCACTTCAGAGCTTTCTTATATGGATGTATTTTATTTTTGCTGGATGAAACAGTTTGGTATTCCCATGAGAATCTGCTGGCAGGAGCACCCACACTGCGTCACCTGTGTCCTGAGGCCTACCTGCCTGCTTTCCATATTCTTAGTCTCCAGTCTGCTAGGCGGGGACAGCCACATGGCCCCTCCTTCCTCACCTCACAAGGAACTCAGAACAACAAGCCATCGACCCTAGAGCAATACTGGTGCATGACGTTTTTATCAGAGCCATCCATGAAACAAACACCAGGAGATGCCCCTCCACAAACACACAGCTCTCCACACTTGGGTTCCCACTCCTAACAGGGCACTTAAGCTGTTCTACAAAGAACAGCTGAGCCTGGGGGAACCCCAGGAAGCTGCTTGCCTTTGCTGTTTATTTTATTTTATTATTAATTTATTTATTTATTTGGGTGTGTGGGGATTTTTTAATTTTAAAAACAAAAAAAGGAATAAAAATGATGATACAGAATTTCAAAACAAAATAATAGCAGATTAACACTGGTTAATGTATTGTATGTTGTTATATTCAAAGTAGTTCAGATTACAAGATTTAGGCATAAAAAATGATCAAATAATTGAACAATGAAAGCACAAACTATTCTTTTTGAGGAACTAACAGAAATTAATAGTATAGTTATCTATCTTGTATGCATATATGTATACACGATAGCTATATATACACATCATCTTTTCCCTTCTTCATTTTTTCCTTTCCCCTATCCCAGTTGTTTTTTTCCTTTTAAGCAGTTTCTTCCCTTTTCACCTTCATAATAGTTATTGTACATTTTGGATCTTATTTACTCTTCCAGTATTTTACCCTGGGGATTCAGTACGATATTTACACATGAGTCTGATTTATTTCACTTATGAATATGATCTCAAGTTGCACCCGTTTGCCTATAAAAGCCTTAGGTTTATTCTTCTTCATAGCTGAGTGATACACCATTGTATAAAAATACCATATCTGTTTTTATCCATTCTGTGGTTGGTGGGCATTTGCATTTGCTTTTGACCCTGGGTCACAGCAGGGCTGAGCAGCAGGCACAAACCAAGAGCAGAGCCACCCTTTCCCCAGCTGCATACTCTACCTTGCCCTCCTGCATTCGAGCCACCTCCTCTTTCTGGTCATCTGTTAAAACATTGTGCAGTCGTGTGAATCACTCACCTTGAGTGCTAACACATCCCCAGAAGCCACCACCTCCAGAGGGTGGGCCGCTGCACCTAGGGGCTGCCCCTGAGAGAATAAGACCCACCAGCTCCTGCTAACCAGCTTCTGGTATATGTAAGGAGGGGTCTCCTTCACTTCAAGGTCCTTAGTGAGCCCCTGTCCTCTGCCACCTCAGGGCTCCATGACAGTAGAAGATGGGAAGCTAGTGGCTGCAGGGTCCACTATGGAGGAAATGCTTTTATTCATCCGTGTTCAGTTTTCCCAGAAGAACTGAGAATCCCCAGAAAGCTGGCCCAACCTACTTCACCAAACCTGACCCTCAGAGCATCCTGAAGGTGATGGAGGCCCTTCCCAGACCAAGCCCAAGAGACAAGTTTCAGTCCTCCCCACACCCCACTGCAGAACTTGAGAGGCTTTGGGTTGATAACCCTGATACGGTACCTCGTACTTGGGGCAGATGGCTCTAAACTCTGCAGTGAAAATGACTTTGAAAACTTCCAACCTCATGACAATTTCACAAGGGTGGAGTTTGGGGCAGTGGCTGCAGTGTGTTTCCCTCTTTCTGGCTTTCTGCTGCTCACACCTCCATCTACATTGTTGTTTATGAGCCTGGGTTCACGCCTTCAGAGGCCTGTGGTCTCACAGAGGATGGGCGGCACTTCACAGTCTGTTATTGCACCAGTGTGGTTCTAGGAAGACAAAAAGGGTCTTGTTTTGAAGAGTTTGGTAGGAGAGGCTGACATGGACTTGCAGAGCAGAAACAATTGGTTGTTTCTCACACCTTGCAGCTGAAATCAGAGAACAGGAAGGACCAGAGGAGGAAACTGCCAGTCCCAGGGCCTAGAAGGAAATACATGTTGGTCCTAACAAAATTCTCAGTCTACAACCTGAGCTCACATACAATTTTTTAAAAAATATGTAGGGACTGAAAACTGCAGACTCCCATGTGCAGCCATCCCAGGGAGAAAGAATGGGAATGCGGAGCTCCTCGCCCACTGGCTGGAAGGCTATTTCCACAGCCAAGCTTTGCACTTAGAATGGCGGGAAAGCTGCCTTCTTGTTTTTCTTTTCTCTCCTTTTCCCTCTCCCTTCCTTTTCTTCCTCCTTACCTCCTTTCCTTCCCTTTGTTCTCCATGTTGCCCTTCTCCTCCTCCTTCTTCAGCTAGCATTTTCTTTTAGTTAAAAGAAATATAGGAGCCAGGCATGCTGACATACACCTGTAGTCACAGCACTCCGAGAGGCTGAATCAAGAGAACTGCAGATTTGAGACCAGCCTGGGCAGCTGGGCAACTTAGTGAGATGCTGTCTCAAATGAAAAACTGAAAAAGGGCCAGGGATGTTCCTTAGTACAAAGGCTCTGGGTTCATCCCCAGAACCATATACTCAAAAAGAATAGAAGAAGAAAGGGAAAGTTAGCTCCCTTCTTTGCTGGAGCTAGGAGCTGCCTGAAGCAGAAAGGGTCAGAAAATACTGTAGCTGGGCTTCTCTCCCCACCAGCTTGCTGGTGCTCGGACTGCACCATGTGCAGGGAAAGAAGCAGCTGTTGCTGCCGAGACTCTTCAGATACCTGCACTGACCACTCATTGTCCAGCTAAGGAGAGCCCAGGAGTATTGGGAAAGTGCAGTCAACACTGACCTGTCTTCTCTTTCGCTCTCTGGCTTTGTTTTCACTACACCCATCGATTGATCTTTATTGATTTACCTTCCAAAACAAAACATCAAAGAAAGAAGAAGCCTCCAGGTCCAGGCTGCCAGAACACAAAAGAACAGTGGAAATTTCTTAATCCATTTCTCCATCTCCTCCAGCCATGTGGACTCCAGTGGATGGAGTTCTTCATGGACTCCTAACAGAGCAGGTATGTAGCTCACCTGAGCCGAGCCAAGACCCCAGGAGTGAAGTTCCAGCATAGCTGGGCCAAATCCGGGACCCTCTCTGCCCTGCAGCAGTGCTGAGCACTCACAGCCTGAATTTCTGGGGAGGGGGTGGGAATTTCAAATTAAGAAATATCTCTGGATCTCCTCCCACAGAACCCTTAGAAAAACAGATGCAATCTGGAAGTATTTTTCTTCCAGAAGACTAATACTCTGCCTTTCTGCCATGCTTCTCTTCACTTGTTTTCTCTTCTGTAGCCTTTGAATATCTCAAATTATTTTTCTGCCTTCTTTTGTTAGAGGTCACTGAGGCTCATACATTGAAGAGAAGCCATACAGGGAAGAGTTTCCAGAAACATTTGGCCAAAATCAGAACATTAGAATAAGTCCCAAATTCCAAATGCTAATTTCATCACTTCGTCATGGAGAAAAACTTCTGCGATGAAGAATAGGTCAGGATGTCAGCCTATGGGATCCAAGGAGGCCCCCCTAAAGCGAACATGGGGCCCTTGAGTCACCCTTGGAGGATTTTTGATCAGTTGTGGAAAATCATGTTGGGATGTGTCAGCAAAGGGCACAAGCAGATTTATTAGGCAGCATCACAGAAGTAGACACTTGAAGAGAAAGAGTGTCATGTGTCGAGTGCCTTGTGGGTCTGGGGTTAGAAGAATTATGTGGTCTAAGAATATCCTCAAGGCAGATGATCAGAGATGTTTGTTTTTTGCATTATTTGTCATTTTTCTCATGACTGACAGGTTACTTATTAGGGAGCTTGTCTTAGTTACTTTTTATTTGTGTTGAGACAAAATATCTGACACCCAAAGTTAGGGAAGGAAAGATTTATTTCTTACAATTTTGGAGGTTTCAGTCTGTACTCAGCTGGCTCCAAGGCAGGATTGCATGGCAGGCTGCAGTTCATGGCAGCTACAAACTGCAAGGCTCAAACCCGAAAGAGAGAGAGACACACCTTCTTCCCGCCATTACATCATATCCTGGCTCCACCCCTAGGTGAGTGTAGCACTCACACCACCAATCTGAGCACTAGACAATAAAACAATCACAAACACTAAATTTGGTTGAGTCTGATATTGCATGAGGCTTGGGGGGGCCACTGACATAAACTATAACAGAGCTGAAGGAAAAGTTGACTTTATCAACTAGGTTTGCATATATTTGAAGTTTAGAAATATGGTCCCTAATTAATAGTGCTATTTCTTTGAGAAGATGTTTGAAATGTATGATTTTATAGTGAAGGGGGGAGCTCAGGCCAAATTTATAAACATATCTTATCTTTGAGACTTCATTGAGGACCCTGGGATGGGAAGGCATTGTAACCTTGGGTGACTATGATTATGTTTTAAAGCTATGATTTTCTCAAAATTACAGTGTTCTTGTGTTTTTTTGGTCCATCTTTGTTTCTTCTATTTGCCTCTAGAAAAATGACTGAACTACTACCCACAAAGACAAAACAGGCTGAGTACCCCACATCTGACCTGCTGAAATCTAAAATGCTCCAGATTTTGGAATTTTTCAGATTTTGAAAAATTCATATATACATAATGCCCCAGCCTAGGGGTTGGGCCCAAGTATATCAAACTCATTTCAGTTTCATATTCACCTTACACATGTAGCTCAAAGGTAATTTTATACATTTTGAATGTACCTGCTTCTGATTAAGACCCTCCCATGAGGTCAGATGTGGAATTTTCCACTTATCATATCTATGGGAATGCTTGAAAAGTTTGGAACTTTAGAACATTTCAGATTTGGGGTTTTTAAATCAGAGGTGATTGACCTGTATACAAAGGCAGGTGCCCCGGGTTGCCTTCCCCAGTTCCCAGCCCCATGGTCCCTCGTATCCTGTGCCTACCCCAAGCCCCCTGATTGCAGTTTAAAAACTGTCTAGTTTTTAAAACCAAAGTAAATTTTGAAAAGCTATGCATTCCTCACATATCTCAAATTTTTATCATAAAGGATTTGTTTTGTTTTGGAGACAGAGTCCTGCTATGTGTGTAGTTCAGGCTGGTGACTCACTATGTAGCCTAAGCTAGCCTTGAACTCATGGCAATTCTCCTGCCTCAGCCTCCCAAGTACTTGGATATCATCAATTTTAAGTCACAAAAGATATACTTTATAGAGTGATGAATAGAGATACCACCATTTCATGTAAAAAAAAATACACAAAAAAGCTCTTTGAAATTTGGATATTTACATTATTCCTTTTTCTTGTTGAATCCACATTTCCATTCTATTTTCCCAACAATTTTACCCTAATTGTTAAGCCAGTCTTCCAGATAAATAAGCCAAATTTTACTTGAAATTTACCAATCGAGAAGATTCCTGACCACTTCCATAAATATTCTGTACTGACAAAGACATCTGGTAGAAAGACAGGGTGGTCACTGAGACTAGACTTTTTATGGGAATGAGTCTTCTTACGAATACTTCTGGGTACTTGACAGTGTCCCACAATTTTCTCGGGCTCTGCTCTTTCCCTCTGTCATTCAGGCACAATAACCTTTTTTGAGTACATTTTAAACAAATAAATGATTTAAAACCTTTGTCTAGTAAGCCCAACATTTGGACTGTTCAGAAGGTTCCTATCAGGCCAAACTTTCTTGCTTCTTTGCACATTCTGTAATTTTTTGTTGAAAACCAGACATTTAAAACCATCCATCAACCTTGGAAATCAAATATTCCACCTCTAAAAGTTTTTTGTAGCTTTGCTGTAGTTCATTTTGCAGTGAATACCTGACAGTAAGTCATTTATTTATTTTTTTTAAAGTTTGTATCATACAGTGTTGGAGGCTGAGCTGTACTGGATCAAGGGTGGTGGTGGACTTCCGGTTGCACTCCAAAATCGAAGGGGAAAACAAAAGAGCTTTGTGGAAAAGGAAAAGGCAGAACTCACTTTCTTATCAGGAGCCCACTCATGTGGTAACTAACCCACTCCTGAGCCAATGGCACTAATCCATTCTTGGAACACAGCACCCTTGATGGTCTCAGCACTGTTGCCCTGGGGGTTAAGTTTCCAGCACATTAACTCTGGAAGATACACTCAAACCATGATACTGTTTCTGTTGCTTGTTTAGTAACTTCTGAAACAATTCTGTAAAATCTGTATGCTTTGTCAGGTGTGAGCACTGAAACCTCTTCTTGGTTATCTGAATGGTCAGCTAATGATTGAACAGAAACTTTAGATTCTTGAAACCAGTAAGCCATCCAGTCTTTGGAAAGGGTCTCTGTGTATGGTGGGGCATGCATTCAATACTAAGCTAAGCAAGTCACAGCTCTGCCTTGTCCTTTTTGCTTCAATATTCACTAATGTCCAGAGCTTGAATATGCACACAGCACCAGGCATGAACACAACTCTGCACTTTCTTGTCCTACTGGGGCATTGAGGCATAGTCTCAAGACTATATCATAGCTTTTTAAAGCCCCTATGGACACCTCATTCCACAGATTTTCCTTTTAAGCCTTTGGTTAGCCTGTTGTTTGCTTCCAACTTTTACCCACTCCCTTAGGCAGCTGCAATGTTTACCTATTGTCTTTGATTATTTTCAACAAACAACGCCAGGAATACGACTGTATTTGTAAAGCAGGTCTGAGTCAGGTTAAACAAAAACAGCCTTACAGTTCTTTCAGGGTACCACCAGTCAGATCAAATAATGATAATTTTCTGGGAATGGGGCTTTAAATAACTTTCAACCCCATTCTCCACCCCTACCCCTATGATCTCCAGGCTACAGATTTTCCTAGGATTGCAAGCTATTCCTTTCCAAGGCTTCTATGGAGCAATAGAAGAGTTTGGAACTAGGGTAAATGACAATTCCATAAAACTCACTGTTCTATTGAAACGCAGCCATTTTTCTTAAATAAATGCTTCCTGAATTGTTGCAAGCCTTTAACTAATTTCCACATTCTCAAAAGGTTCATATTGACCATTTTCTGGTCAATTTTTTACTGCTTTTATAGCAAAGAAAAATTTTCGAAAGTCTTTTCACCATTATCTCTGATACACAACCTGATTCTTTTAGCATTTTGTCCATCATATGATAAAAATCATTTATGAATTATCATCAAAAAATAGGTTTACAGGCTTGGCACTATAGCTCAGTGGAAGAACTCTTGTCTACCATAGATATGGTGCTGGATTCAAACCCCAGCACCAAATACATGCTGATTTAGTGATAACAACTCAAGGTTTTCCCTCAGTTCTTAAACAAAAATAACTAAAAGCCCAGGGCTGGGGATTTAGCTCAGTGGCATAAGTGCCTGCCTGGCAAGCACAAGGTTCTGAGTTCAATCCCTGATACAAACAAACAAACAAACAACAACAACAAAAACACATAAAAAAGCTCTTCCTGTATTCCCATACCAAGAAAATGGTGCTGAAGTTAAAAAAAAAAAAAAAAAAAGACGAGAGACAGACTGTTTATGACCTCTATCTATTCTAATCCTGATGAGAGGGTCACATGGAAGGATTCACATCTCAATGTCACCAAAACCTGAGAGGTCAGTTGTATTATCAGTGGCAGTCACAACTACTTTCCTGGAGAAGTTCTGGTTGGGACACAGGAAACAGGGACTGCATCTCAAAATTGTGTTGATATAGCTAATGTGGAACAGATGATACAGAGCATATTTTAATCTGGGGCAATTTGTGGGGAGAGGTCTGAGTTTCCTTTGGCTGTAATACAGATTATTACTGTTACACATTCAAAGTCAAATTCAATAGCAAAGCTAGGGTTGTATCTCAGTCCTGTCAAATCCAATACTTATAGGCCATATTTAGAAATCACTAAGCATAAGCTAACCACTCCCATCAGTTTTACCCTTATCTTATGGCTCTGGCCCTCCATCCACTCTCAATGCTGGGTTCTTCCGATTTCCTGGTTGGTGGATAGTTTGTCTCATTGCCTTCAGTCCTGTTTTAGAAAACCATGAAGAGTTTTGGCGGGCTTATCTGGCAAGCTTTCCTACTTTTAAAACAGTGATAAGTGTGCAGGTGATAGCTGCCCCAATTATCCTGATCTGATCACTACACATTATGTACACATGTTGAAATGCCATGCTGCACCCCATAGAAATATAGAATTACTGCGTCTCGATGAACAATGAAATATTTAATAATAATAATAATAATAATAATAATAATAATAATAATAAAGTAACTAATACTTTATGGTGCTTACCTTTTGCAAAAACAAAATCAAACAAACAAAAAAGCACCTAATCTTTGTAACCTATAGCAAACCTTAACCAAAGGCTGCCCCTGTAGCTCTAGTCTTTTTTTTTTTTTTTTTTTTTTTTTTTGCGACTGGGGATAAAACTCATGACCTCACACTTGCCAGGCAGATGCTCCTGCCGCTCAACTAACTCCCCAGCCTCTAGTTTTTCTTTTCTAGTATATATTTGAAAGGGATCAGAATATACCCCATGGAAATATGCCAGCTTAGCATAAGGACTATTTTGAGCAGAAGGCATGAGAAACAGCAGATATAAGAAGAACTCTCTGCCCTCCTCCTTCCTGCCTAAAAGCAAGCCATTGTTTTACCTTGGTAAAGGTGACATAAATTCCCCTTTATACAGGTGTTCCCTTGTCCTGTACCAGGGAGAGGAGTGACACTGCCCCACTGGCAGTGGCACTGGGACCAGTCTACAGAACCACAGTGACCTATCTCACATTTCCTAGTCACCTTCCTCAGCTCTCCACCCAGCAGGCCCACCTTCCTATCCTGCTCCATTGTCACATCTTCATATTTATTACTCGTTGTTGAAATGGGATCGAAGTCCCTACATTTAACTATTTTTGGTGGGGGGGTTTCATTTCTTTTTTGCAAAGAAATATTTATAAGTTTTGAATTAATAAACTTTGCATACAGAAAAAAAGTTTTTTTCTTGGCTTCAGATTCCAGTTCCCAGGTAAGAACCCTTGGCCTCTTGCATTCAATTTACACTTGCTTTCTGCCATTCTTTGCCCTGTGATCCACAAAGTGGATAGAGGACTTCCTGCCCATCACTCCATGGATACAGGATTTAAGAAGCAACAACCCCTGCCCATGAGGGCTGAAGGGCAGGAATGAAATTGATGGATGCTTTAAGTGGATAAGTGACTCAAGGGAGGGGCAAGTGTTTCCACTTGGGGATGTCAGACAATCTTCGTATAGGAGATAGCTCTTAAATTAAGCCCCAAAGATGAGTCAGTAGTTCCCAAGTTGATAGAAGAGATATGAGAAGAGGAGCCCTGAGGAATGGCTTCCAGTGCCTTCAGTTGGAGAGCAGCAAAGAGCTCCTGGAGCCTCAGTCTTTCACAGACACGAGCCATTGCAGTTACTCTACCATTCACCCTGGTGACCTTAGGTGGGTCACTCTGGTGATGTTAGGTGGGCCGTTTGCCTCTCGGAGCTTAAACTAAAGTGCAGATGGCAATTAAATCTATTTCATGGGGCTGTCATGAGAATTAGGGGACTCAAGGCATTTAGAACTACATCTAGCACTGTGTGTTAGCTATCATATATATCACATATGTTTTTATTCTGTCCATTTTGAGATGTTCATATAAGTATAATCCCATTACTTAGATTTTATGAAACTTTTTAGTCCATATGCCAGTTTTGGAATTCACTCATACTGATGTACTCATTAATTTCTTAAATTAGTTAAACACATTGACCCTATGCATTGTTTCTCCAAGGCGATTATGAACTTTAGGGACGATATGTTCTGTGTTCCTTACATCCAAGAGGTTCTTCATGACATTTGTGATTGCTCTGATTGTTTTCTGTGTTTTTAAAATGTGTAAATTGGAAAACAGGAAACTGAGGGAAATTTCCTGAGGGTGCTGAGATTTTATACAGAGCATGTGACTGTTCATTCTCCTTCACCACTGAGGGTTCGGTCAGAGAAAAGCTCCAAACTGCCCCCGAAGGATCTTAGATTGGATGATTAGAACTTGGTATTTATTGGGCACTGTGAGTTGTGACAATCTGTTTACAGGAATGATCTGATTTAATCCTCAAAACATTCCAAGTAGTGAAGTGTGTTAGTACGATTGGATTGCCGGAACCAGCCACCATCACTGGAGGAGGGAAGGGTTTGAACATCAGAAATTTATTATTACCAGAGTTCTAGAGGCTAAAAGTTTGGGGTCAAGGTGTGGTCAGGCTTGGTTCCTTCTGAGGGATGTGGGCTGAACCAGCCCATGCCTTCCCCCAAATTGCTGCTGGTTCAATGGCAGTCTCTGGCACTCCTTGGCTTGTAGACCACTGCCTTCATCTCCAAAGGGTGTTTTCCCTGTGTGTCTGTATCTTTAAGTCTCCACTTTTTATAAGAAAATGTCTTGATGGATTAAGGACTCACTGTACACCAGGGGGGTATGAGTTCATCTTCCCTAATTACATCTGCTATGATCCTAGTTCCAACTAAGATCATATCCTGAGGTATTGAGGGCAAGGACTTCCATGGATGAATGAGGCATGATTGAGATGATGGCATCCACCTTGTGAAGTTGGGTAACTAAAGCTCACAGGACAGCAACTGAGAAATGTAGTGATGGTCACAATCGACACCCATCCTCTCATCTCAACCACACAAGAAATGAGATCTAAGCCAGAAGCTTTCTACATTTGGTCCCATTTTACTCATTATTTATGTAACTACTTTGACGAGAAACAGCATTTGAGTGGGAATCAGGGTTGGAGTGATAAAGGGTCAGAGAAGAGGGATACAAAGAAGATCTGTTGAGAGGGGCAGCTAAAGGTATCTGCTTCGCAGCATTTCTCCAGGGGCCCACTGGGCATTTGGGGTTGGACATCTCATCCTGAGCCACTGACCCATGCATTTCAGGGAGCTTGCTTAGTCCTGGCCCTTGGTAGCACAGCAGGTGATACTGGTAATGACCCTCCAGTTCTGGTACCCCACAAATACCTGACATGTTTCCCAGCTCTCCCTGAAGGATGGTTCCCTCCTAGTCAGAGATATCAGCGTTCCTGGCAGGACCCCAACCCTGCGCTGCCTTTGGAAACCCCCACAGCCAGCAGCAACATCTGAACCCTCAGCCAGTGGGCAGCTGGCTCTTGAGGACCAGTTTTTGTCCTCTGACCTATCTATCCTCACTGCTGGACTTCCAGCCCACCCCACTTCCCTTATTTTCCAAGGGGGCAATTAGTTACTGGGGAAGGGATCGGTTCTCAGCTTGGAGGAAAACCTGCAGTAAACAAAGCTCAAAATAACCACCCTGAAACAACAGCACCTCCCCATCCCCTTCATTTGCATTGCCTGAGGTGTGGACCTGCAGAGAGCCTGGGAAAACCCCAAGCTGAAGTTGCAGCAGAGCCCACAGAGATTGAGGCTTGCACAGCATAAAGAATGTAACCGGCTTCGGGCAGCGCAAGGTGGTGATGCAAGTTCCAGGAGAGGAACTGCTTTCTGAGTTTCTTCTTTCTTCCTTAGTGATAAACTCTGAAATATCAGACTAAGTAAATATTTTGAAATGAAAGTTGTTGGACCAAAACCCAGTTATCTGTTCTCTGACTATAGATTCAATCAAGCCAATGAAAGCCTGGATCAGAGTTAATTTGCTTTAAAAATTGTGCTATGCAGTCCTCAAATACAAAAACAAAACAAAACAAAAAAAGTGACTATTACAGAGTGAAATAAAAACCCCCGTCTTCCAAATGCCCACTGTGGTTCAGCACACTGACTAGCTTTACTCACAGATAAACTGTCATTGAAGCCAACCAAGATCTGAGAAATATGAGCCCCCTCTCTTTCAGCATTACCCACTGTGTTTAAATTCGCAAGCAAGAGCTAAGCGCCCACTGAGCTCTTTTAGAAAATATGAAAGTTGGTCCTTTGAAATCCAAAGCTCAGACTGCACTCAGACTTGGAGCACCTGCAGCCCCTTTCAAGAATGCTTTCTTAGCGAAGAGAACTACCTCACCTGGAATTCGCTCTGCTTCAGGCTGCAGAAGCCTGTTCACGTGAATGAAGCTGCTACCTCAGGCGCAGAGGCGGAAGCGCCCTCCCCTGGCTGGGTCTTGAGCTTGGGCAACCCCTAGGGGAGAGAAGAGGAAGCCGCCTGGGGCAGTGTGGCTGCAGGGACACAGGGACGTGGCTGCTTTGCTGTCCTCCCAGGATGCAGTTCCTTGATCCTGACGAGCTTCTCGTGGATGAAGAGGATGATATTTTTGGAGAAGGTAAACACAGCTCTCCGGCAGGAGCCCTGCTGGCGCTTTGCTTTGTTTCACGCTGGTGGAAAGGTTTGCCTGACTTGGGTGAGGACTTGAGTGTCTTGGAATGACTGTCCTGAGTGGGACAGTCATTGCGGGTACCAGGTTAGGCACCAGGGGATGCCAAGGCCCGGGGCTGGTGTGGACGGGAACTGAGTGGTTTCCAAAAAAAAAAAATTTTTTTTTCTAAGTTAGAACTAGATAAAATTTTACTTCAGGTCAGAAACTACCACTAAATCTTTCCCTGTGTCCTTTTCCTCAGCCGTCTCATCTGACAGCTTCAGGGAAGCCTGTGACAGTGCTTAGCATACAGTGAGCTGGGGTAAGAGGCAGACAGGTGGAGCGGGGAAGCGTTCTCCCTGGTACACACGCCGTGAGCTCCACTTCCTGGCTCTGCCCCCACCACACCCCGCATCCTTCGACCTTTTCCCTCTCATGCTTTTCCTCACACTTCGGTGGCACCGCAACCCTCCATTCCCTTGGCCCTTTCCTTCTCTCCTAAGCAGGGATGCTGAAGCCCTGTAAGTTCTGTTCCCACCTGTCATCATCCCTTTCTCATCACACTTCACAGATCTTCCCAGGACTGACTCTGCAGTGCAGTTTGTCTGTAAGACTTGTCTGTAGTGGCTCTGGGACTTGAACCCAGGGTCTTGAGTGTGCTAGGCAAGTGCTACGCCACTGAGCTGCACCACTAGCCCAGATTTGCTATTTTAAATGACCAGTCTA
Source organism: Hydrochoerus hydrochaeris (assembly GCA_004027455.1). Lineage (NCBI taxonomy): Eukaryota > Metazoa > Chordata > Mammalia > Rodentia > Hydrochaeridae > Hydrochoerus > Hydrochoerus hydrochaeris. Next base: position 114,400 of record PVLA01002952.1, on the reverse strand, counting down.
GTAATCCATGGATGTCTTGTTCCAATGCTGCCTATGACATTGGACCATAAGCACGAGCTTTTCTAGAATGTGAAACTGTCTAAATAAGTGGAAATCTAAACTCAGGGACCTTCTGAATTTAGTTATTTTCCATAAGAAACCATGTCTAGGATTTAAAAAAAAAAAACTTTATCAAGTAATATTTTTTGGAAGAGTAGTAATGTGGCTTTTGGCGATTACCTAAGTAATATAAGTTTATTAAAGAAAAAGAGAATAGTTTAATAAGAGTTTTGTAAACTTATCATCTGGGATGTAGTCACTTTCAAAATTGGTGACTATCTTTCCATTATTTTATTCTAGCCACAGAGATATTTGAAATCATCATTTGTGATTTTATCATGACTAAAATCAGGTTGAAGAATATTTACATAAGCTTTGTTGCTATTTACAAGTTCTAGATCGTGCCTTTACTTTGGTGACAGCTGTTGAGATGCATCATTACTTTGAAGTTTGATCGTAGGCTTTGTTCTTTGGCTTTCACTTCTACTTGATATTTCCTCTGGTTATAGCCACTTGGATACTACTTTCCTTTACCACTTTACAAATGTTCACAACCAGGAAGAGAAACCAAGATTGGGCAATCTGGTAGTCATTCACCCCTGTTTGGAATGGTATTCCAAAATGCCCAGCCCTCCTTTCTTTCACCAATTTCTTTCCTTCTCTCTGTCTCTCTCTGTCTCTCTCTCTACAACACCAATTATAGACAGATGCTCCCACCTTGGATTATAGGGGCCTCATCCTAAAGAGCAGGACTTGATGATGACCCTGCAGCATCTCTGTCCTGAGCCCTAGTGAGTTGATTAATTTCACTTCAGCAACCACAGTACAGAGGAAAGCTGGGAGTCAGACAAGATCTAGACCCCGATTCTGGTTCCACTTGTATTGCCAAGGCATAGAGTAAGCCGGGTTTTCTCCCTGGTGCAGTGGCACAGCACTGACTCGTGAGATGATTGGTGCAGTAGATTGTGAAATCCACACTGCACTTCCCTATGATGCACTTTACCCTTTCCAAACCGATTATCTCATTTAACCTAATCCAGGCAGATGGCAGAGGGAAACTTGAAAGCCAACATCCAGTGTATCTTCAGTTTTCAGAGCCATGGCTCCTGTTTGCTAATTTAGGTGAGATCGTACCATTTTCAGCAACCTCAGTGCAACGAAATAAGCAGCAGCTTCTGCCTAGATGGTGCCGGTTAATCCCTTCTGTGACATCGTGCAGGTCACTTAGTCTCTCTGTGCCTCAGTTTCTCACTATAAAAATGGAGTGCAAACCTCATAGGGAAAGTTTAGTGCCTAAAACACGATAAATCATAAACACTAATTCCTATGGTATTTACCAAAATAGATGTTCAGAAAAGTGTGATTTGTAGGGAATTCAATGTTTTTTACTTGTCTGGTTAATCTAGTAATTCAAAGCAGGGTTTATTTACAGAGCATCAGGTTATAAGCATCGCTGTAGAGGTTACCTGTGGTGGAAACAGCACTGGACAAGCTGTCAGGCTGGTGGCAGCCCCACGCCAGCTGTTCTGTAGCTGTAGGTGCTTACACAGGTCATCTAACCTCCTCCAGATACTTTCTTTATCTAAATCTAGGAGGTTAGCTGCACATTCTCTGAGGTCTCATTTTTAAAAAACGTTCCCTGCATAGTGACACGTATTTCCCCAGAAGAATCCACGCTCACTCTAGGCCTCACTCAGAACACCCAAGATAGCAGAAAGCTCTCTGTGCAGTGCATTTCCTGTACAACAAAAAAAGGAAAAGACGTTTGTTATTAGAGTAACCACATATTGCCTGCCATGGACACATTTTTAAAGGAAACTATGTTCCCTAAGGGGGCGTACGGAACCCCCATGGTACCACATAAAGATAGGAGAATAAATAAATGAGTCAAATGAGTCATGCTTGTGATGTATTTTTTAACTGTTTTTTTTTTTTTTGAGATCCTCTGCTTTAGACGCTGTTTTCTGTGGTTAAAGAAAATGTTAAGATTCACAGAAGTAAGATGCATCAGTCTGTAACTCTGCTGTGTTCTACAGTGAGGTTGCAGAGACGGGGAGGAAAAGGAGGAAGAGAGAGAGAATGAGAGGATACACACCTCCACCCCAACCCGCCCCACTTTCTTTTCCCTTGAAGTTTGCTTCCCAATTACCAACACCAATATTATGTCATTTAGAAAACTGTTACGATCAGGTAGATGTGATCTTTCCTAAGATGATGATTGATTTGATTACCAAGGTATTAAAAACCCAGTAATTAGACTTATAGACCCTTTTACCATGGTTGTCTCAAACTTATCAAATTATAGGGTTTTCATCTCTTTAATCACCGTGTGATCTTGACAACCAGTCTGGTGAATATTAGTGGGAGTAAACGCATGAGCGATGAGGACTCTAACAACAAGGACGAGGACAATGATAATGATGATTGAAAAAAGAACAATAGAAGAACCATGAACAGTGGAGGCCTTAACCAGCTATCCAGAACAGATCAGAATCCGTGTAGGGGGGAAACGGTTCTCCAGGTCTGGTCAGTCAGAATTACTCTTTAGCACAAGTTAACCCTGCAACTGCTTCACCTCTTAGAAATCCAGGCCCTCACTGCTTCTGTTTTCAGCACTGCTCAGTAATCTGTTGTCAAGAGCAATGATGAGGATAATAAAACACCTCAAGTTCACAGTCTGTGTGCAGAGTATTTCTCAGGCTTTTCTACTCCCTGGACGCTTACAAATCTTTTACAATCTCACTGCAAAACTCTGACCTGAGTTATGAGTGTCCCTCGGAGCTTGTCCTAAGCAGCATTTCTTTGGATGACTGTGTCTGGGAAAGGCACCTTTCCCCTTTCCCTCTCCCCAGATAAAGTGGACTTTCCCCTGTGAGATGAACTGTCACAGGGAGTCCCCTCAACCATTGGCTGCTGGCAGCACTGATAGATACCAGCAGATGGTGGGCACAGACATCACTCACTTTTGAGCCAAACCTCTCACCTTTCCCCAGGCCAAGTAAGTCAGCACCCTTTCTCTTTCAAAGGGAACTTCAGAGCAAAAGAATGCAAAATATTTGCGGAAAAAAAAAAGAATTATAATTAGGATTTGTGTTAATCTTTTTTCTTTCTACATAAACTATTGACAAAAGAGGAGATTTTATTAAGTAATCAATTATACAATCTGTTATAATCTAGTATGTTTTTATTTTTATACCAGTCTACATTTGCTCCTTCCAAACATGAAAAAGGAAGGAAGGAAGGAAGGAAGGAAGGAAGGAAGGAAGGAAGGAAGGAAGGAAAAGAGGGAGGGGCAGCAGGAGGGAGGGAAGATAAGAGGATGGGGGAAGAGAGAGAGAGAGACAGAGAGAGACAGAGACAGAGAAAGAAGAAACTACATTAAATTTATGTACAAAAACCAATAAATCCTGAGTCCAGATTGCTTAAGTCATACCCTTCATGGAAAAAGGAATACCAAGCATAGAAATGTATGAACCTCAGCTAGAAAGTGTTGGAGGTTTTGTTTGATTATGGCTTATTTTATATCATATAAACAAATGCAACCATTGTTACTTATGTTAAATCTTTCTCAAAATATACCTGAGGTTCTCAGTAGGCCTGATTAATGGGATTAGAAAGGGGGCAGGAAGAAACTGCCCTAGTTTTGTGGCAAGGAATTGGTTACTCTTTGCTTTCACGGTCTGCCAAGATGATTGGATCAGTTTCCCTCTAGATTCCTAGATATGCACTTTAGTTGGAAGTTGTCCCCTTACTTTGTCACGGGGCCTGAAGCAGGCACAGACGTCCTCACAGTAATTCATGCCTGTGTGACCTTGGCCATGGATTACTGTGAAGCATTCCCTTCCCATAGATGTCTAGGAAGCTTTCTGTGGCTGGTGCCAAAGGGATGGTGTCATTTCAGGGGCACAAACTAAAATAGCACATTGCACTAAAGCCATACTGGCTGAAATAGCCACCAGGCCACCCTCTGATTTATGGCCTTCAGTGACCTCATAGCAACCTATTCAGATCAGACCAGTGCCCAAAGGGGCCTGTTATCACAAGCAAGGCACCTAAAATGTTTATTTGAATGTATTCATGAGCAGCCAGCAAAGTCTTACCTTATTAAGAGTAGTTGAAGAAATCACAGGCTTGTGTCTTTTATAGGATTTGACTTTCAAATGAAATGTGTATTTCATACATGGGGATTTTAAAAAAGCAAAACAAGTCATGATTATGACCAAAATACTGGAATAAATTATAAGTATTGCTCTTCTTTGTCCTTCCTGATAGAAGCCACCTCACTTGCTCAAGCCAGCATATTTATTAGAAAGAAGTAATTTATCCACTTAACTATGCCTCCTGTGTTTTGTTGCACTTAGCAAGTGTCAGCCTGTTCAACTGCTCATTTATTTTTGGATGGCTAAATTTTGCCCACTGATTGTTTGCCAAAAGCTTGTGGTATTTTACTAAGATGTTTAAAATTAAGTTAATTTCAGGAGAGATTTTAAAGAAGGAAAAGATATTTATTGACCCAAATTAAAATGATTCTTGCAAGTACCAGAAGAAAAACAGAGAAGTCAGAGAAAAATAGTAGGAATAGTCTTATGCAGAAATGGAGAGATGAAAGTGAAACCAGAATGTAGGCGTTGGTGGGTGGAGAACACAGGCCTCCTCCACATGCAGGCCGCGCCACGCTGTGCCACATGTGGGAGTAGCAGACTCAAGTGTGGCCGGCACAGTAGAGTGAGGGGCTGATGATTCCACATCTGTCTGACCTGGGCAGGGGGGGCAGGAGGAAGGGTCAAGGACCAGAACGTTTGGATCCTTGGTGACAGACAGGTCAGACCAGCGGAAAAGTTACTTTATGTTGTGTAGTCAGAGTGTGTCTCACTGATTATCCAGAATATCCCTGCACCAAAAAGAATAATCTATGCAGTAATTTTCATATTTATTTTTGTCATACTGAAGATTGAACTCGGGGTCTTTGGCCTGAGCTACATCCCCAGCCCTTCTTTATTTTTTATTTCAAGACAGGCCCTCACTTGTTGTTAAAATGACCAGAATGGGCTTAAACATGAGATCTTCCTTCCTCGGTTTTCCAGATTACAGGCGTGTGCCACCCTGTCCAGTTTAGATATCTGTGGGAGAAAGATTTTGGCCTATCTTGGAACAGGAATCAAAGGTAGTTAAAATGTCCGATTTTACTCTGGAAGGCAAATTAACAATAATATACATTGTCTTCATTCTTTTTTATGTATCTTAAACTTTTTCATGGCTCAGTTTGAATGAATGAATGCTTCTGGCAGAAGAATCTTAAGGAGACAGTGATGGGTGCCAGCTAAAAATGTTGGACCTAAATAAAAGTGAGGGAATTGGAAACATTTTGAGGAAGGCAGTGTGTCTTGTTTCTCAATTGAACAGGAGAGAAAATGCTTTTATAACGATCTGTAAAGGTTTTTGTTAACAGAGAAACTAATTTCTAAAAGTATCTATTGCTGTAATACAGGTTTAGTCCTAGAAAATAATATTTTCTAAGTGAAGTAAAGAGGAAAAGCAATACATACCTACCTGTTCTTGCAAAGCGATGGTTTTGTGGTGTCACCACTGTACACACTTCTTCCTTCATCTCTGGATTACAGAGTTGAGCATTTCCATCTCTCCCTTATACAAGGGAAGACCTTTCTCCCTCCTGACTTTGTTTTAAGTTCTTAATTCAGAGTTAGAAGTAGTGAGCTAAAATGAGAAAAAATAACTTACCTTTCAGTTTACACACTGAATCAGCTGATAAATTTGCCTTCAGGAAGTTCTGAGAGGGAATAAATACAAAAAAATATTTTCTATGGCAAAATATTTCTATTTATAATAGCACAATCTACTGATACAGTAGGATTAGGAAAAACATGCCAAATAGTCAAATACACAGGTATAACTTGTGGAAGTTGCCCCAAACTCACATGTCTGAAATATTAGGAAAAAAAGACTCTTCTCCCTGACTTCTGGTTCTTATGCTGAGGGATATCAAGGGAATTTTGGGGACATGGTATGCTTCAGCCCCCTAATAATTTTCATTACTATCAAGCTCTATAAATGTCTCTAAAAGTTTTTTTTAAATCAATTTTTCAATCTTAACATGAAACACAACAAATTGTTTCTTTAAACTTTGAAAAGTTTGCTAATTTGTGTGATCTACATTTGGAGTTTGTGTCACATGCTTACTCCCAAGCAGCTTCTAGAAGAAGACCAGGAACCTTGTCCATATTGCTGCAAAATGAATTTTGCACACAGAAAGTCTGAAGCTATCATTGTTTTTAAATCTTTGACTTTTTTTCCATTCAGACTTCCAAAATGAGAGAAAGTTATGGCTTGTGTTTAGCTGTCCCCCCAAAGCCTCATGCACTCATAGGTGGGGCTTTTGGGGCTGGGTGGGTCTAGGGTGTATGGTACTGGGAATAAGTGTGCATGGAACCTAATTAGTCCACTGAGGGGTTTAGCATAGTTCTGGGTGTGGATAATGGAAAGGTCCACCCTGACTGTGAGTGGCACACTCAAAAGGCTGGTAGCCTGTTTGGGATAAAAGAGAAAGAGAGGCTTGCTTTGCTGTTTTGCTGCTGCTTGCTGCTTCCTGCCTAGTCTGCTATGAGTTGTTTCTCCTCTGCAAAGCCCCTATGCTTACTGCCCTGCCTTGGAGACAGCTAACTATGGATGAAAACCTCTACAAACTGTGAGTCAAAAGAAACCTTTCTTCCTTTAACTTCAAGTGTTGGGTATTTTTCTCAGCATTGAGAAAATAACTAAGACAGCTATACAGTCAAAAACAAAAATATTTGAACTGAAAAGACTTCAGTTTATTAGGCTTTAAGTAAATTGCCTACCTTTCAGAAGTTTCAATTCCTTTTTCCACATGGAGATGGTGATAATAATGGTGGTGGTGGTGGTGAAGATGATGTTAGTGGTGCTAATGGTAATGATGGTGATGCTGCTGCTAATGGTGGTTATGATGATCACAGAGGTTGTAATGGTGGTGATGGTGGTTGTTGTAGTGGTGATGGTGATCACAGAGATCATAATGGTGGCAATGGTCATCACAGAGATCATAATGCAGTGATGATTGCAGAGGTTGTGATGGTGATCATGGTGATGGCGACAGTAGTGGTGGTTGTGATGATGGTGATGTTAATGGTAATGGTGGTGATGTAGTCATAATGGATGATCTTAGAAGTTGTGGTTATTGTGGCCACAGAGTTTGTGATAATGGTGATGGCGATGATGATTGTGATCACAGAGGTTACAATGGAGATGGTGGTGGTGGAGATGGTTATTATAGAGGTTGTGATGGTGATGGTGGTGATGGTGAGATTGCGGTGGTTCTGATGATAATGGCAGTAATGGTAATGATGGTGATGGTAGTTGTGATGGTGATCACTGAAGCTACAATGGTAGTGGTGATTATGGTGGGATGGTGACCATAGAGATTATAATGGTGATGGGCACTGTGGATGGTAGTGGTGGTAATGGTAATGGTGCTGATAGAATGGCGGTGGAAGTGCTGGTGGTGATGACGTTTTCTGATGTTAAAGGAGTTCGTTTGCAGGATAAATGACCATCATGAAGGGCTTGCTACATAAAAATCAATTATCATTTAACTCAGAGCTTCTCATGTGTACCAGACTTCTGTTTCCCCTCTTCCACTCCTGGCCTTTGTCAAACCAGGAAGAGATGTCTTAATAAAGCACACAAGCTGACTGAAGTAAGCTGTTGGGACCCTGTAACAGGGTTGACCAGGGATGGATAAATGCAGATCCTTCCACACCTAGACTGACGGCAGTGGCCAGAAGCTGCCTGTTCTGTGTGTGGACAGACAACACTTCTTGTCATTTACAGCTAGATTGCCATGTGCAGGACAGGTAAAGCCCACGCACGCTCCTGACGTTGATGATGAGCCCAGAGACGGGTTTGTGACACACATGTTGGAACTGCCCAAAGTAAGCTGCTGGCTCTCTGCACTGATCTTGGTTTAGGCAGAGTTAACAAGTCCTAGACTGCAGGCCAGATCCTGCCCACTGTTTATTTTCATATAGCCTGTAAGATAAGAATGACTTTTACAAATGAACCTTGCAACTGGTGTAACAATAGGCATTAGTAACCTTGAACTCCAATTACGTAAAAATCTCCCCCCACCCCACAGAAAAGAATTCCATTCTCCTTAGTAGACTGTTATTACTCAAAAAGAAAGAGAAGTGCTCAATTATTATATTTTGAATTTTATCAATAAAAGTATGTAAGATTTTGTTTTCTTTCTCATTATGTGTATTTACATCATTTTCTCATTTTTACCTCTTGGACCACAGAGCCTGAAATGCTGCCTATCTGGCTCTTTAGAGAAAAACCCCATAGGCCACTGGTCTAAGTCATCAGTTTCTAAAGTATTTTGCCACATGAGGTAATTGGGTTTCTTAATCATCTTTTCATGTTTGCTGGGAGGGTCCACTCAGAGTTAACCCCCACAGACGAGCCTCTCTTGTGGTTACCTTAAAACTCTCTTGAGGAGAATGTATGTCATCATATAGCATTTCTCACATATACTTGGAAGGATGATGAAAAATCAGAGATCCAAGACAGAGTGCTGTTATCCCATGAGGAGAAAAACCCAGGAAGGCCAAAGATCTATCCTCCCAGCCCACCAAATTTAGGTGGAAGAAGACAGGACATTGGAGCCATTTCAAGGGATCCCTCCCTTCATGTGACTCTAGGTTCGCCTATCTCCAAGATCTCAAGCCTTTGGGACTTAGATCATTCATAGTGAGTAAGTGACAGGCAGGCATGATCAGGAATATCTTCCTGGCTTTACCACCCACACAAGTCTCCCACTTCATCGAGGAGTAAGGGTGCCAGGCTTCAGGAAGCATCTTCCAAAGAAACCACAAATTGGAACTACATCACCTTGACACTAGGAGATTACACAGGATTACTGAATTCTGATCATCACAGAACAGTACGGGCTCTTGCTCATCGTCCTGCATTTGTAAGGCAGGCCAGTATGGGCCTGCCCAGCCTGCATGTTAATTTGTGAACAAGGAAGCCTTTTCAAATAGACATGACAGCTAAATGCCCTGCCACATACACCCATGCATAGTCAGCAGAGGCCACTTGTCTCCTGGTTGCTAAGCATTAGAGGAGGAGGAATGTTTAGTTCTATTAGGCATCTCTGAGCAGTTCTAACTTGCCATCAGAAGAAAATCTCTCTATCGAAGAGAATTAGGAAAGTCTTGCACATCATTGTTAGGAATGTAAATTGGTAGTAATGTAAAATGGTACCACTGCTATAGAAAACAGTATGGCAGTTCCACAAAACAATAAAAATAAAATTGCCATGTGATCCAAAAATTCCACTCCTGGGTAGGTACCCAAAAGAACCAAAAGCAGAGTTTTGGAAAGATATTTGTATAGTGTAGTCATAGCAGTGTTATTCGTGATAACCAAAAGGTGCCAATAGTTCAGGGACCCACTGGGGGAAAACTGGCATGGAAAATGTGGCATCTCCATGCAACAGGGTAGTGCCCAGCCTTAAAGACTTAAAGGTAGTGCCCAGCTAGCATATGTCAACACATGCTGCAGTACAGATGGATCTTAGGGGCATCATGCTAAGCAGAATCAGTCGGTCTCAAAAAGATAAGAACTGTGTGATTCCACTTTTATGAGGGAACTTTGGTCATCGAAATTCATTTAAATAGTAAGTAGAGGCTGCGTTCCAGGAGCTGGGTGGAAGAGGGAAGGCAGAGTTATTTAATGGGCATAGAGTTTCTGTTTTGCAAAATTAAAGTGTTCTGCTGATTTGTTACAAAGCAATGAGAGTCTAGTCTACATTTACTCAGTTTTACAGGTAAAAATGGCTAAGACATAGTATCTTATGCTACATATATTCTACCACAAACATAAATAGATGATAGATAGAAAGGTAGGTGATAGACAGATGATAAATAGACAGTTGATAAGTGGACTGATTCATTGGGAGTGGGGGCTCAGAATAGGTATACCAAAAAACTGGGAAAGTACTAGGCAATTCCTCAGAGTTGGCAGGGCAACTGTTTCCTCTTGAACCATGCAATCTATCTGGCTCTTTAGAGAAAAACCCCATAGGCCACTGGTCTAACTCATCAGTTTCTACAGTATTTTGCCACATGAGGTAATTGGGTTTCTTAATCATCTTTTCATGTTTGCTGGGAGGGTCCTCTCAGTTAATCCCCACAGACGAGCCTCTTTTGTGATTACCTTAAAACTCTCTTGAGGAGAATGTATGTCATCATATAGCATTTCTATAGCAGTGGTACCATTTTACATTACTACCAATTTACATTCTTAACAGGAAGGAGCTGAACTAACTGTGTGGTCCTGGAAAGCTCATTCTAACCAGGCCAGATTCACTCAATGCCATCTTAAAAAGATTTGTTTTTGTCACAACAGCACATATAAGAGTTAAGTGTGGAACTTTTTCTACTACTTTCTCCCTAATCTGGAACCCTTTTTAGGATTTCTGTGTAAATACTTTGCAGTTAGCACTCATAGAAGCTCTTTGAGAGAGGAGAAGCATAAGATGATGAAACCCCCTCCAGCAGTTTACAAATTGTTTAGGGAGGTGAAATTTTTGTCTCCTTTCATTGCAAGAGTATCAATCCATGTGCTATGGTCAGCTCCACTCTGGATCTTGGGATATAGCAATGATTATAACAGTGTCCTAGCCTTTATGAAGTTACATGGTCTTGTAGTGGAGGGAAATGAGCACACAAACATATAGAAATGTGATGTGTTGGAGGAGAGATGTGTTGTAGAGATGAATTAAGTGCAAGTTAAGAAGAACAGGGCCTGATAGTCCAGGAAGGCTTTGCTGATAGATGCCCATCATGTCTGTGAAAGAATATTTCATGAATAATGGGGAGACTAGCATGGCTGCAGCACAGGAGAGGCAAGGTGGAGAGCAGCAGAAGATGAGATCTGAAAGGTTTGGGGAGAGGCAGGGCCACAAAGCTGCTGTGAGGGTCTGAGCTCTGTCTTTCTGTGTAGGAGGTAAGAAGCCAGTGGCCAATGCTGAGCCAAGTGATGCCATCCAGCTGGCCATACCAAAGATCATTCTGGGTGTGGCCTTAGAAATAAAGGTGGGGGGCTGGGGATTTAGCTCAGTGGCATAAGCGCCTGCCTGGCAAGTACATAGTTGTGAGTTCAAATCCCCCGTACCAAAAAAAAAGAAAGAAAGAAAGAAAGAAAGAAAGAAAGAAAGAAAGAAAGAAAGAAAGGTGAGACGTACAGAAGAAAAGCAGAGGCCAGTTAGAAGGCCTGAAGTCATCCAGAAGAGAGTTGATAGGATGCCACCAGGCCTCAGAGTGACCAAGAGGGAACTGGGGAAAGTAAGCAAAGACAACTCCATAGCAGGGACAACTCCAGCATCAGGCAGGATGACGTTGCTTTCTTTCTCAATGAGGAAGGCTGCTGTGAGGGGAGTTAGGAATCCCACTAAGCAACAGTATCTGCAGAAGTCATGACTGACTTTAGGAAGTCCCATTCTCAGCGCTCCCTCCGCATTGTGGGCACGCAAAATAGCTGTTGAAATGTTGACTATAAAGCAGCATGAATAGAAGTGAACAGTGTGCATAGGTTTATCACTAGCTTATGAAGATTGTGCAAAAGGCCTTACACAGAGTGTTTCATAGACCAGAAGCAAACAGGGCAATGCAAACTGCTAGAAACGTGACAGGGAGATAAAAGAAGACCCAGGGAGGGCTGGGTTACCTGGACGGGCTCTCGGAAGTGCACATCTGAAGGTGAAAGTCAGGCATCTTTGGAAGCAGTATCAGATAAGCACACCAGATGTACCCATGAACTGTCCATCCACGCCTGTCCACCAGATGTACCCATGAACTGTCCATCCACGCCTGCCTGCCTGTGTTCCACAGCACATACTCTAAGTTTAAATGCCTGCGCTTCTTGCCCATCTGTTCCCGGACTGTACATTCGTAGAATCTTAGCAGGAAGAGACCTAAAGAGGTTTAGGCTCTGGTCCTCCTAACAGGAGTCAGGCAAGGGGCAACGCCATTGCAAGACTCCACATCTTTCCTCCCTTCCTCAAGGAGGTTTAGCAGCTATTTAGCAATAGCTAGCAGGTAGCAATCCACTTTTATTTTAACTCAAATCCTTCAAGCTGTGAGCTCAGTAACTCCTCTTTATTCTAATTCCTTGGAAAAAAATCATTCTTGTTCATGCAGTATAGTGCTTTGTGTCCTGAAAAACCACTAAAAGAATGCATTGGGATGTTCTCTCCCAGACACAGCAATATTTGTATCCACCAGGCACTTGAGTTCAATAATGTATCTCCTGGCGACAAGAGGGCAAGTGTATTCTGAGTGAAGAGGCCTCAATGTCTGTGATTGCGGATCTGAAACTCACGACACCCAGCTGACAGCTGTTACACTGGAATTCCTCGTGCGTGTGGCGCCCAGGGCTGAGGGTCCTCTCAGAGAGGCCTGTGTGCCATCACTGTGTAGAATCTGTTGTCCTTTCTGACTTAGTATCGCCTGTGTGCAGAGAACAAATAAGAGCAGGTGTTCGCATTTATCTGTCTCAAGTAGCCCCTCGAGGCCCTCTGGGGAAGGGTCAGGGTAGGAAGGGGCTGAAACAGAGCCTTCTTCCGGGCTTTCCCTGCTTCCGGCACATAGCTGTTACAGACTGTGTGGGACGAAAATATTGCTGGGATTCAACACAAGCCATCTAATACAGGAAAGCATGGAGAAACCACTTTCTTTGGAGATTTGCTTAAACAAAAGCCCTTGGATTTGTTACCATCTCTGTGCAATTTTCACCTCCAAAAGTCTTAGTGTGAATGACCTATTTTGAAGGTGACAGTCAATGACACTTCAGTGGCGTGAATAATTTATTAGGTGTGAGAGGGCTGTCAATGTAGTGATATTACAGCAGCCTGGCTTGCTTGCCTGGCTAATTATGGAGAATGACAGCGTTCTGTCCTGATGTCACAGCTCCTATCAGAAGCCACCAGGGACTTGATTGTGTGTGAGCAGAGAAGTGAAAAGGGGAAATGGGGCCAGGGCTTCACTCCCACCACCTCCAAAGGCTTTGCTATCAAGCAAGCTAGGCTGCAGGCATCAGATTTCCACTCACCTCTGCAAAGTGAAACTGTAGGGGCCTTGGGGATGGATGTTGTATCCAGTATCCCGATTTTGCATAAAATGTGTGTTAGTTGGGGGAGGAGCAGGCTGTGAAAGTGACTTGGGAAGGAAGGAGGCATTAGAGCTGGAGCTGGCTAGTATGCCTAATGGTTTCCAGGCTGTGAGAAGAGGCCCAGCCCTTTATAACAGGCAGGAAGGGGAGACCTGCTGTGAGACAAAAATTGTAAGCCCAGCCAGTAGGAGCTCCATTAGGCTGAACTAAGCTAAGCTACCTAGAGACTCTGGTGCTCCCTTGAGTTCTGCCTGAGTAGTAGCCACAGCTCATTTATCCCTCCCTACTCCTGAGGCCTCTGGTCAAGATGTAATTTATACCCCCAAATCAGCTCCATAACAAGTGTGAAGATTAACCAGCAGTTACAAAGTTCTGAATTCTGGGTCTGCCATTCCTCCTAAAATCACCTCCTGAAGTGAATGGTTTCAAGTTTATGAATCATGAAGGAACCAGCCCCTGAAAGATCTCTGCAAAGTTGGAGACAGGAAGAGGGAAAGAAACCAAACAGGATTACAAGGAATCACATCCCTATTCCAAAATGGAAATAGAAATAAAAATGAAAATCTCATTAAACTAAAGGAGTTACCAGAGTAAGAAATATTTTTGAAGTATAAGTAACTGAGTAAAAGCAGATTTTTAAAAAAAAATTTTTTTAAGTACCAAATGTAGCTTTAAATGATCTCAGAAAAACTACTCAGGAAACATCAGCACAGTAATTATTCTGCCCCTAATCACTTCTTTATGCTGAAAAACCTCAAGGGACAGGATTAACTGGTTATTTTCACTATTTCACATCAGCAGCAGTGCTAGAAAAAAAAAAGGCATCGTATCGGTCTAGGTTAAATGTGTAGCTGGCAACCAAATTCACTCTCTTTATCTCTTTTTTTCCTTACCTAATCCACATTAACTTTGATGACATAACTTTGATGACATTTCCTTTGGAAGTCCCAGTTACTCACTTGGCCTTGGTCGTAAGGGCCACAGGCATTCATGTCACCCACAGGGTTTGTTTGGTGGCTATAGATGAGAAGTGTCTTGCCCGCCATTGGGTTGGCCTGGAGGCGCAAAGCATCTCAGGCAGCTTTGTCACACAAAGCCTGAGATTTATCACTGTGGCGGCAAAGGTTCCTGGAAGCCTAAAGAAGAGACCAGGAGCAGGAAGCAGTAGCATAAAAGTGGACTGGCCAGATTCTTAAATTCCTTGAACAATCAATAGATAATTTTTAATAAATACCAAAAAGCACACAGTCAGAAAACTAATGGCCCCTGGCTAAAAATAATGTAAGGAAGTTGTCCTTACAAACAGATAAATTACAGAGATGAAGGGGAGGCAGTGAAGTATTGTTTTAGCCACTTTCCTGTTGCTGGAACAAAATCCCACAATTTAAAAGAAGAGGGGTTTATCTGGCTCATGGTTATAGCGGGTTCAGTCCATTATTGGTTGGCTCGGAGGCAGAAAGAGCAGGGTGAATGGGCATGGCAAAAGCAAACTGCTCAACTCATGGCAGCCTGGAAGCAGAGAGAGAGGAAAGAGTAAGAATATATCATTCCAGGTGATGCCTTCAGTGACACCTCTTCCACCTGCCTCTAAACACATGAGACTTTGAGGGGACATTTGTAGAACTAAACCGTAGCAGACATGGTGAGTCAGCTATGAAAATGGTAGAAGCACTGCTGTCCTAAAGGATGGGAGAGGAGGAAGCTGGCAGAAATTGCCAGGAAAGAGAGCTTTGTCAAGGAACTGCCTGAAGGAAGCTGTCTTTTTTATGAAAGGACACAATCAGCCCAAGGAGACCTCAAAGGGAAGAAGCAGAGAATTCATGTCCTGAATCACTCCTGTCTCCTGTTAAGGTCCCATTGCATGGACCCAACTGCATGTCACAGGGTGGGGCAGCCATTGATGGGGCTTCCACCATGAGCCCTGGGACAGAGCTGGACAGAGAAAGATCAAGAATGGATAAAGATAGACAACACACAACAGTCTGTAAGCCAGGAGTTACCTCTTGCTGGGAACACAAAACAAACAAATCACCTTGGAGGTGCTTACAGACCATCTCTTCTTTTTATATTTCCCCTGCTGAGAGAAAAAGCAAAGGATTTATTGTGAAGTGAAAGTGAATTTATAAAGCCAATAGCAAATACTTAGTATTTTGCTTTCATGTTGATACTGATCACTTCTGGTCCCTTCTACCTTCACTTTGAATTATTTCATGCTCATTTTAAGATCTTTATGCAATAATACTTAAGTATTAAATGTATGCAATTTAATTCCAACCACAAGTATTGAAACTATAAGGATTCAAAACTACAAGGATTTGTTAAATTCACTTTTTGCCAAAAATCTTATCGAAGTATATCACTGATTTTTAAAATGTAATCTGAGAACCCCTGAGGATTCCCAAGACTCCCTTTTGGGAGGCTCCCCAGCACCTTCAATATTTTTTTAAAAGTATAAAATAATCTTAGGACCAACATATTTGAAGATGGCCAGTCTAGATTGTTATTATATGAACAGATCTTGAGAGCAAAATATTGTGAAACATTGGTTAGATATTGCTATTGCAGATAGTCACCTTCATATGAAGTCTAATAATAATGTATGAAATTTCAGTCTCAAGTTTTGAGAGAGTGTCTGCTAATTTTAGACCATATTTTATTCCCCATCAACTTTGAACATTTTGCTGATCATTCCTGCCCACTTGACCTTCCAGTCACTTGGTGAGGACACTTGTGAGTGGGAGACTGCTGGGATAATTTACCTGAGTACATAGCACCTGACTACAGCACCCTGAAACATTCATCTCCAGACATGCTGAAATTCTAACAGTGTGGGCCAAACAAGATTCCCACTTTACAACTGATGGGGTGACACTGGTAAAAACACAGCCTGTGGCTTTTGCTCCCCTGAGGACTTTATCATAGGTGCCAGACACAAAGGACAACAATCTTACTCTTGTTCCCAACGCAGTGAGATCCAGCCATCATCCCTCAGGCTGAAACATGTTCTGCAGGTGCAGCTCAGGTGCCCATAGACTCAGGCTTGGTAGGTTTGTTTTCCAGGGACAGGGTGACAGATGCCAGCAAGGGCCGTGTGTGCTGTTTCCTCCTCACTTAGCCAATATTTACTAACAATCCTCACCCTCATTAATATAGAGGTTACTGTGCTACATGTGGCTCAAAGCACAGCTCCTGACATCTAAGAGTTTATAAACTTAGGAGAAGTACACTAAATACCACTGAGTGTAGGTACAAGTTTGGGTCTGTATTGGAGGGAGGGGACAGTGAACTTCATGAGGACCAATGGTACAAAGAGGCAGTATTTGAGCAGAGCATTTGAGGTCAGGCAGGATCGTTAGGGACAAACACCACAAGCAGGAGACAAAGTGATGGCAAAGGCTCAGTTAAAATAGGTAGACAGCAGAAATGGCTGAGCAGAAAAATAGGAGCAAGAATTGTCACCCATCTTGGTAATCAAGTTGCCCAGGCAATGAGGTCACATAGGTCCCCAAAGATGGAGATGTACTCTAAGTACAGGACTCCCTCCGGACTGTCCCCTGTCCATGTGGGTGGCTGAGCATTGGTGACACTGCTGGAAAGGCTTCCGGGACCATGCTGCAGAGCTGAGGGAGGTGACTTGGGCTTCACTAAAACATTCTGAGATAACTGTGCCAATCCATCCTAAGCTTGTTAAAATGATGTGGGGAAATCTAAAGAGCTGCACTTGAAACTCCTTCCTAGGGCAATTCTTGGGTACTTCCTAAATTAGAGAATTGAAAATAAAGACAGAAGAAGAAATATTGGTCAGAATTGCTAATGAGGAAGTCAACAGATGTAAAGTGGAAGGTAAAAAGTTACAGTATGAGATGAAAGCTCAAGAATGTGAGCTCCAAGCAGCACTCCCAGCTATGCTTTGGCTGTGCATTTGGGAGGCCAGGGGCCTGTAAAGATTGAATGAGTAGAAAAGAGACTTCAAAATCACGGACTTTTATCTGCCATTCATATGGATATTAAGCATCACAGTTGTGGAGAGGGACTACATCTCTGTTATATGAGCTACCTCACTCTCTAGGACTAATCCACCAGGCCATGAGCAGAAGCCAGAATTCATGAGCACCTGAGGCACAAGGGGCCACACAAAACTAGAGGTGGTGTTGGTAGATACAGCCAGATCTGAGACCCTCTGATTAGGGTACCAACCTCACTTCATAATGGCAATAATTCTTCCAGTGTGTTCAGAGTTCTGTATTATATATCTGGAGTTCTAAATCAGGAAACTATGCTGGTTACACTGGGAAAGCTTTTCTGCTTTCTTCTGATGAATTGTATATCAACAAGAACTGCTTGATGGCAGAAAGAGCAATCAGGCTAGCTTGGCTGATTCTGTTCTCCAGACAAATACTGGCTTCAAACTGCTCATGGTTGGAGAACAGGATGCAATTCAGTGATGCAAAGAGACCCTTTGTGGTGCTGTTGAAGTTCATACACTCTCCTTTAAAGTACCAAGAATAACCCGTTCCCATAGCACCCATAATATTTCCTCTTTGGTAACGTATACCTCACTTACAATTGTCTTCTTCATCAGACTCTGCAAGGCAGGCTGTGTGACTGATGAGCTTTCTCTGGAGTCTGATACCCTTACCCCAGTGCCTGCCACCTGAGTTGCACTCAATTATTTGCTACAATAATAGCTATCAATCATATTTTGGCATGTTTTCTGTTAGGACTGATACATAAGACAGGGGAAAACCTCAATTTGGGTTAAATTGTTTTTTCTTGGAAGGAACTGTTATTCCTACTGTTGACATGAAAGAGCAAAGAAAGCGTCTCACCATAGGGAGTTTCTGACAATATCCCTACCACCACCATCTGGCAAGCTCAGTCTTCACTATTTCCCTGGATGAGGTTAGAAGGATTTAGCCAAGATATCTGAATGTTCTGTGCTGTCTTGGGATACATGATCCTGTTGAGGGAGTGGAAGCAGCCTAGAAGGTATTAAACAGCGTCATCAGAGTGGGAGTGGGGACAAGAAGAAACTAGCCACCCATCAGCAAAGATGTCAGTGACTAGGAGAACGGGGTAGAGACCTGTGGACAAGCACCCAGAGACCGAGGCTCTGGAGGATTCTCTTGCTTTGGTCACACAGTCTTGTGCAAATCACCTAACTTCTCTGGGAAATGAAACAGACAATACATTCAGATAGTGTTCTAGTCATGTAGACCTGTGCTGCCCAGGTCCTTCCTCACACAATTACCTGCTCTCTACAGATGCTCTGTGCTAGGGACTGTGGAATCTTAAAGTCACTGAGGGCAGCTCCCATTTCCAGGAGCTTCCAACCTGGCCATAGAAGATGGCCTCGACTCTGCACAGTGTGCCTGAGGGAGCCAGCGCATAGGCAGGTGACACAGTTCCTGGTCCCTGCTCAGAGCTTCACCAAGGCCAGGATTCTGATGGGGCAGCCCCAAGAAAAGCTAAAGACAACACCTGGGAGCCACCTCCTGCACCTCTCAGTCTTCCAACCTGTACCTCAGTACACGTGCACACCACCTCATTAATACCCAGCTCCTCTGGAAAAGAGCATTGCATTTGGAATCATACCTGACTTTGAGTTAGATTCCCTATTATGACCATCCTTTGCAGATCATTGGTATTTTTTTTTCCAACACTGGAAAAGAATCCCAGGGCCTTCACACTGAGTTACATCCTTAGCCCTTTATTTTTTTATCTTGAAACAGGGTCTTGCTAACTTGCTATGTTACCCAGCCGCTACTCGCTCCACCTCATGAACTGCATCAGTATTCTTATCTTTCTGAGTGGGAGGAGAGATTGTGCAGGTTTAAGGGACTTTATGTCAATAGAGCACCTGGGGCCTCTAGCTGTTCATTTTCCATCCTCTCTCCCCTTCATCCCATAAAACATGCTGGGCATTTACATCACTCATGGAATGAGAAGGTGAGAAACAGAAGTCAGCTTTTGTCCAGGTGGCAGCCAGACCCTGCTTCCTGGCCAGCCTCCTTTCAAAAGCCCTATGCTCATTTCTCCCCAAACTCTACTGCACAACCATGTTCCTCTCCAGGTCTCTTTCTGCAGTGTGGCAAATGGAGAGCCATGAGGAACCCTCATAGTCTACACAACACCCTAGTACCAGGTGGCAGGCATGAGGCATCTTCTGAGTAAGCTGGCATGAAATTCCCAAGTGATGGCAGGGAAAGAGGCCTAGGGCCGGGGAAGATAGATGCAGACAGCATATTTACACCAGATCTGATGAACCGAGGAGGCTACTTGGAAACAGGCATAACCTGTGCAGTTGGAGATAAACCAGGTTGACAAGGAAAATAAAAGGATCCCAGGGTACTGGGGAAGGACCAGATCTATCTTTCATTCAATCTGTGGCTGTGGAGCTCGTGCTCTGTGCTAGACAGTGGTGTATAACACAGAACAGGTCCCAGTGCTGATCTGGGGAAGGAAGGAGAGAGGAGGGGGTAAAATGATTGATACGTACCCATTCCCCATTCCCCATTCCCCAAAACCAATGCAAACATATATAGACACTCGTTATTTAGCAGCCTACCTGATGGGGCCGGGGGTACACTCAGCAGTACAGTGCTTGCCTGGAAAGCGCAAAGTCCTGAGTCTGATTCCTGGCACAAAAACAAAACAAAGCAAAAAACTGACCTACCTGGTTAGTGAGTGTTCAGACTCTAACCATCCAGATTTAACTTGCGATGCAGGAACATGAGCGGCTGTGCAGTCTTATGCTGGCTTCTTCTACCAGTACATTACTGTAACTTTTGCTGCTTGTGCTGTACAGTATAATACTGTCACTTTATGTCCTGTTAGACACTGCAGTTCTGGTGTAAGAGCTATATAAATAAAAGCAAAGTCATCAAGTTGAAGTTTCCTTTGACCATTTCTTTGTTTTGATTACAAGTGTATTATATTTGATTCCTCATTTAGTGACCAATTCATTCAAAGACCTAGTCCCAGGAACTGTACTTATAGGGTCTGTGCTAAAACCAAAACTGAAATGGCCCCTGTCCTATGAGCTCACCAGCTAGTGAAATAGAGACAGGAATCAAGAGGCAAATAAAGTCCCTGCAATTTACATCTGGTCCTTGGGGAGGCGGAGGTGCTGCAGAGAGCAAGTGTGGGGAAGGGTGGTTAGGAAGGAGCGCTCTGAGAAGGGGCTGAGCCTGTGTGAGGAGGGAAAGAGCAGCTCTTTGCCACGCCCTGGAGAAGAGGGGCGTAAAGGGGGCTGCGGGGAGGAGGACACGAGGACCGGCTCATCATCTGGGCCAGTAAGCATGGGTGTGGAGCTTGGGTTCACTGTGCTCCAAATGGAGAACTGCACAGGGGCATAGACAGGAGAGTAGCCGCAGTGCTGTGTGTTTTTAAAGATTACTCTCTGCATCATGGACATATTGTGAGCTTTCGCTGCGTAAGAAACTTCATGGTTTCAAACGACACCCACGTAGTACAGTTCCTGAGGGTCAGGAGCCCAGGCACAGCACAGCTGTGTCCTCTGAAGAGTGGGCAGCACAACAGTACGGTCACCACAGTCCACATTTTGCAGGTGCTTAAGCCCAATTTTTAACATATGCATTTAAAGTCGATTGAACCGTCATCCTGAACACAGCACATTCCATTTCTCGAATTTCCTCCATCTGTAAAGTGGGAATAATAATACCAACTGCAGGAGTATAATCATAAATGACAGTGCGTGTCAAGTATCTGCTTCAGAGTCTAAGATATAAGAAGATAGTCAAGCTAGGTGTGGTGGTGCCCACCTGTGATCTCAGCACTCTGAGAGGCTGAGGCAGGAGTGGTACAAGTTGGAGCCCAGGCTGGGCAATTTAACAACTTAGCGAGACCCTGTCTCAAACTAAAAATAAATAAACAAAAAGGGTTCAAGCTGTAGCTCAGTGTAAAGGCCCTGGGATCAATCCTCAGTACCAAAAAAGAAGGAAGAGGAGAAGATAATAGTTAAGAAATATAGTTTTCTGCACCGGGATTGACCCCCAGCAACCCAGCTCGCTGGAGACTCACATATTGACCAGAATATCAACACTGAGGGCATGTGAGAAGATTGCCTGGCATCAGCATGTCACACCATGTGGCCTGCACATTTTCTACAGGAAAGGAACGTCTACATGGGGGGACTGAGGGCTGTCAGAAGTTTTTGTAAATTGGAAGGAAGACGGGGGGCAGGGGGGAGGCTCTGGAAAACGGCTGTGCACACGCTGCCCAGGCCACCCCTTTAGGTCTCAGTAGGAATAAAGTGACTGGAGCTGCGGATTTAGCTCAGTGGCGTAAGCGCCTGTCTTGCAAGCAGGCGGCCGTGAGTTTGATCCCCAGTACCGCAGGGGCCCTCTCCTATTGTGTGTGTGTGTGTGTAGGAGGGCTATGAAGTTATGATTCGGCTGTGGTTTTGGCTGCGTGGATTCTAGGCCTGAGGGTATACCGTGCACAACAGTGAGATATGGGTGTCCCCCGAGATGTGGGTGTCACTGTCCCCTCAGGATGTCCCTTTGGGTCTGTGTCTAAACTCCCCATGCATACTACTGCTCTCACAAAGTGACTGAATCTCAAGGAAGGAAAGATGGAATTTGCAGTCCACTTCTATTTCACACCTTCTGCATACACAATTTCTTTACCAAGGTGTCCTTACAGGAGAGGAAACTGAGGCCCGGGGTGATTCCCTAGTAGAGGATGGAGGCTCTGGGTTCCTGTAGATTCTTAGTCCCATAAGTACGATTTCCTCTGCACATTGCCCTTTGTACAGGATGCTTTTGTCTGGCAAGCAGACCCATAATTCAACTCCACCAAACCAAAATTAAAGAGCAGCCCCCTCTCTCGCATTGTGAGCGTTCTGTCTGCAGGAGCCCTAGCAGCGGCCAGCGCAGACCTCGCTCGGATCTCCAGCACCAACTCGGCTGGCTCGCTCCGCCGCCCTCATTGTTTCCACCGCTCCGCTAGAGACCTGGAGGAGCCCATCGGCTCCCGCCTCCCCGCCTCCCCTCCGTGCGCGCTACCCCGGCCCCGCGGCGCTCGCGGCGCGGATTGCGCGATCAGCCGGACGCGGGCACGGCACGGAGCTCCGCTGGCCGCGTAGCAGAGGGACCGTCAGCTGCCACCGCCGCCTGGCCGGGCCCGCCCCACCAGGCCCGCCCAGCGCCCGCCCCGACACGGCGAGCGCACTCCGCCGAGGGCACCGGTTTGGGACACGACTGTCACCGCGGCCCTTTCCCGCGGAGCGCGCTCGGGCGCCCGGCCAAGGGGAGGTGCAGGCGGCCCGGCACGCGCAGGAGCGGAGACCGTGCGCGCGGAGAGCCCCAGTGCCCTGTCATGACCACAGGCGTCCGTCTCTAGGTAGGGGCACCTTTGATTTTGTTCAGTTTCGCTTCCGATTTTGTTCGCGGCCCGGAGAGGCCCGTGTGGGGAGGGCGCTCTCGACCTGACCTCGCGTTGGGACCCGCGCCTCACCCCGGTGCCCACGGGGAGAGACGGGAAGCTGCGGGGTGAGCGGGGTGCATGCTGCAGGCAAGCGGAGCTGGAGGATGCCTGGAGGGACCCAGGCAGTGCCCGGGCTGCGCCTTTCGGGGCAGGGGGAGTGTGGGTACCAGCACTGCCGGCGGCTGGGTTGGGGGTTCCGGTTACGGGGAGACTCCCAGCCCTGGGCGCCAATAGAGACTCCAGCTCAGGGTAGGGTCGCTCCAGGTCGCTTCGTTTGCCCAGCTTGACCATTTGTCTGGGCTACCAGGCAGCTTCTTGCTGGTCATGTCTGAATAACCCGCTTAAGAAAGGGGATGAGAATTGGGAAGGACCAGAAAAGAGAAGGAAAGTGTCGCCTTGATGTCTACCTGTGTCTGGAAGACTGGGTGGGGGTGCGATGAGTGATGCGCCTGAGGACAGGAGACCTAGCTGGTGTCCGCGGCGTGGGAAGGGTGCAGAGTGGTGAGTAACTGTGACCTCTGGGCTCCCCCCAGGCTAGGGGCCCCCGCGGATAGAGACCCTTCATTTTGGAAGGGAGGAGGAGCTGTTAACAGAAGTCACCCAGGTGTTAAGGTGGCAGAAGCTCTGGACAAAGTGACAGCTCTCTGGGAGCAAGAGAACAAGTGGCAAACAGAGAAAGCCTCCAAGGCTGTGTGCATGGGGGTGGTGCCCGCGAGGTCCCAGCTCCCTGGCTCTTGTCTTGGAGATAACTGAGCTATGGGGCAACAGCCAAGCTTCCGGTCTGGGGAGCAGGGAGGCTTGTCTTAGAGACCAGGTTGGGACCCTCCTTCCTGCTTCCACTCTCAACCCTCCAGAGTCCACGAGGTCACTCGGTTGAAGGGCCAGGATGATGACCCATCTTTGCCCCCATCCACAGGAAATTGTACCTGGCCCTCTCTAGCGCTCTGGGCATCCTATGGGCAGTGGCCCTGTTGCTGCCTGACACACAGCCATTCCTTCCTTTCGGTTTCTATCAGGTTTGTCTGTCTCTGAGACTGTTCCCTCCTCCTTCCCACCCCCTCCCCAGTACTCCTACTGGTTTCCTTCTCCTCTTCCTCTGGCTTTTTCAGACTTTTTGGAGCAGCCCTCTGAGTCTGCCCACTCATGCTGTTTTGTTCCACCAAACTGTGTATCATCTGCCGTCCCAGGCAGGGGTGTCAGCCATGACCTCCCCCAGAATGAGCACTATCACAGGGAGCCCCAGCGGTTAGTGAGGAGCCAGCAAGTAGCTGCCCAACTCCAGCAGGAGCAGACTGCAGAGGTGTGTCTGCTCAGGGTGACAGTGGCTTAGGGAGGCACCTCCCCTTCTCTCTGCTCCTCCTCCAGCCCTGTACATCAGTCTCCGGTGCTCAGCTGCCCCTGGGGTGTGGGGGTGGGGAGATTGCCAAATACCAGCATCTCCCCTGGAAGGTCATGCACTGACCAGTCCAAAAACCCAAAACATCCAAACACCGGAAAACAGGCCCTGGAGAATCTGTTTAGTGAAAACATACTCATGTGTGTCTTTTCCAAAAGATCCCCGATTGGCCTCGCTTCTCTCTTCCTCTGACACTCAAATGTGAGATTTTGCTTTGCGTATTTTAGCCCTAGTATAAATACAAAGAAACGCTAGCCAGAGAGGAAAGCTGCTAGGGACTTGACTAGGATTCTGATTACCTACACATAAAATCCAGAAATGGTTCCCATCTCTCTCTTAATTATAAAGTTATTTTCAGCAGAGAAGGGACCTGTGCTATTTTCAAGGGTGATCTAGAGAAGTAAAAGGAGCTGGACAGGAAATGGTTACGTGTGTGTGTGTGTGTCTGTGTGTGTCTGTGTGTGTGTCTGTGTGTGTGTCTGTGTGTGTGTGTGTGTGTGTGTGTGTGTGTGTGTGTCTGTGTGTGTGTGTGTGTGTGTGTGTGTGTGTGTGTCTGTGTGTGTGTGTGTGTGTGTGTGTGTGTGTGTGTGTGTGTGTGT